>CAHIKZ030004657.1:95000-567500 GCA_903632075.3 Acanthosepion pharaonis
TTCGATGTACTTGCATTGGACTTTTTATCTTGTTTTATCTCGGGTTTCTGAATCCTGAAGTGGATTAGAAGAATAGAAATAAAAGATCAATGAAAATCCCAATGTTTTCTAATTGCTCAGATTCAAACAATAACTTTAACATCACTAACAATGGAAATTGATGTTATTAATTTGACAGTCATAATTATAGATATGACTACATAATCTGGTCATAACAACAAGATAAAAAGTGAACACTGAAACCAACTAATAATGGCATGTGAGATTAACCTATTATGCAAGCTCTGGACATGCAATCTATTCTACAATGTCTTTCAACACTTTGTGTGCATGGCTTAAATTCAAAAACCATAATATTTAATTAAACTTTTAAAACTATCTCTATTCTGATTCAGTATGTTACAAGGAAGGTTTTTGTAAAAAATGTATTTCTGTACTCTTTACATATGTAAATTAAAATATATTTAATAGTTTGCATTAGAAAATGTACAAAAAAATATAGCAAAATTTCAGAGGTTTCCAATTTAAACTCAATGGAATTCTTTAAATTTATCATTAATACGTTATTATTAATAATATTGTTTATCCTGAATTATACATTGTTGGTATTACTTTGATATCATATACAACTAATATCAGGTAGCCTTGCTAGTTATAGATAAAAAAGATTTATATCTTTATTCTATTTTTTCTGGCATGCCAGTAACAAGATTAAATTATATCCAGCTGATTATTAATATGAAATATAAAAAGAATTAATTATATATTTTTCCATTAAAATGCATTAAAAATGTAATGATCAGAATTTTAAACTAAAACTCTCTAATCTTATTTCCAAAGTCACAATTCAACCAATTTCTACTTCTGGTTGATTGATTCTTTGGTTTTCTTAACAGCACATCAACTCTGACACTTATTTAATGCCAAAAAGATTTTTCTTTTAATCAAATATATATGGCCTGTAAACAATATTTTACGTCATTGGTTCCATCACTCTCCAGTTATGCCTTTAGAACAGAGTTGTTTACTGCTATAATTTGTATAATTTGTGGTACAGACCAACCTCCTTCAAATAGGCTTGGATAGTATCTACTTTTATCTTCTTGAAAAGATCCTCTAGACTAGTTATGTCATAAAATCATTGATGTATAGGAGCATGGTCACTACAATCGGTTAGAATATGTTTTACGGTATATGCCTCCTGGCATCCTGTGCATTCAGGAGAATACTCTTTTTATTTTATTTTTTAGGAGAAATGAGTGACTGATATAAGTGTGTCTCAATTCTTGGTAGTACGACTGCTTCCTTCCAAGAAAATGTGAGAACATGATGCCATTATCATAGAATAGGTTTAATTTAATAAAGTTTGTTTTTGGGTGGTAACTCTTGCCACTTGTTTAGAATGTATGAATTTATAATTCTACTTCTGATGTGTATATGCAAGTAGATTAAATAAGTTAGCAACATAAACAAATTAGGTATTTCACAGACTAGATTTAATGTCTATTTTATATACTACAGAATTACATTAGATATACTTTGAAAGCTTTACATACTTGGAAATTCTTAAGTAACTGAAAAACATTGAATATTAAAAAGTCAGTTTTCTGCAAATGACTGAATTATTTGAGAATAAAGCAAGCAATCAAATATTCATACAAGGAATTATAATATAACTATCTAATATCCTAATATATATGTGTGTGTGTGTGGATTTATTAAAATATTTGTGAAAAAATACAGTAAAAATGGAAACTAGTTTTATTCAATTCAAATGAACATAATGAAATGTCCAGCTTAGGCAAAACGGGCATGACTTTTCTAATATTTACGAGGAGAGGTAACTGGTATCAAAAGATAATTGCTTTTATATCAGAAATCTACTACACCAACATTACCAAATAAGTATATATATATATATATATATATATATATATATATATATATATATATATATATATATGCTGAAAAGTTCTTGGCCTAATTAAGAAATGAGTAAAAAGAAATTCTGATGTTTTTTCATTTAGATTGTAAGTCAGATTGTGAAATTTTCACTACCCCTTTGTAAAGGTTCCATTTCAATAAGGAAAAGGAAAATGTGAAAGCTTTTCATTTTCATTTTCAATTTAAAATTAATTTATGCAATCAGATGAGTACTGCTATCCATCAACAATATCAACAAGTAGAGAATGACATTACTCTTGTCATGATTTTTAATTGAGCAGTTAGAAATGGATTTTCATGTACATCATAATAAATGATATTAACAGAAGCAAACAATGATTCATGAACAGGAATACATTTTGAATAACATTCTAACAATATTTAGGTTGTTGCACAAAAAATGCTCTTCTGCTGCATATTTTAAAAGCAACCTGTTTGCATAAAATCTTCTTCAAAGTATATTTTAATTTGAATGGAAGTAACAGTGACTGTATGTGTATGTCATCAATGAGCAGCAGGAAAAACTATCAATTTGCTAATGCAAAAATATTAAAATATTCAAGTCATAAATGTAGAATTGATTAATTTTAATGTAAAAGTTTTTACTTTAATAGTCCAGATTTATACAAATTGTTTAGAAAGTGTTTTCTCTATGGATAAATTTCACTCATAATTTGATTGTTTTTATTACAATTTTGATGTTCAAATACCCTCCAACCAAGTAGCATCAACAAGCTTCCATCAAGTCAGTTTGTTTATTTATTTATTTGGATGAATTTAGGTCAATTTACTTGTTATTATTTATTTGTTATACTGTATATTTTCTCTTTTCGGTTTTTGATTTTTAAGTAGCATAGTATTTTTTTTTCTTCTATCATTATATAACAGTTATAGCTATTTTTTCTCCAATTTTTGGTTTGATTTTTATAGTCTAACTAATATTTTGGTCATAATGGTTTGCTAATTTGTTTATTATTTAATTTATTTATTTGGGTTCATTGATTTTGTTTCTTATTTTTTATTCTATTTCATCTATTCTAACAGATGTGATTTGGTAATTTGTTTGGGTTAATTTATTTTGCTTATTTTATTGTTATTTTGTTTATTTATTTTTTATTTTTATTTTATTTTATTTTTCCGTTTTCGATTTTTAAGTAACGTAGTAAAAATTTGTTTTCATGTCTGCATTTTGAGATGAGCTCAGATCTTTTATTTAATAATTTATTTTGGTATGGGAAGGTAATGATAGCTATTTTTTCCTCCAAGCAAAATTTGAAAGTTTTTGATTGGTTGTTGTAGGCTGATGATCTTTTCCTTATTTTCCAAGATATTTTTGGTGTGATGTATGTTTTGTTTTTAATTTCCCAGATATACTTAGAAAGCATTGTGCTGTTCACATATTTACTATTTGCAAATATTTGTGAGAACATTTCTTCCACACCCTCTTTATGATGCCTTTAACAAATAATATAAATCAGTAGATTGTAGAAATATAAATTTAAAGTATTAAGAAAAAATGTAGAATATTTTCATAAGCAACTTTGAAATATAAAAACACTATTCATTAGCAGAAACTCAAAGACTTCTTTACCTTGATAGGTTGTCCATATCTTCATCAGGCGAGTCATCAGTGAACACCAAGGAGTCATTCCATTTGGCTTTCTTTCCACCAACAGTGTTTGGGGTATCAGATCCCTTGTAATTAAAACAAAAAAAATACATAGGTTTCATAAGAAAAACTTAATGGTATTAATGGCATCATTATTACTATTGTTATTATCATTGCTATTATTTTTGAGTAATCTGTACCTTGTTTGGGAACAATCAGCCTGCATGCAAATAAAGAACAAGTTTAGTAAATACACAAAACCAGAAAGAGGTGTAAAACATCAAATTCAATGTGTACAACATGGTGATTCTAAGAGAAGAAGAACTACTAAGATTTATTATCGGTGGATATAAGTTTAACAACATAAAATATATAGATGACACTGTGTTGATGGTAGACTCAGAAACATAATTGAAATCTTAGACAAGATAGTAAAGGGAAAGCAAGAAGAAAGAACTAATCATTAACTGTAAGAAGACAGAAAACATGGCCCTCAGTAAAAAAAAAAAAACAAAAAAAAAAAAACAGTGTGAGCAGAAATATGGTTCTATCAATGAATGCCAAGAATACCATGGAGAAAACATGTGAGCAACAAGGAAATTTTAAGGAAAATAGGCACTAAAAAGAATCATGAAATTTCTCAGTCACATTATAAGGAAAGAGGGCCTAGAGAATTTAAAACCCACATCACATACTGAAAGCAGTGAAAAGCAATGTTTGTGTAAATGGATAGCAGAACAGAATGGTAAAAGGTCAACAATTACTCAGAGCAACAAAAGACAGTAACTTGTGGAAAGCTATGATCATCTACCTCCTGATGGGTATGGTACATAAAAGAAGAAGAATGAAAAATAAAACTATTAAAGACTAAAATCTGAATTTTGACTAAATACTGGAACATAATGGACTTTCAAATCTCTGCTCAGTGAACTGGAAACTATGCAAAAGTATACCATGTCTACAGGACATTTTTTTAAAATATGACCTACTTCACCTATCTTTAAGAATAAAGCAAGCAATCAAATGTTCCTTCAAGCAATGATTACAATATAACTATCTAATATTCTAATTACATATATATTGGTGTGTTTATTCAGAGTAAGTACTAAAAATTCGCCTTTCTTTCAACCATGCACCGATGACTTGGGAGGAAAATCTCCAACTGATGCCAAATCAGTCGGGTTTTGATCCTGGCTTGAAACAATCAGATGTCTAGCCACACTGATAAGCTGTGAAACAGCGAAACAGTCTGTGGATGACAATATATATATATATATATATATATATATATAGAGAGAGAGAGAGAGATGGATGGATGGATGGATTTATTAAAATATTTGTGAAAAAATTCAGTAAAAATAGAAACTAGTTTTATTCAATTCAATGGAATTCATAATGGAATGTCCAGCTTAGGCAAAGCGGACATGACTTTTCTAATATGTACGAGGGGAGGTAACTGGTATCAAAAAGTCAATTCTCAACAGAATCGTTTCTGATAATTGCTTTTATATCAAGATGGAAATGCATTAATAAAAGACAATATGATAAGCAAACAAACGAAGTGAATTTAAATGTAACCATTGTGTAAACATGTAATTAATAATTAATACATTTGAGAGAGGAATTTAACTTAAAAATAATTTCCATACAAACTGTGAATCAGTCATTGCTAATCTATTCCTCTTACTATTTACTAGATTACTAGAAGGATATAATGAACATTGACACATGTGACTTCATTGCCAAAGAGACATTGTGTTATGTATTTTTCTTTCATCTTCAAAATATCATGTCCATTTCAGATACATGTGAATCAAATGTTCAATCAGCAGATATCTAAAACAATTCCCACACTGATGAAAAACCAGGATTGGTGGGACTGTTGGGCTGCCCTACATTAATGTTAATGATGCTTCAACTCTACAAATACCTCAGAGTCATCATCTTATGAAAGACTTGTTAGAAACACAGCTGCTGTTTTTGCAGCAGTTGTATAAATTTATTTTTTATACTATGACAGCATATTTTACTATTATAAAATGTTTTTAAATATATAAATATAGATAGTACATATCATGGCAGGATAATTTATATATGAAACAAGACATGCCTAAGTTATAATATAGTATCTGTGCACTGTGTCAAAGATCAAAATGATACTCATCCACACTCTACAGGTTAATTTTACCAGGTTTCTCAATTGACCTATTCATTGTGGATAGGTCAGTTGCCTGGTTATCTCAAAGGCAGGATGTATTTGGTTATATATATATATATATATATATATATATATATATATGCCTTATCTTAATAAAAAGTTACAAACAAGAAATACACACTTACATGTAGCATATTATATTGTAACAATCCTCTCAAAGTAGAACTGAGAAAAACCACTTGTCTTCACACTATATTCTATTTCTAATCAAGCAGAGTATGGAGAATGAGTGAGCTAATCACTTTGCAATTATGACCCAGAGAATAGGGACCAAAGGACTGTCATTCATAATTGCTCACTGATAGAATTCAGATAGCCATAAATCACAATCATAATACTGGAAATATCTACAAGCACAGAATCATCCAATGTGATATGCAAAGGGGATCAAACTCACCACACTAGTTAACTAAACATCACTGTCAGATAACTAAGGTACATATTTACTAAGCTTATCTGTCTTCCACAGAAACACAAAATTAGGACATTCAGTGAGGAACATCTAGAAATTAGAACACAACAGTAATTAATCTATTATGAATTGGTAGTTCAGTAAGTAGCCAAGTTAAAAATAGAAATTACATACATTTCAGTGACAGTTATTCTAAATTCTACAAGCATTATTCACCTATAGTAAGAAGAAAAAATGAAATATTTCTCAGCTTTAAACCAAAATTATGAATACTTACATCTTTTTCAGTTTCAGCACTGTAAGAACTGGAAAAATAAACATTGTAATGTGTTATTATATTAATTAATATCATCATTAAATTAGGGTGTATCAAAATTATCATCAGTTTTTACAGACCTTTACTCCAAAGCTTAATTCATGCATATATCTATAGATAATTTATGAATGGCAGATACAAGTATAAAGCAGCAGCCAATTTTGTGGTATTATTTTAAAGTGAGTCTCAAAGCCACTGAATTCTATTTGTAAAATTCACAAAGTTGAAGGAAATTAACTATCTGACTATACTATCAAAAATGGTTTAATCATTTTAAAGGTAGTTAGTCCTCTTTGAAATAAAATTCAGAAGTAGGAATCTATAAGTTACTGATTGTGATGTTTTAAAACACAAGGAGTGGTACCTGAAAACTTTCAGAACAGTTACAATCATTTAAAGATACAATAAGTAAAGCATTACATAAGTTTCAAACATTCAAGCATATTTTACATGAACATGCTTTTATACATTCTGAAAAGTATCAGATATGAGCCAGAAACAGCAAAACATGTTAGAAAATAAAGAAAAGGAAAACAGTTTGTGGAGGAACTCGTTGCATTTCAAGGCCAGACCTTGCTAATCCTCTTCCTGGACAAAACAAACTTCAATATCCATATTTCAAGGATAAAAGGTACAAGGTTCAGCATAATTGCAGCAGCATCAAAAGGTGCCAACATACATGTAATAAGCTGTATCAGCAACTTTGGCCTAATTTACAGTGAAGTTAGGCGCAGATTGTACACAAGTAACATGGAGTGTGATTTTGTGAAAAAGGCCCCTGCATGTAGCCAAGGAAAAGGTTGGTCAATCTGTCATCCTTGTTATTGACAATGCACGTTGCCACTCAAAAATCAAATCAGTCTTGGATAAAGAGGAATTTTCTGATGATCAAATTTTGAAAACTAAGACCTTACAGCACTATGCTCAATCCAATTAAGAATGTGTGGTCAATTTTCAAAGCTGAAGGAAATTGGCTGAAAATACCCAAAAAATTCTAATGAAAGAAAGGTTAACTTTGAGCATAGGCTCCAGACCCTAGAAAATTATATAAATGCTGCCCTTGCAACAGAGACACCAGCAATGTGCTCAAATTTCATTACAGGCATCCAAGGCAAAAATCACAAAAGCCATTAATTCTGGAAGACATAACATTTTAATTATCATGCTTTATTTATAATGAAGATTCAATCATTTTCTTCTATAGAATTATTTTTTATATTTTCTATTCATTTAGTTCAAATGTTACTATTTTCAAATTTAAAATTAGTGTTCCATTTTGAAAGTTACTATTCTCAAATTGAATGTGACTTCCATTTTTAAAGTTACTTTTCTCAAATTGAAAGTGAAAGGTATAGAAAAATTTGGTATGACAGACCATTATCTCAAGGAAGAAATATTAAAATTACTTTCCCTGGTCCAACTGATGAGGAACATTGCTGGAGGGTAAGAAAATTAAAGCATTGTTTGACAATATCTTTTTGTCTCTTGTCTCTTTACTTGTGGATCCTACACCTGAAGAAATATTGTAGGCAATAACAAAAACAACAAAAAAGAATAAATAGCTTGAGCAACTGTTGGAGTGATAATGACTTTTCTCAAAATATGATCTTTGTCAATACCTATATTTTGGCCAGTGTGCACCCTGACCTTATTAATCTTAAAATTTTTGCTCATTCAATCAACAAGATGAGAGTTTGTAAAAAAAATAAAAATAAAAATTGAATATTAAAATCTAAACTCTATCAAAGATCTGCAAGAATAACTTAGTAATAGTTGCTGCCCTAATCATTTTAATAAAAACAAAATGTAACAATCAAATGATGAATAAAGATTTGCAAATTCACCTTGAATTTTCATCATCTGTTAATTCCTCATTTGAATTGTCAGCTTCCGTATGGTCTTGTTTTTGTTCCTCAACTAAAAGTAACAAAAAGCAAATTCCATTAAATAAAACAGAAAGACAGTAAGAAAAATTTTACAAGAATAATTTTTACCTAATCTGGTTACAAACACTTATTAATTTTTTTTAGACTCTGAGAGTAAAGGTTTTCATAATTCCACAATTTTTTCATTTTTGCTGTTTTTAACATGAAACTGTGTGGGAGTATATTTATGAAACATTTTTACCTTTTTGTCTTAGATTTTCAATTTCTTTCTTTTTGCTATTTAAGACCATCAGAAACTGCAAAGAAAACAAATTCCTCATGATTTTAATTTTCAAAATTCTCCAATTGAAAAGGTTTCTTTCAATAATTCAATTCTCCTAATTAAATGCAAACAAAAATTATAATTGCTCCATGTTTTTTAATGACTGAAAATATTTAGTTACTCTATAAAGTGTATAAGATTTGTAAATGAAAAAAACACAGATGGGAAATAAAGATTTACTGAAAAGAAATTTCAGTAACATTTGCTTTCAGAGAAAAAATATCAAAGCTCATTTGAAACATTTTAGTTTTCTTCTTTTTTCTCACTGATAGCAAGCAATTTGATTCAAACAAAACATTTTAATTGATATCTGTATTCATATCTATTATTTATTAATTGAATCTCTATTATGAAACATTCCATCACAATGTTTCATAATAGAGATTCAATTAATAAATAATGGATATGAATACAGATATCAATTAAAATACATCTCTTAGGAATACATCAATTAGGAATACATCTCTTGTTCGAGAGTTTGCTTACAGGCAGGAATTTTGAAAGTGCATTAATCAAAATTTTTCCCATGTATATAAAAGAATTTAATCATGTTAATGAAAACTTATGTTGAACAAAGAAATTTCACACAAAATTTTTTTTTTACCTTGGAGTACAGATCTTCTTCAAGTTTTTCTTTTGCTGATACACAATTGTTTAATGTCTGCAAAACAAGAATTTGATGATTTACAAGGAATAAAGTATATGTTTTAAATTATATTGTCAGTATTTCAGTTCTATATATGTGTAATGAATAATCAGAGGCAAATAAACTTTGGTAAGCTTTATTCAACTTTAATAAAGAATTACGCTAGTATATTTATAAGCTTATGTGGAGTCGTCCATTACATCAAACAAGGGGGAGCAGGTTGTGGGAATTACTTACAACATTCTCCCCCACCGGCTAGTTATTCGTACAGAATAAAGTCTTTCCAGCGACCTGGCATTTTGCGGGTCCTTTGGGAACATCTTAATTGTTCAGGTGACTGGTGGCCATCTACGTCAGACGATGAGTTGTAGTTATCGTGATTAACACATTTCTGCGTAGAGGGTCTAGCCTTGAAACGGCACCGTTTTTTCTTATGTTTAGGTTGCTGGGTGTCTGAAAAACATGTCTCAGTCTCCGATGTAGGGTGAGTCCGTTTTTGGGGTGTCAGTCTTTCTTCAGAATCAGAAGTAGAAGGTTCATAAGAAAAATCAGATTCATTCAGTAGAGTATCTGAACTAGATGTACGCGGGATTTGGTCGCCTAGCTGCACTGGGCTGGTTCTGAAAACTGGATTTTCGCGATTCTCCATCGCAGTAACCTCTTCAGGTGTATTTCCAGCCGGCGCGAGATCTCTTAAGGAGACTGTTGATTGTCTTCCCTCCGCAGTTTCAATCTGGGCGTATTGGGGGTTCGCCTCAATTAGTTTCACTTTGCTGACTAAGGGGTCATGTTTACTATGACGAACATGGTATTTCAGTAAAACGATTCCAGGTTGAGCAAGCCATGAGGGGAGGGAAGTGCCTGTTGAGCTTCGTCTTTGGAACGAAAAAAACCTCTCATGTGGAGTGGTGTTTGTAGATGTACACAGTAGGGTCCTGATAGCGTTTAGAGCCTCGGGGATGACACTTTCCCATTTTGAAATCAGCATTTTCCGGTTTGCCAATGCCAACTGAACTGTCTTTCATATTATTCCATTATATCTTTCACAGAGCCCGTTCCCTTGAGGGTTGTAAGGGGAGGTTCAGCTTACTGCCACTCTTCATTCATGTAAAAAATTCTTGAGGTCTTCCGACATAAAAGCAGATCTCCTGTCTGTATGAATGTATGCAGGCACTCCGAAAATTGCGAAAAGGGAGCAGAGGCCTTGAATAACTGTAGTGGCCGTTACATCAGGGCATGGAATGACAAAGGGGAACCTTGAGTACTCGTCAATTACAGTAAGCATGTATTTATTTGGAGTTTTAGAATGTAGTGGACCCTTGAAATCCAGATTAAGCCTTTCGAAAGGCTGTTTGGCCTTTACGAGTGTTGCTTGAGGGGGCTTATAGAATCTTGGCTTATTTTCTGCACATATTTGGCAAGAGTTGGTAACACTTTTAACATCTTCAACTGAATATGGTAAATTCCTGCTCCGGACTACATGTGTCATTCTTGTGACGCCTGGTGGCACAATTCTCGTGTATGCTCTGAAGATCAGATGAGCTTGTTGTTAGACTGCACACCCTTGAAAAGGCGTCAACTGCAGCATTCTCCTTTCCAGGACAATAGGAGACGTCAAATGAATAACAGGAGAGTTCCATCCACCATCTTGCAATTTTCTCATTTTTTATTTTACTTGAGGTTTTCGGGTTAAACATGAATGATACCGATTTTTGGTCAGTGATAAGGTGGAATTGTCTACCGATCAGATAATGCCTCCATTTTCGTAAAGCTTCAACTATGTCGTACGCTTCTTTTTCTATGGCAGAGAGTGTCCTAGAGAAAAAAGCTACAGACCAACCATGTTGTCTTAAGGAGGCAGCTATTGCTGAATCAGATGCATCGGTTTCAACTACTAGTGGAGCTGAAGGATTAATGGCAGCAATGGCAGAATTAGCAATATCCCTTTTTAAATTTTGAAATGCTCTAATGGCTGAATCAGATAATGCAAAAGTTCTTACTTGAGTAAGTAAATGTATTTTTTTCAGAAAAGGACTCAACCCATTGGGAATAATGGGCAAACATACCAAGGGCTCGTCGTAATGCAGCTATATTTCTAGGAATTGGTAACTCCATTAGGGGTTTAAGTCGCTCGGGGTCCGGTCTCATGGCACCATTCCTGACTATGTACCCTAGTAGCTTGATGCTTTTCAAATTATATGAACACTTTTCCTCATTAAGGGTCAGGTCATTTTTATTTACGGCGGCCATGAATCGTTTGAGGTTGTGGTTATGATCTTCCTCGTTATAACCGCAAATAGTGACATTGTCTATGTATGCCACAGTACCCTTCAATTTCTCATTAGAAATGATTTCATCTATTACCCTTTGAAAACTTGCAACCCCATTTGTAACCCCAAAAGGGATCCTATGGAATTGGTATAAACGCCCACAAGCTTCGAATGCCATATAAGGTTTTTCCTCTGGCTTGATGGGTATCTGATGGTAGGCACTCCTAAGGTCCAACGTACTGAAAATACGATACTTAGTGATATCAGAAACCATTTCATCAATAAGGGGCAGCGGATACACATCGAGCTGTGTATATCTGTTGATGGTTTGGGAATAATCAACAACCATCCTTTTTTTATGGTTTTCATTAGTCGTTATTAGGACCTGGGCTCTCCATGGCGATTTGCTGGGCTCTATAATATTTTCCTTAAGAAGTCTCTTCACTTCCATTGCAATAAATTCCTTGTCTTTGAGCGAATAGTGTCTGGATTTTACGGCTATAGGTTTACAGTCAGAGGTTAGATTTGAGAAGAGAGATGGATATTGGACTTTTGCAAGTTGCTAATCCACATATTTGCAGCTCTGGTTTGGTACCACCGAACGGAATTGTAAGGTGAGAATGTCGGTTAAGGAAATTGTGCCCTAGAACTACTTCACACCAGTAACTTGATTTTAGAATAGAAATTTTCTTTTAGCTCGAGGTTAACCGTGCAGAATCCGATTACACGACAGGATGAGGACAAAGTGGCCATCGATATTTGATTAGAACAGGGAAAAATTTTCCATTTGTTTGTTTCCACGATATGTGTATCGATAAAATTTTCAGAACTCCCCGTATCAATAAGAGCATGGAGATTTAGTCCGTTCACTCTGGCCGGCACAATTGTTTTAGAGAGGCATTTGGGAGAGGCAGTCGATACAGTAGATAGAGATAAGGTGGCGGCTAAACGGGTTTTCTGTAAAGGGGCCAACCGACAAACCTTTAAAAAATGTCCCTGCTTGCCACATCCATGACATCTACTGTTTCGAGCCGGGCAGGATGAACAAGTGTGTTTACGAAAGCCGCAGAAGTAGCACTTAATCTCAGCTGAAGCGATAGTAACGGGTTGTTCAATAGTATTTGAAGAATCCTTATCCTGGAGGTCACAATGTTGTGAATTTGAGCTGGGAATTTGTTGAGAATGAGAATGGGCAGGAATAGTGGCCCCTGAAAAATCAGGTTGCGAATAGAGATCTAATTGTTTCTGGGCCATGTCCAACGTAAGGGCTAGTTTGTAGGCAGTAGCCAGATCTAAGTCCTTGTTTTCAAGCATCTGTTGTTTGATTTGGTTAGACCGTACTCCACTGATGAATGCATCTCTTATTAAGATATCCCTAGCTTGGCTTGCTGTCAGGGCAGTAAAATCACAGTTGCGACTTAATATTTTCAGGTTTTGAAGATACAGCTCTAGACATTCTTCAGTCTCTTGACGCCGAGTAGCAAGTAAGTATCGTGCAAAAATGGAGTTTTTCTTCTTAATGAACATACCATCCAGAGTGCTTATAGCAGTATCGTAATTTTGACACTCAGTCAAACACTTATAAATGGGAGTAGAAACATGGTGTAATAAGAGGGTTAATTTCTGTGAGCCAGTCAATGCCGACGTAGAAGAAGACTGCAGCTCCGAAATAAATCCCTCGAACATAGCCCTCCAATGTTGCCATTTGTCACTAGAGTCAGGGTCTGACATATCGAGTTCCAGTCGGTCAGGCTTGAGGTATCATTCAATTATTTAAAGTTGAATAAATTGTAATGAATAATCAGAGGCGAATAAACTTTGGTAAGCTTTATTCAACTTTAATACAGCTATAAAAAAAGAATTACGCTAGTATATTTATAAGCTTATATGGAGTCGTCCATTACACCAAACAAGGGGGAGCAGGTTGTGGGAATTACTTACAACAATATGTAGCTAGATTTTTTTCAAACTGACTTGTGGATTACTATTGCCAACAAAACTCATTCATGTCCAGACAGAACTACTGATGAGAAAAAAAAACACACTTTTTGGGTGAATTAGATGCTTAGAAAGTCTCAACTCAAGAAACTGAAGTTAAAAGAAGACATAGCTCAAGATAAAGAAGTACAGTGAAGCATCCAACCCAATATTAAGGAAATAAAACAATAAGCCAGATAGTGAGTGAGTGAATGAATGAGATTGTACTAGTTAATCATTGCTAATCCAGTTCTATCACTAATCTGAATTGAAACATTTCAAATTTCTCGCATTATTATTGTACTGACCTGTTGCTTAGTTATTATAGAGATGTCTTTTCATTTTGCTCCAGCCAAGGTTTCCATAAAGGAAGTAATTTTGGACATGTAAAATTCAAGCAATATAATGTCAATGTCAATAAAAATGGTTTTAATTTTTATTTTGCTTTTTTCACATTGCTTAGAAGTTTAATATTAATCAAGCCAAGTTTAATGTGGGACTCAATATGTATAATATATATGTGTATATATTTCTAGAAATTGTCCATTTCTCTTAGCTCTTCCTCTGGAATCAGGGATTGATGTTGACCCTATTCCTTTAAGTGAAATAAGAGAGTTGTTGAAACTGAACATTGGATGTATTTTTCTATTGAATAGATATTTTGATTTTTTATCTTTTCACCCCAAGCAAGGCAAGAGTACCACTAGTGCACAGGGGGTTACAGAGAGTAAAAGTGAGAGAAAAGACTGGGTATAGTCAGGGGATTGAAGAAAGGATAAAAGATAAACAGGATTCAAGACAGATGATGGCAATTGATATTGACATCCATATAAGAAACCAATATTCACCAAACAATACCTGAACTTCATCTGTCACCTACAACATCAATTAAAAAACAATTATAAGTGATAACTCACAACTAACTCAAAAGTGGGCATTTGGCATTGTTAAAACATTTTCCAAATGATATATGCTTACATCTAATCTGAAAGTAAGCGCAGTCTGAGGATTTCAGAACGGGTTTAATTTTGTCCTAACCAAAGTATTTGTCAAGTTACGATAATTTGAAATTAATCAAATCTCGCAAATGTTTAATCATTTATTTTTAGATAATCATTTCTGAGTTGTTTCTTTTCCTGCCTCTTTCTTCAGAGACACCTCTCTCTCTCTCTCTCTCAAACAAACAAACAAACAAAAAACACAGATCAGAAGAGGACATGGCCAAGAATTGCATATATTCCATTTTATGCAGTTATACTAGAGAATACAAAAGTAAGACAATGTACCAACTAAAAGGCTGGAGGAACATGAGAAAGCCATAATTTGGGATTGGGAGACAATGAAATGAGGCATGACTGAACATATGCGGAAGGAAAATACCAAACCCTGTGTAATAAAGTCAGAATAATAAGGCAACTGAAAGAACATAGGATATGGAATATCCTATGTAGGTCTGAAGTAAATAATAATTTCTCATTTCAAAAATTGAAAAAAAATAGTATTTTTTTAATCTTAATTTTTAGTTGCCTTTTATTGCAACTACTCAGACAACTGTCAGTCTATGGTCATCACTAAACAACACAGATCAGAAAGAGTGTATGTTTTTCTTTCTGATATTGTCTGTTTATTGATAGCTGTAGAATGATGGTCATCTGAGTAGATTAAAAGAAAAGCAAAATTAAGATGAAAAATACTAATAAATTAATAATAATATTTAAAATTTCTATAATATTTTATGGGTTTGTTTCCCTCAGTAATAAGAGAGATTATGATAATCAATAGAACTGAAAAATTATTACCTTAAGAGCATTAGCCCGTTCTTGTGAGAGTCTCTCATTGTCCATTTGTGTGGTAGTTATCTTATGATTCAGGTTGGAGATTTTTTCAATGCAGTGGTCAAATATTTTCTGTATTGTTTTGTTGCTATCATCACTTTGACTGAGTTTTGTACTTCCCAAACGAAACTAAGAAAAATGAAACACATATTAAAATGAATTCAATATAAATCAGAATTTTAAATTAACAATTTCAGCAATTAATTTTTAAAGTTAAACAATAATCAATCAACTTTTAAATAATTATTGAAGAAAGGATCTTTTGTCTAGATTTAAAGATTTCTCATCAAATTTTAGGGAGAAAAAAGATTTTGATAAAGAAAAATATAAATTTTGAAAATCTTCAAGTAGACATGTCTGTAGGAAATCAACAAATGTTTTACAAACCAGAATTGTAGGTAAGTTTTGAATATTTCAATGTTTATAAATTTCAAGAAAAAAAATTAAACAATTTATATTATCCGTTAAAAGATATTATTTTGCATCAAAATAACACAAGGCCACAGCACGGTCAATGGTAACAAGTGTGAAATTCCCTGTTGTTACATACTCTCCAGGTTAGCAAATTTAACATCAGACTTCTGGTCTTTCCCAAAATTGAAAGATCAACAATCTTCATCCAAAATCAAAGTTGAAGTTACTGTACACAAATGAATCAAACAGAAACTTTCTTCATTTACAAAATGAAGAAGTGGATTGAACTTTTCATGGACAGCATAAATGATGACTATGTTGAAAATTAAACTTGTAATTTTGTAGAGAAATACATTTACTTCATTTTGATACCAGTTATATTATTTTATCTAGTCTAAAATTTGTTTTATAAGATTTGGAGACATTCATTAGTTATCAAGGAAAATTGAAAAATCTTGTCTTGATTCTCCAATCTTCTCAAAATAGTTGGGTGACTACTTTTTGACTGATCAAAATATCACAGGTGGATTCCTCATTTATTAACTATAGTTGCTTTTAGTTAAAATGTTTACTCATTTGGATCTTTCTGAATTTAACATTGCATATGTTTGCACCTATATACAAATACACAAACAAACTATATATATATATATATATATATATATATTGTTTGTGTTTAAGCAGAAAAACTATTTAAAAATATTCTGTTAAATAATATTTCATGCATAAAATTGCTGCTATATGGCAGAGATAAAAGTAAAGCTTTGGCATATAGAGAAGAAAGGAAAAGACCAATAAGTGTCTTATTATCTTACCTTGACATCATCACTGACAATGTGTTTTTTCCAATGGAACTGAACATATTCTTGTGAGGAATGATCAATTTGATACTGAAAGCTAATATTTGGTCCAGACTTTCCTGTAAGGGCTTGAACAGTCATTTCCACATAATCCTTGTAATCTATGCTGCTCAATGAACACATATCATGAATATCATTACCTGAAACTGAGCAATTAATAGTATTTTAACAATGAAAGCATTAGAAAATATAAGACAAAGGTAGAAATAATCATTTTGCAAAGTATAGAATAAAATCCCAATGACTCATCCTGTTTGCATATGAGTCTCTAAAATATAGCATCCCACTTTTGCAATCTGTATCTATTAAACATGACATTTGCCACTTTAATAAGACTGTGAGAAAAAGCATGAACTTTTTAATCTATACCTATACAAACACAAACATATGCTGATGAACCCAAACATTATAACTAGTGATATGTGGCAAGAATTACAACTACAGTCTCATAACAATTGCACACATCAAGGCCAGAAGTAAGCAACCCTTGAATATTTCATTTTGATATGTTGAATGCCATAATTATGAGCAAGAAAAAAAGATTTTTTAAAGTTCTTTTCATAGCTGGGTGACTGCTTTTTGACTGATCAAAATATCACAAGTGAATTCCTCATTTAAGATAATCACTACAGTTGTTTTTAGTTAAAATTTTTACTCATTTAGTTCTTTCTGAATTTAACATTGAATAGGTTTGCACTTCATTTACTTATCTATTTACATATAGATATAAATATACAAATAATATTGAATCTACCTACCATTTATGCTTACAAGTCAACTTATTCAGCATAAAAACTTATTCTGTTAAATAATATGTCACACATAAAATTGCTGTTATATGGCAGAGATGAACAAAAAAAAAGCTTTGGTACAGAGAGAGGAAAGAAAGTGATACTACCTTGAGGCCTAGTATTATATGTACCTAGATGGGCGACTGGGAATACCAGGTTCTGTAAGCTTATATGTGCAGGTGATGTAATAGATAATGGCTTGGAATTGTTAATCAGAGAACCAAGTTCTAAATCCTGTTGGGTTCATCACATTCACTTATATGCAAATACTCTTGGGAAAGTATGAAACCACCTCTTCTACCCCAGCTATGAGTTAATTAGTAAGTCTTGTGTCATTAAAGCATTATTATCTCAAAAATAAATTTCTTACAATCTAAAAATACATTTTGGATTTAAATAACTTGCAAAGCCATAGAAAACAAATCAATTAGCAATACAATATGGAATCTACTAATCATGCTCTACCTGAAGACTATAAAATGCACAACCCAAGTATACAAAAGACAAAACTTATGAACAAGGAAGCAAGAATAGACAGAGAAGGCTTGAATAAATCCATACATCTTGTTTAAAGCATTCAGACAAAAACTCTTAAATACTTACTGTCACCTTCCCATGAGTCATTTCCATCACAAAGAATTAAATGAAAACCATCCTCTCCATTATCTTTCACTGTAGTAAATAAGTAATAATTTTTCAGCAAATCCTGTATTTTGCAGAAGACTATATTCTCCATGACTAAAAATAAAGAATTTTATTATACAGTATTAATTTTAATGTTATACTGAACAAATACATTACATTATCAATGATTAAATAGATTTTAGCAATAAAAAATTGATTTCATTTAACAGACATTAAAATATTCTATGAATTTGAGATTATAATTTCAAGAAAAATAAAATAAACTAATATAAAACAGGATTCTTTATTGCTAGTATTTCTGTTACTTTTTTTGCCCTTTAATTTTATTCCATGCTGCATTGTTGATGAGTAAGAAGACCAATTACCAGAGAAATAGTATTTGCTAGTGGAAACTGTGATAGGATCACTCACCTCCTAGAGTATAAGATTTTACAAGAAACATCTTCCATATATGGCATGGAGATTAATGTAAAAAAAAAAACAAACTCGTGATGAACAACGAGAAAGGGTTTTCAACCAATATAAAATTTGATGATGATCTTTGCAGCAAAAGAAAAAAAGTTTATCCGAACAGATATTACATGTCGGAGTTTTTGTAAAACTTCAAAAATCAAATTGACATAGAAAAGAAGTGGGGTGACAACTTTATCTTTTTAGATTTTTAGACTTTTAAATTATGAATGTTATAGAGCACAAATTTTGATTATTTGCTAAATGTCAACTTCAAAAGTTTTAAAAGGCGGAAGGAAGTTTGTGAAATCTATTTTTAGAACTATAGATGGCATGTAAATAAAAATAAGAAACTGAAAATTAAAATACTTTCACATTCATTTTCTCTGAAAAAAAATAATGAAACAAAACAAATTATTTCAGTTTCTGCCACTATTCGGAACAAGAGAAAAATACTGACAAGAAGCAGTTTACAAAAATATTTACGATTAAATACTCGGAAAAAAAAAAGATTATAAAAAAAAAATCAATGCATTTTTCCTTTTCTAAAATTGTAAAATCTTTGAAGAGCATCTTTTAAAAGAAACAACAGGCATTTTTCGTTTGGAAATGTTTTTGTTTTTTCACCGAACACTAGCTGATCTAAAAAACATGACTCAGACTGCGATTAATTTCATTTTCATTTTAGTCAAACAAAAAAATACATCTCATTCTCATGGCATTCCAATTATCAATAATTCCAAATAAAGTTATGTTTGTTAAAACTTTTTTAACAAACATAATAATAAATTTTTTTTTCACTTTTGTATTTAGTTTTTACGGTATGCAAAAAAGTTACTTTACTTTTTTAGTTTGCCTTCATTTTTTTTTTCACTAACGAGAAATTAAAAATATTCCAGATATGCCCATATTGTTCATTTCATACGATATGATTATTTCCTTTATGTCATTGAAAATATTGACGAAGCCTAAAAATGTTAAAAAAAACAAGATTGTTCCATGACAAGCAATTTTCTTTGACTTTGAAAACTTAACTCAAATGTCTGAGAATTAAATATCTTTTAAATTAAATTTCTTATGATTTCGATCTAGTTTCGAGTCAGAGAAATCGGAACTGAGAAACAAACTTTCATTATTTTTCTGCTTGAACTTTGAATCCTTTTGTGTTGTTTGGCAGTTTTGTTTTCCTTTTTTTTATCGTGTTATGATGACATTTTTAAAAATCAATTCGATGAAATGGTAAAAAGAATATTTGTAATGAATAAATGATGTTACCTACCAAAAAGATTTGTATCGTTTATTTATTTCATCGGTTAAAGAAAATACTGATAGACCATATGCACCGGTGATTTTACAAAACAAGAATGTACTCAACTACTGAAGAATTTAAAAATGCCGCCCGCCAAATTCGAATTTGGAAATGATTGCCTTCAAATCAAAGCCATCATTCGAAATAAGCAAAAAATAACAAGTAATCGTAAATTTAAAATAATAATGATTATTATTTAATAATAAAAATATACAAAATAATTTTATCGACCAATAAAAATAGATATGTATTAAAAATAAGTAATAACTACAGTATGAAATTAATACCTGAATAATAAATATCAAATAATTAAATAACATAAAAAAAAATCCTTTTAAATTAGCGCAAGCGAAATCTCTTTTGTTCGTAAATTGAGAGTTATCTCTCTTGTACTGTCGATTTATGAAAACATCATAAATAAAAGTAAGGAATTTAAGAAAACATGCAATTATTTTTCATGGGATTGGTAAACTAGTGACGTAGTTACAACATTGCATGTGAAATTAATATAATTATTAAAGAAGTAATAATTATTCTAAAAAGTAGCAGTAATTAACAATATCATCACCTTTACCATCATAAAAGGTCAATGACAAGGCCTTGGTCCAGATGACTCTCAATGAGACTGGAAATATGAAAAGTTGGGTTCAAAATTTTCATAAAAGATTTTGCATTAACATCAATTACTGTATCCAGATTTTAAATTTGGTTTCCAGATTTTTTTTTTTTTTTTTTTACCAAAATGCTAAATTGACAATTTAAAATCTATATATGCATATATGGAGCTGTCACATATAAGATTTTTTCTGTCAAAAACACTAATTACTATTGTGTACTACTTTACTAACTCATACTGCCAAAAATGAAAATATATTTTATTTGTTTAGTACTTTGTTTGTAGACTTTTCTAGATTTCACAGAGCTATTATTTAAATTTTACACACATATACATATGTTAGATCTACTTGCATTTCAAATAGGCAAGATGATTGGGATGCAAGGGATGACTGGAAGTTTTTATAATTTATTTATAATTTTCAATAATGAAACGTTTCATTCTAGAATGCTTTGAGCCTAAATTAAGAGGAAATTTCCTGAATGTTTAATAAAAGGGATGTGATTGGAACAAGGATATCTCAGGTGAATAATCATCCCAGATGGTTTATTTAAAATTCAAGGATATATATTGTGTTAATTGCATGGTTTGGGAAAATGGTCAAGTTGGTATATGAACGTAAACTAAAAATATATGAAGATCTGTGAAGGCAAAAAATCTAGTAGGAAAATTGTAGCAGAAAACCATTTCTTCTGTAGCACAGACACTGGAACAATACTGACAAAGGACTCTGGTTTAGCACAGACCACAACGCACTGACCTGACCTGACCTGACCTGCGCTGAGTGAAAACGCTTCCTCACGTCCAACTCCATATCTCTGCTGTCATGTAACAGGATCTCTGAAGACGTTGTGGTACTGTTGGAGTCTTCCTCCAATGTAGTGACACTGCAGTGTGAGCACAGATCCTTCACATGGTGGAGTATTCCGTCCACTAGACAGGACTGTGGACTGACCATTTTAGTCACCTGACCCCTGCCAAACTTTGTGGTACACTGACTCTGTGGTACCTTGATACACACGCAATCTCCGATCTAGTGCCCAGGACATGAGGATTTTGTCACGGCATCAATCCCTTTCATCCAAACTTCATATTGGTAGATCACATTGGCCGGTGCAGTCAGATCCGATTTGTCATCCTTCAGGAACACATTGTGCCACTAGTCTGCTTCCTGGACAGAACATCACATCCTGGCCACAATTCGATTTACTCTATGGTAACATCACTCTGCTATGCTATTTTCGGCTGGGGCATATGCGCAACGGAATCGCAGATTTATTTCCCCCAATCATGCGCAAAAGCTCTAAGCTCTCTTTTGCAGAAGGCTGTGTCATTGTCTAACATAATGAACCCTGGCTATTGCAGCTCTGTCCTGTCTCTCCGGTGGTTCTGGCCGAAAGGTAAACCACCCGGTCCTCCCCCGGTGAACTGAAGGAACCACCACTATCCGCCACGTTGTGAATTTTTGATCCGAGCAGCGGTATTTCGATCCCTCAGAACGATCCGGAGGTAGGATGGATTAGATGGCTGGGTATTACGCTGAAAGTAATTCACTATTCATGCAAAAAAAGTTTCTTTTCATAGCCGCAAAGACATGAAAAAGAAAAAATAAGCAAATCTTTCGGTTCCTGTACAAAGAGCTCTTTTTAGGCCACTGTTTTTATGTCACTACCGAAGAATTTACACGAGTACAAAATGTCGTAACGAATGACCACAGCGTCTCGGGGACATGTACTTGGAGGTATGCCCTCCTGTGTTCCAATAGAAATACGTTTTAAACTTTCTGTCGCCATTCATGTAGCTTAGCTGCACAGATGATGGCTGAGCTCTCAGTAGTCCATCACTGGACACACCTTTGCTTTATTCTGTTGCAGTACGGCTATCAGAGGAATTAATGCTTTAGAAGACCCCAGCCTTTTTTCTGGGTATGGCACAAGCCAACCATTATCTATCCACGTTTGGAGCTCCCATTCATGGTCTTTTTGTATCTCTGCAGCTACCAGATATTCTGACACCCCATTTTGTAATCCTTCTGGTGTGCAGTCCTCTGACCATTTTCATGCTGCGGTCCATGCCCGGCTATGATGGTCGAAGGTTGTGGTGAAGTTAGGTTCATTGATGGAGATGGCTCCATACATAATGACTTTTCTGTTGTCGATCTGCACTGATCACGTTAGCCTAACAACGATACCTACTAATGCTGCTATCGTATATAGAATGCATTCCCCTCCAGATAGAATGACAGCAGGCTTGCCACATCATCCACCAGCTGGCTGAAGTCTCGCTAACAGATTTTTCAGCCATGCTACCATGTCTTCCTCACCAGTAAATGGTTTTATCATGTCAATGCTTATGCATACCTTCACTATAGTAATGGTGCCAAAATAACTAGTAGCATGAAACCATTTCTTCTGTAGCACAGACACTGGAACAACATTCACAAGGGAATCTGGTTTAGCACAGACCACAATGCACCAACCTGGTCTGGGCTGAGAACAAGCACTTCCTCTGTCCCAACAAACACTCGCCTCTTTTATTCGTTTTTGCTAAGCCAGAAAATTAGCATCTAACCTCCAGAAGAGTGACTCATTGCACCTTATCAGTTTTTGTTGACTATCTTGGAAACATTTGAATGATTTGTACACTCATGTCCAGCTCATATACTCCTCTCCATACACTTTCTGCAACTTTTGGTAGGTCTCTGCACGGGTATCACCAAGTTTTTGGTAAAATCTGATGCAGATTCTCTGCTCAATTGTTTCTGCCATGGTGCCTGATGGAACCTCTGTGGTGTGATTAGATGAACATACCCGATACACTTTTCTTCCAATCACTGATATAAACACCGGAAGTAAGCAAGAACATTATAGCCTTCTAGGGCTAATATTCTCAGCTGACATGAAGTGGAAGGACTCTATTGAATCCATTGCTAGGTCAGCTGTTAAGAAAGTTGGTTCACTGTGTTGTGCGAGGCAATTTTTCTCTCCAGAATCTATCTTACATATATATAAGTCTACCATTCATCCATACTTAGAATATTGCTTCCACATATGGCCCAGTGCCCCAGCTATTTACCTTAAGCTCCTTGATAAAATCCAAAGAAAAATCAGCAATATTATTGGTCCTGATTTGGCTTCAGTCACTTTCCTACTGCCATAAGGATGCCTCTCTGTGTCATTTCTATAAATCATTTCATGGTAATTGTTCGGATAAGCTCTCTGCTATGGTACCTTGATGTTTTTTAATTAAAACACAGTACTAGACTGGCATCAAGATCTCATCAATTTACATTTGAACTGGCTAGATGTAACTGTAAATTCTATGCTAAAAGTTTCTTTTCGCACAGATCTTACTTGTGGAACTCACTTCTGACTCCATGCTTTACAGCCAACATTAATTTTGAAAAATGTAAATGCAATGTCAATCACTATCTACTGTCCTGGTTATTCTTTCCTCTTCCCACTCATTATTAATATTTCTGTTCCTAATTCTTCCATATCCTGTAACCCTTTGTGCCTTAGTAGCTTTACTGCCTTGCATGGGGTGATACTGATTTAAAAATATAAAAACTTTAATGTGCATGCAAAACAAATTTCAAGGTCCATCTGTGCCAAACAGCTTCACTCTGTACACTTTAGCTTCATTACCATAGCAACATTCCCAATACTTTTTCATCAGACCTCATATACTGCTTTTGACAGAACAATCAAGCACAAGTTCTTTAGCAAACAAACGGGATAATCCCACCTCATATTTTACTAAGCATCCTATTCACAAAGTTGAGGAACCAAGAGGAAATCTTCTTAGAATAAACATCAATATCTATAGAAAAAAACATAGGGATTCTATATTATAACAGTGATTGAAACTGAGATGCCAGGTCATTGCAGATTTTTTTTTGGATTTTGTCAAGAATCTCAAAGTACATAGAAGAAGCATCAGAACAAATATGGCAGCAATATTCAAGGCACAGACAAATTGTAGATTTATAAAGGTGCAAGATAGATTCTGATTAGAAAATTTTTCTAGCACAATGCAGTGAACCAAATTTCTAAGTAAGCAGACTTTACATTGATTTGATATAATCATTCTAATTCATACCAGTGGTAGACCAAGAAGACACAATAATGGAAGATAAAAAAAAAGGTATAAAAAGACAATTAAAAAGAACAGTTTAGTTTTAATATATGTGGAAATATAACCATTCATTTGAATTCTGAATTACAAAACGAATGCTGAATCAATTTGAATTTGTCTGCATGACAGTGTTGAAAAAATTAAATGAATTTAATCTTTCTTGCCATTATAAAAATTTTAAACTACATGATTTCCTATGCTAAAAGGAAAATCTTCAACAGGAAGTCCACAATGACATCATAGTCCTCTTGAGACCACCATTTTTAAGGTGATAATAATTATATTGAAAAAGTAGTTGGGCTGCTCCACATGGTGTAATACTCAAAAATCAGTTATTGCTCAATAGTGAGTTCATTCTTTGTTGTGTATTCCATACTTGCAGCTTTGTGCTAAGGTTGTGGCAATATGTTCCACTTTCCTCACTGCCACGCCCTTGACCCTCGCAGCTGGCCTTTTATGTGTACCCCAGTCAGTTATGCAGATTTCTTTTTCATGCCCACCTACATTTAATTAGTCCTAAGCACTAGGTAATTTATGACTGTGTATGGCACAGGCGGTGAGATAGACCAATGTCCGTTACAGTTTAAATACACCTAGTGATTAATTAACCGGTAATGAGTTCAATTTTTCAGTGAAGTCAGTTCTCTGGTAAATGAGGGTGCCTTTCATTTCGCTCGTGTGTTTTCGTATTTGTTGTTGTGTTTGAATGCATGCGTGTCTGTGTGAGTGCTTGGGATGAAAGAATATTTTATACTATTATAATCCCGCATCGATTTCATCCAGTTAACTGATGTTTCTGCCACATTTTATGATTGTGGGGGGGTTTATTACTAACATTATTTTGTTTTTAGCTTCTTGTAAATAATTTTGTTGCATATTTGTACATACTCACTGGGTATTTTTTAAATTGTTGTTTTATCCCCCACCCCCAGACAATGAATTGTACATATGGGGACTATTTAGGATTTTCATAGAGACAATGAGGTATTATGGCAGGTGTAGTAAGAAAGGTAGGTAAGAATGCGTTGTTTTGGTGTTAGGACTATTGTTTGTATGTTTGGGTCAGTGTTTGTGGCTAGCTAAGTTTAAAGTTAAGAAGACAGATGAAGACCGTCCTTTTCCCAAATCCCCATTTTGGCTTTGTGCCACATTTTGTACCATGGTACAAATAAATATCGTGAGTTCAATTTTCACTGGGTGCTCCATACTTTTTGCTTCCTTATGTTCAAAAAGTAAGGTATAGAACTAAAAAAAAATAAAACAAATTATTTTATTTTTTTTTTTTTTTTTGATACAGTGATGCAGACAAATTCAAATTGATTTTACATTGTTTTTACAATTCAGAATTAAAATCAATAGTTATATTTCCATATCAGTAGATATTATTTTTTTAATTTTATGAAAGTAATCTACTCAGAAATATTGCGTAGGGACAAATTTCATTCATCACCGCTTATTTCCTTGGGCCATTTTCCTATAGACACAGCGTTTTTGTTTTTTTTTCTATCTGAAGGCTTTCGTTGATATTTTATTTATTTCTCGTTTTCTTTTGGTTTTGTTAATATCAAAGAAAGAACTCTTCTCTATGATTATATTAGTTTTGTCAATACTTTTACTAGAGTGATATATTTGTGGAAACAATCTTTTACCAATCTCGATTTCTTTATAATCAAGAAATCTCTTAGTCTTAAATGTTGTAAACTAACCACATGTCGGCGTGTTGTGAGGGGAAAAAGGGAAAGAAAACATTGAAACCAAAGGTAAGTTAAGCTGTTTTAAGCTGTTTAATTTTTCATTTGTAATTGTTAATACAGTTTTATCTTATTTTTAAAGAAAAAAAAACAAACCGTAACCAATTAAACTTCTAAACAAATTTAGCTTTTGTTTGGGCCATTTAACTGAACTCAATTGCAATCAGTATGTATTCGATTGGCTTTCTTTGAAAATCATACAATGTGCATATTCTTAACCTGATTTACTCAGCTTCTTTCAATTGTGTCTACTTTCAATCAGTTTCTTCTACGGACCGATCGCCGACCCTTCATCATAGCAAGCAACTCCTCTAACTACACATGCACAGACGAGTACCGTACACTACACATATACAAAGGAAAATTGAATGCGGCCATACACTGACTCCCTCGTACCTCATTGGGAATTAACTTTTCACACTTCCCGAAATAAAATGATAGGCATGTCATTTTCTTTTTCTGAATATTCCAACTTGTCTATTATTACTTCTTGTACCTGGCATTTCATTTCACCTCATACCTGGTATTTTTCGTTCTGATCTATTCTCACCCTACCAAGAACATGCCCCATTATTTCCAGTATCTTTTATATCCTTTTGAAATTGATAGATGTTTTGATATTTAAAATGTACAAAATCAGATCTCTTCATCCGTAGAGAAATCTTAGACAGTTTTACATTTGTGCCAGTTTTAATGGAGTTTCTTAAATCATTTGCATTCTTTTATAAACTGTCTGGATTTATTTTTTAATGAAATTCATAATTGTTTGCATTTTTATCATAAATTTAGACAACTTGCAAAAGATTATTTTACACTTTAATATATTTCAAGTAAAAGTCATTCTTAAGAGAAAAAAAATTTATAAACTTTCTAACAATTTTAAAAGAATATTTATTTTTTAGGTACTCCAAGAAAACTTAAAATACAACTGAAAATTAAAGTGATGAGTGGGAAACTTGTGATTTCTATTACCATCAATGTTGTCACACGTTCATTACAATTAAATTCTGTCTCCCAGTTTTATAACTGGTATTAATTAAATTATTAATATGATCCTCCAAAAAAATCTCGTGACTGACAAAAAATGGATTAAACAGAAACTGAAATTCTGCTTTCATTTCAGTTTTGTTCTGTGTGTTCTATTTCTTCAAAGAATTATTTCTGTAACATTCGTAATGATAACTTTCATATAAATAATATACTTCCTGTCACCCAATCAATAAACTACATCTAGCAACAAGGCCTATGATTGGGATATTGGAATTTTTGAAGAGTGTGGAACCGACTCTTAATTGCTGTTGTTCCCATGTCTGATCCGGGGTGGTAAACTGAGAAACTGAGACCCTAACAGATGCTGTTAGGGTCTCAGTTTCTCTATCACAGAGTTTTCCATCCAAAATCAAACTCACATAAATGGCCTCATTAAATTCTCTTTAATTTACAGCCATCTGTGCCACTGCCACCAGAAGAGAAAAAAGGAGTAGGGAGAGAGGATGATGATCCTGATGCAAATGGGTGCTGACAACACTAACAATATATTTTGTAGCAAAATGACTAACAATACATTCTGTCTGTAGTTGAAGCCATAAAACTGTGTTCAAAATATCTAAATTTTGGCATTAAATAACTCATAGAGGTTGATATGCCACTAGACAAATCATCCAAGCAAATGGCCAACATGAAAGAAGTCTTTCATGATATCAATCCATATAATATCCTACAATTTCTTAAAGAAATCAAACTGTATTCGAAAATATAACTTCAACAAAATGAATACAAAACACACACATATAACTGCCTCTAGTAATTATGTCCATACAAACATGTATATGCACAAAAACTGAGTATCATCTACCATGTATTCAGTTGTGAAAGCAGAATAACATAATAATAATAATCTTTTTATTACTTCAAAACTCCCAAGAAAATTAATTTTGGCATTAAATGACCAGTAAGTTGATATGCCATCAAACAAATCAATCCTGTCATATAATACATGTTTTGCCCTAACATTTTGTTTCCAAAATAACCTTGTGTATTGTAAAATCAGGGTTTGATGTAGGTCAATGATTTGTGAAGTGACTACCCAAACATTGCTGTTCATATGACTATTTATTACCTATATTATAGTTTTATTCTAAACAACAGTATAAGCTATCTGTATACCATAAACTGTTAACATTGAAACTTTACAAGATAATGAGTTAATTAATCTTAAATTTTTCTTCCCTAAATTTGCCAAAAATGTGATAATCTTAAACTGCATTTTCAAATTAATGCATTTTGGAAGAATTCTTCACTAAAACTTTTGCTATTTTCTCATTCTGAGTTGCATATGTGGATTAAGGATTTTAGAAAAAAATTATTTGTATTTATTCAATACTTGTTCAATACCGTTTTTTACTGGTATTTTGACTTTTATTATGAATCATTTTAGCAGATCTCTTCTTTTTCCATAAAATTTCATAAATTTTGAGCCAAGAAGAAGCTTTAGATGAAGTTTGGACTTGCATCCTATACCTTATGACAATATATATACCATTTTCGTCATGAAATCCATAAAAATAAAATTCCTAATTCTCCTGTTACTATTTCTGTTCCACATATATTGGTTTTGTAATATAACATAGCAAGCTACCATAGATAATAGTTCAAATTCTATCAGAAACTATTGAATTGGCCGAAAAGTTTCTGTTTTTGTTATTAAATGACATGATCAGCATTCAGTTTTATCATCAAAAAGATAATTTTTTTAATGAAATGGGGCAGCTTTCATGTAAGTGAACAATTTTTGCTAATTGATTCTAACATCCAATATGAAAGAAAATAAGCAACATTTTTAGTAAAAATGCAACTAAAAAGATATATGCAAAAGAAAGGTTTTTGTAGTTTATGGAGAAACTAGTATGAATGATCAAATATCTCAAAACTTTCACAATTTTGTGCTGGAAATCTCTTGCTGAATGATATTTCCTAGTAGATTGAGGTAGATGACAATCAAGTCAAGACATTATGTGAGAACAATGTTAAACAATGTCGATGAGAACTTACATAGAGAAAATATTCAAATCAAGTTACATGAAAAAGCCTGGACTATATTTCTATGTGTACTTTGCTTCTTAAATATAAAATTGAATGATGAAAAGTGGATACTTTACAGCAACATAGAATACAGATTAAATGAATAAACACTGAGCTTCATCCAAAGAAGATAAAGCTGATGGAATTGGAAACTCTATTATTCTATATGTTAAGCAAAACATTCTGGTGAACTGTTTTAAAATATTCTATTTAATGAAAAATGGTCATGAAAATTTGGCAACAACATGAAATGCAAGAGATTGTGGGGTAAGTGAAATGAACCACTTCTAACCATACCAAAAGCTAATCTTTCTTTCAAAGAAGTAGTGCTTTCATTTAGATCAACTGAATGCACCAATTGATGAAAATGGTCTATAATTCATTGAAAGAAAAGAAATATTCCATGTTAGTGCTCATGTTTCTTTGGTGATGAAACAGAAACATTACAGTTTGGGTGAAAAGTTTGCTCTCATCCACCACATTCCCTTGACTTTGCGCATCTTGATTACTGTTTTTTCTGGTTTTTACAGAATTGTCTTGATGAAAAAAAATCATTTCACTGAAAGACTGAAAAAAGCACCTAGAGTAGAAAAAAGAGAAAAATAAGTTTTTGGAGGATGGAATTATGAAGTTGCCTGAAAATTAGAAGAAGCTAGTGAAACCAAATGATAAAAATATGTTATTCAATAAACTTAATGTCAAAAATAAATAGAAAAAAATTATTTTTACTTAATAAACTGCATGAACTTTTTCTGGTCATCCAATTCTTTCTTTGAATTAAGTTTTATTGTATATGAATTATCAACAAAAGATCTGAGCAAGTCTTTTCCAATTATGACATTGTAATAGCACCAATGCATATCTGTTATGTTCAAAATAAATTGTTGCTTATATGAAATCCAGATGAAGGAAAATTATTTTTCATGCCTTAATAAGAAAATATTGTTTTCTCTATTTCAGATTTTCCTGTGATAGAAATCCTGTAGTTACATTTTAAAACATCTGTTCTTTTCAATATGAGGAATTGTAGGAAAAGCCAGTTGGAAAAAGGACATACGAAGATACAGAAAGTAGATTTGAATAAAAATTTTCCTCACGATCATCAAAAGAATTTTAAAAGAAGGGCTTTGTGAAGAAAACACTTTCAGTATAACAAAAACTTGAAAGTTACACATATAACAAGACTAAAGAATACAGCAGCTGGTTTTGTGAATTTGAAAACTTACACCAAATCTATATTCATAATGGACTCTTTTGTTGATATGCAAATATACTCAACAAAGACACCTTTTACTTGTGAAGTATGTGGGAAAGCTTTCTCTCAAACTAGAAACTTAAACAGACACATGAGAATGCACACTGTTGAGAAACCTGTTAATTGTCAAGTATTCAAACAAGATCAAATTCTCTTTAAATGTGAAGTATGTGGGAAAGGATTCTCCAAAAATATATACCTCAAAGTTCACATGAAGACACACATAGCAGAAAAAGAGCCTCTGCCTATTAAGCATGTAAAAAAGCCCTCTCGAAAAGTGGCAAGATGTCCAGACACAAAAACAAAAAAGGACAAACAATTAAATATTGAAAAGTCCCCTGTCATTTGTGAAATATGTGGTAAGACTTTCTCTAAAACTGGAGACTTAAATCGACATCGAAGGACACACACTGGAGAGAAACCATTTAATTGTCAAATATGTGGAAGAGCTTTTGCTGAAAAGGGGAAATTAAAACGACATCTTACAATACACACAGAGGAATCTCCACATCACTGTGAAGTATGTGGAAAAAATTTCTCACAGAGAAATTATTTAGTTGTTCATATGAGGGGACACACTGGAGAAAAACCATTTACTTGTGAAATATGTGGAAAAGCATTTACTCGAAATGATGCATTAAAACAACACATGAAAACACACACTGGAGAGACTCCTTACCATTGTGGAGTGTGTGGAAAAAGTTTCTGCCATAAAAATTACTTTAAAGTTCACTTGAGGATACACACTGGAGAGAAACCCTTTCAATGTAAAATATGTGCAAGTGCTTTTTCTACTAGTAGCTCATGTAAAAGACACATGAGAAGCCACACTGGAGAGACACCTTATCACTGTGAGGTCTGCGGGAAAGGTTATTCAAAAAATAGTTATCTTAAAGTGCATATAAAAGCACATAGTGGAGTGATAGAATCATTACCTGTAAAATGTACAGAAAACTTTTCTCTGAAAGTAACCTCTTAGTACAAGAATATATTTTAAAAATATTACTCAAAAATTCAAAGGTCACATACAAGGTATGTTTGAAATCAGGTAATAATAGATTGTTTCTTTTATTAAGAAACAAAGACATTCAAAAAATTTTTTACTGTAATATGATGTAATATTCTATGTGAGAATTATTAGGAATAAGGTTGAAACGAGAATATCTGAAGAATATAAAATTTTAATTTCTTTGAACAGTTTTCATTTAAAACCCCATACTATTATGATTTTTAAAATTTCTTCTTGTAAACTCTTACTTTAAACTCCTTTTTTATAGGATTAATTTCTCAGTGGAGTGACAATATTTATTTGTAACCTCTTCAAACTGTTATTGAACTACCTCATATGCTAAGTGTACCAGAACGCTGCATAAGAAACTGGTTATCCAAGATCATATGAAAATGTCTGTAATTATGTGAAGAATCATTAACATTCCAAACTTTAGACAATGGAATTTCTTTGTCAATGTTGTAACCATAACATTTCAGCCAATCCATTCTACAGCCTTCTTTAGGCCTGTTAGGAAAGAGAAAAATATCTCTTAGCTTTTTTTTTTCTTTTTTATATATAATAATGACCATTCTCTTTCTTTACAGATTAATTTTCTGAAAAAATGGCTGTAAAATAGATAAGCTGAAATGTGCTAACAACAAAAAAAGAGTTTAATTGTCCAAACAGAACTTGGAATACTAATTCTAGTACTCTGCTTTTCTAATTACATTATTGTTATATTTTATATAATTACTTCTTTCTTACACAACACATAAAATACTGTGTGTACAAGAACTTTTAAAACAATTTGATACCTTTTGGCAAAACATGGCAGAAATTTTCTAAGTGTCTTCATTCCTTTAATACGTGTGTGTGTGGATTCTGCAGGCAGATCATCCCAATGCAGTTCAATTTTTTGCTTTTTAGATGTTTTTGAAAATAAAAAAAAATCTCTTTCAATGCAAATTAAAACAATCCTATTATATGCTTTAACTTTTTCTACCTTTGAAACAAATGTGCATCAGTATTGAAAAACCTTTATATAATGCATGACACAATAGCATTACATAAGGTTTATATTATTTTCAAAATTATTAATTTATGATTTACATATTTGTTTATATTCGTTCAGATTAATGTGATAAGCTTTTACTATCGATTCAGTCTTGTTCAGAATTTGATTCTAATTAATGCACAGAATTTTCTACAATCTTACAGTCATTTGAGAGCAAATTAAAATTTTTCCTAAAAGATTTATCAGATATCTTTTTTTCTTTATTTATAACTTGTTGTATCCAATTTTTCATTTATTTAAAAAAGAAAAAAAGTCAATACTATATATTATTTATTTATTTTATCTTTGTTGTTTTTGACACATTGTTATCTAAAGCCATTCCTTATTGTATGTTGTATCTGGTGATCTTTATAAATCACTTAATATTTTTCTTTCTTAGCTCCTTAATAAAAAGCATTGCAGTTTATTTCAGTTGAGACCAGAAAAATACATTTTTTATCAGAGGATTGGCATTTACTTTTGGTGTAGGAAACATTAACAACAAAATTCAGCTCTCCAAAATACTAACTAAATTTACAAATACACTCTTCCTTTAATGAACTTTATATGCAGTTTCTTTCAAAATTGTTAAGTGATTTCTAAAGAACTTGTTGTTGAATATATTTTCATAAAAGCAAGAAAACTGGAGAAACTCATTTGATGTTTGGAATAATGAAAATACTCATCTTCAGATAATAATCCCCATGATGACTGAGTTTCACATTTTTCTTTTTTTCATGTTATCATCCAGAATTTGTGTGTGCTTTTTACCACAGTTCTTAAAATCATAGTATTTTCTCTGATCTTTGCTTCTTGTTTTTTTTTAAATATGTTATACAGTTTTCCATTTTTATTATGAAATGTATAAGAATCTTGTGTTTACTTTCTGATCTTAAATCTTGTGTCACTTGGAAACATGTACATGCAACATGTATTCTTCCTCGTAAACTTCAATTAACATGGAAACAGATTTGGTAATTGTTCTAATTTCAGATTGATGCATTTCTCCATTTTTGAATTGACCATTTTTACAATACAACAGAAAAAATATATCTGCTTCAGATGATGCATAACAGCAAACTGAACACACATGAAATGAATGTCAAGGTCATTTATGAATGTTTCGATAGTTGCAGCTTGTAGTCTGGATTTTTCCAAAATTTTCTAATTACATTAACCTTTCATAATTCTGCTATGTTTTGGTCCAAGTTTAAAAATTTGCTTCCTTCACTAATCTCTTTCTCTAACAGTCGAATAAAAATGAAATGATTCCCCTATTGTTAAAACTAGTATTTAAGAAATAGAATTAACAGATGATGTATCTATTTGTAATATTACCTACCGCCTTCTAAGATAGAAGGAAAAAAACACAAATGTCTCTTGTTGGCACTGAGCATAGAAGAAATAACCTTCATTTAATTCTTTCCTGGAAAGAAAAACAAAATTTGCTATTTTTTTAAGCTTTATAAAATGAAGCAGTATGTTCTTGCCAATTGTCTGTAGTTAGCACAAACTGGATTTAGAGCTTACTACTTTTGTCTTTCTATTGTAGAAACAAATTTACAAGCAAATTCAAAATGTAAGAGATTTAAATATGTAATATTTGTCCTGTTACACTTATAAATTTCATCACTCCATAATTATTATTTTTTTATTTTTCTATACAGAATATTTAGCACTTCTGCACTAACTCAGTATGAATACAAAAAATGTTTTTTACAAAGTTCAGCAGTGTAACTCAACTACATAGGTGTGTTCATGTGTCAGTTTTAAACATGGTCAAGTGAATCAAACCATGTCATATAGTCACATAATTTAAGTGTACATGATTTTAACCAAGTCTTTCTAAACAAAAGTCTGATTTTTGTTCAGATATAAATAAAATATATCTGTAAAGAAAATATAAATAAAGAAAAGGAAAATATTTTTTATGCCAAAATCTTTTCTTCCTTGAAGTTTATCAAATCAAGTGTGGCAATTTTATTTGGTAACCTGTATTTATACAAGACCATAAAACATTTTAAAATAAAAAAATGCTTAACTCATAGTAATAAATATTATAAATAAATAATAATTACATATATAATCAATATCAACAACATTAACACATTTGTTTAATAAGCCAAAATATTACATCACTTAGCATCCTCCATAGTTCACCTTTCCTTACACAGTTTTTCGAATATTTTAGAGCAAAAAGGAGATTAAATTTAGAGCCAAATTACTCATTGACATAAAAAGTTTTCTTAAGTTTTTCTTTATGTGATAATGTTTGTTTTTAGGATGTATAATAGTATCCTAAAATAGGAAACTGATGAGACAAAGTGGAAAATTTTTATCAAAGATGCATTTCAACAGCAAGAGTTTGTTCTCTTTAGCTTCTTCAGTTTGAAAATGCATAACTCCTACAATACCAAATTGTTCTAATACAGATATAGATAAAGCAATCAAACACAGAAACAGACTCTCTTTAAGCTTAAATCAGGAGGTGATAAACTAGGGTAATTTGATTTATGATACCCAAGACATACACAGAGATCCTAAAGCATTTTTCCTCACATACAGTCTTATTTTCAAACTAAGTGAACACACTTTCACTGTTGAAACTTGTCTTTGATAAAAGTTTTACACTTTATCTCATCTATTTATATATATATATATATATATATATATATATATATATATATATATATATAAAAAACATTGATACCAGTGCAAGTTATACATTTCTTATTCTAAGTAAACAGGAAATTTGTAATTCTTAATTCTTATGACCTTTCCTATAATTAATATTATAAAAGAAGTGGTGTTGATAATAATGAATCTAGAACATTGTCAGATAATAGATTGTTGTATTGTCTAAAAGTCAGAGGTAAAGTATTATTATTATTCAATTAATTTTTGTAAGTTTCTATCCTCAGCTTTGTTGTTTTGATCAGTACATTTTCAACCAGTATGCTCTCTAGCCATTCTTAAGTATAGTGATTTTTCAAGCGTAGCTCAGATGTGGCGGAAAGTATGGGGCACCCAGTGAGGATCAAACTCACTACTCAGTCGTAATTGTTCTAGCGAGACAAGCTTGCTAACCATTACACCACCTCGAGGTGCCCAGCCATTCTTAAGTATATGTTGTATATAATAATGAAAGTGATCAAAGGTCTATCTGATACAGTAAATTTATCATACATATATAACTTTCATTGAGTCTGTCCCAAAAAGAAACATGAATTTGCTTGGGATCCACCCTAATCAAAACCATATAAATAGCTATGACTTTCCTTCTTTCAAAGACAAAGGTTTTGAAAAATCTAACTTAAAAAAAAATCATGTATAACTTGTATGGATGAATCTTCCTTCAAAGGATCAGTCTCCACAAGAGGCAGAGACAAGAATTGAGAAAGGATGAGTATTGTATAAGAATTAAATATTCAGAAACAAAGAATAGCTAAATATCAGACAAATCTTTTTTTTTGTTTTTTCACCTGTGAAGATTAAATGGAAAATTTTAGACTACAAGTAATGCTAGAAATCCCGCCACAATGATGAAAACAAGAAACATGAGGATTCTAATTTGATTGATTCATCAAATAATTCTAAGCCAGTAGGACCAAACTTGTTTTAAGAGTTGCTAACAAAATTCTATTTTATATCCTTTTATTATTGGGGGCTGCATAATTATTAGAAAGTATTTTTTTTTCAATGAATTCTGCACAAGTTTATAAATTTGCAAACAATTATTGATTTTTTTCTTATTAAGAAGAGTTGCATTGCTATTTTACTTTTTCCAACTTTTGTTTTTCCCTAATTTTATTATAGAAAAGCAGCTAATTTACTAATTGTGAAGCTTTCAACTGTTTAGTTTTTCTGCAAATAAAATTTACTCAAAATGTTATTAACAAAATTATTGGGTTTTTTTTTTTTATCTATTCGTATTGCTTACCATGAACATGACAGTGATTGTTGATTGACTCGGTGTTTGATCTCAGGTAAAGGCTAAAATTTTGAAAGTATACTCTCTTAGTTTGAAAGACTGGTTCAACAAATTTTTCAAATGCCTCATCTTGTGCCAGAGTAAGTTAAGCTTGCTCTGGCACAAACTGAAGTGCCAAAGAATTGGAGACAGCATTACACTGGATAGTTCTGTCCTTTCCACTTGCAGAAATGGATTCAATCAAATAACATGTTTGACATGAGAATGATTGTTGGAGGCCAGAAAGATACAACACTTTACAATGTGACAACAGCAATAGGGTTTTCTTAGGCAACACAGATATACCAAGAAAATATGAAAACTGACAAAAATGGTAACCACCAAACAAAAGAACATTGTATCTTAATTCAACACTGGTGCTGCTCAATCAAACAGTGTACACTAAACTTCATGGGATTTGCCATTGACCAACGAGATTACTATTATTGATACAACCCCAACACCACATCCAACCACCCAACCACCCACCCCCTTTTTAAATCAAAATTAGGGTCAGTCTTATTACAGTGGGAATTTAGGGTGTTGTTTTATAAAACATCCTTTTTGTGTTCATGTAATCTTTTATTTAAATTCCTTGAGGTTTCTCTTATGTATTCCTTGTGACAATTAGTAAAGGTAATAAAGCAAATTCCTCCTTCAAGTTTTAGCTTATTTTTGTGTTGATTTGATAGTTTTGTATTGATTCTTTTATTGTTTGAGAAGTAGTTGTAAGAAATTTTAGATAAATTCTTTTCAGTTGTAGTTGTGATAGAATTGGTGGGAATAGAACAATATATTTTGATTCATTGGGTTTATCAGGAAGCAATTTTTGCTGATACAAAAATGTATAGAGAGTGTTTTAATTGCTTGATCATCCATGGTAAATTTACATCTAGGTTCTTGCAGTTCACTTTCTTGGAAGATCTATTATCACAATGTGGAATATTTAATAACAAAAGTGATGGAAACATGAGCAAAAAGAAAAACAAACTAAATGAAATCAAAGAGACTACATATCTAGAACATATTTAAAAAAGAAAATTTTAATTTAAAATTCTCAGTTTCCTCTTTCCTTTGTGCATATGTTTACTTACATCAACATAAATATCGCTTTAGTTTGATGAAGTCCTAAGGAATGAAACATATCACACAAAAAGACAAAAGGAAAACTTTTCTTTACCAATGTGTTTCATCATTTGATGTACTTTATCAAGGCAAATTTGAGGATTTCATTTTCTAATATTTATAAATAGAAATAAAAATATTGTTAGTCTTTATTCAGATTGTTATTTTACATATATATTTATATCTGAATTTTTACACATAGTGTGTGTAAAAATTTAGATATAACTCTGATATATATATAAATATATCTGTAAAAACAGTATAAATAAAAGAAAAAAATGAGGAAGAATTAAAAAACAACTGTTCCTTAAAATATATTAATGAAACTTGAAGAAATTTTAAAGAATATAATTAGGAATCTAAGAAAGTTTTTTTACATAACGATTTATCCAATGAATTCGTTATAGATCCAAATAATTTCAATCTCAAAAATCAAGCTATTTTCTCTTTTAGTAACACCAAAAGTTCTTGAAGTGGAATTATTGGATCTTGCCAAAATGTTAACTTATACCTTGGATTTTTTTGCATATATCTATTTTTTTTAAAAGAAATTTTTTCTCAGGTCAATATGCTTATGCATGACCTTATCTTTTAAAAATTAAAAGAAAACTATTAACTTTAAAAAAATAAATGAATAAGCAAAATATAAATAAACAATAATTGCCTAAAAGTCAACTTTTGTTTAATAAACTGAAAAATTATGACATTTAGTGTCCTCCATAATTTAGCTTTCCTTTACACAGTAAGTTTTTAGAATATTTTTATAGCATTCTCGAATTCAAAATTTGTAAATTTAAGGTTGTTTTTTCTACACATTACTTCTGTGTTTAAATATAGTAAATTAAATTTCTAAATTTGCAATGGAATAAGGTTCTTTTCACATGAATCTTCTCTGCAGAAGTTTGTTACTCCTAAAAAAAAATGCAACTGAAAACTTCCCTGGTAAAAGATTTCATGAAAAACTTAAGACTACAAAGCACACAGCAAGCCAGTAGATTTGGGGCGCTATACCCAAATATGGAACAGGTGCACTCTACTTGACTCCAGGAACAACAACGAACAGTACATAGTTTGTGGAAATAATGCAAGAGAAAATGGTATCGCTTATAGACATTAATCAATGTTTATGCATGATGGTTCTCCATGTTCATTCAGGATTTTTTAACAGGACAAACATGCCAACAGGAATAACCAGAGAACAGCACATATGTAAATCCAATTGAGAAATAAATACATTATATTTTATGTAGATTTATACTTTTTTACTTTGAAATCTTAACATGAGGTAAATTTTCTAAGGATTTAAATTTTATTTAGAAAAATGAAAATCAGTTATAATTTATTTAGATTTATGCTTTATTATTTTGAAATCTTAAAGTAAGCTAAATAATCTAAAGATTTGAACTTTTATTTAGAAATATGAAGAACATTTACATTTTATTCAGATTTATGCTTTTTTTATTTTGAAAATGTAAAATGAGCTAAATTATGGATTTAAGCTTTTTAATTTAGAAATATGAAAATATGTTTACATTTTATGCTGGTTAAAGCTTTATTACTTTGAAATCTTAAAATAAGCTAAATTGTCAAAGGATTTAAGCTTTTTTCTTTAGAAATATGAAAGTTACATTTTATTCAGATTTATCCTTTTTTATTTAAAAGCATGAAAATAACTTAAATTTTAAGCAGAGGTATGCTTTTTTATGTTGAAATAAAATAAGCTAAATTATCTAAGGGTTTAAGATTTTTTATCAAATATAAAAATAAGTTACATCATATACAGAATTATATTTTTTTAATTTCAAATCTTAAAATAAATCATCTAAGGATTTAACCTTTTTTATACAGAAATATGAAAATAAGACACAATTATGCAGATTTATGCTTTTTAGTTTAATATCAAAGGATTTAAGATTTTTTTACTTACAAATATGAACATGTTACATTTTATGCAGATTTGTGACTTTTTTTACATTAAACTAAAACTAAAAAACTAATTAAACTAATAAGCTAAATCTTCTAAGGATTTGAGCTTTTTTATTTAGAAGGATGAAACTAAGTTACATTTTATGCTGACTTATGCTTTTTTATTTTGAAATCTAAAAATAAGCTAAATTAAGGATTTAAGCTATTTCATTTAGAAGTAACTAAGGATGTAAGCTTTCTAATTTAGAAATAAGAAAATAAGATACATTTTATGCAGGTTTATTATGCTTTTTTACATTGAAACCTGAAAATAAGCTAAATTATGGATTTAAGCTTTATTATTTAGAAATATGAAAATAAGTTAAATTTTCAGAAGATTCATCATTTTACAATAAAATCATAAACTGAATTATCTAAGCATTTCAACTTAGAAATATGATAAGTTATATTTTATGCATATTTATGGATTTACATTGATATCTTAGCAAATTATCTAATTTCTAATTTAGAAATATGAAAATACGTTATATTTTCTGCAGATTTAGGCTTTTTTTACATTGAATACTTAAAATAAGATAAATCATCTAAGGATTTCAATTTTTTATTTAGAAATATGAAAATAAGTTTTATGCAGATTTATGCTTTTTTACATTGAAATCTTAAAATGTGCTAAATTATCTAATGATTTCAGCTTTTTAATTTAGAAAATGAAAATAAGTAATATTTTAAGTAGATTTATGATTTTTTTTACATTGAAATATTAAAATAAGCTAAGTTATCTAAGGATCTCAGTGTTTTTCTTTAAAAATATGAAAATACCTTATATTTTATGTAAATATATGCTTTTTTTTACATTGTAATCTTAAATGAGATAAATTATCTAAGGATTGAGGCTATTTATAAATATGAAAATAAGTTAAATTTTCTCCAGATTCATCATTTCTTTACATGGATATCTTACGATAAGCTAAATTATCTACGAATTTCACCTTTTTTATTTAGAAATGTGAAAAGAAGTTCCATTTTATGCAGATTTATGCTTTTTACACTGAAATCTTAAGCTTAATTATCTAAAGTTTTCAGCATTTTTTTTTTAGAATTATGAAAACCAATTACATTTTTTGCAGATTAGATTTTAATAAGCTAAATTATCTAATGACATAATTTTCATTATTTTGAAATGTGAAAATAAGTTAAATTTAATGCAAATTTATGATTTTGACACTGAAATCTTAAAATAAGCTAAATGATCTAAGGATTTCAGCTTTTATATTTAGAAATATGAAAATAAATTAAATTTTATGCAGATTTATCCTATTTTTATATTCAAATATTAAAGGAAAATAAATTAACTAAGTATTTAGAAATATGAGACTAAGTTAAATTTTTCTGAATATTTATGCTTTGTGTACATTGAAATCTTCAAGTAAGGTGAATTTCAAAGGATTTCAGCATTTTATTTTAGAAATGTGAAAATAAGTTATATTTTGTGCAGATTTATGCTTTTACATTGAAAACTTAAAATATACTAAATTATTAAATGATTTCATCTTTTGTATTTAGAAATATAAAAACAAATTACATATTCTGAAGATTTATTATTCATTTAGATTTTCATGTTAAGCTAAATTATATGAGTATGTAATCTTTATTATTTAGAAATATGAAATTATATTACACTAGAAGCATGGCCCGGCGTTGCCCGTGCTTGATTCAAAAATCGTATGACTCATACAGCAATCACTATCATTTGACTTAAAATATTTTTGCCCCTCCTTGCCTTTAATGGAGTGCCCTTTGCTGTGCTGATGTTGCTACATGCCTTACTTCTTGCCTATCTCACACTGTGAATTTTTTCTAACCTCTATACTAAACATTAAATCTGTTACGAAAAAAGAACTAAACAAAATGAACACAAAACGATCTGCTTTAAAAAAAAGAACTCGTAACTGGAAAAAGCGAATGAAAAAAGAATGTTAACAACAAATACTTTTTCACACCCAACCCAGTTTCCTGAAATATTGAGACTGGTCATATGTCTCTATTCAAAACCACAAATCCAGCATTCAATATGTTTGATTTGGCAGGGACCTCAATTTTCTTGCATGGAAAGGAAAAATAGAATGGAGTTTGCATATCACTGGCTGAGGACTTCAGTGTAGACCACATTTTTAGCTTTTTGCGAAGGTGAATAAAGGAACACATCCTCGCGTTTGCCGACTCGAGAGCAGGCTACGTAAAGTTGGCCGTGTGAGAAGCACTACTCCTCTAAGTGTACACCAGTGACAGACAGCGTTTGTCCTTGGGCCTTATTAATTGTCATAGCAAAACAGGGTGCGACTGGGAATTGGGATCTTCGGAAAGTGAAGGGAACGTTGGCATCTGATGGATACAAATGCATTCTTGGGATAAGCACTTGCTGCTCTTTACCGCAGCCAGTTATAATTTTGGCCTCAATAATGTTTGGGTGTAGGGCCTGAATAACTATCCTGGTCCCATTACAGAGTTTCGGTGGACGCAGGTTTCTAAGCAACATAACCGGGATTCCCACTTTAAGTTCCAGAATGTGAGGAGGGAGACCAGCGGGGTGGAGGCTGTTTAAGAACTCCACTGGAAAGTTCGCCATTTCAGCGAGGTCTGGAGTTCTGTCAATGGATTTGTAAACGTGCAACACCCCTGGCACAGTTTCCAGAAGCTGTCTATTAAGGGTTGTCACAGTAGTGTTTTTTGGGGCAAGAATGGCCCGCCCAGCAAGCCACTCAATATTGTTGTAGTTGGTTTGAAGATCAGGAAAAACTGATTCCATGAGTGTTGCTGGCGTTGTGACCACTGTAGACAACCCTTGGACGTTTACAAATCCATTAGCGTCCGCTGGAATAATACCTTCGCCAAGGGCTAATAATATATTCGAAAATTCGGCGGACCCAACATCGCCAGTTAGGTGTGCACGCATGTTGGTGGTAAGGTGCAATGGTCTAACAGTGGGCCAAAGTTGTGACGATTTCAAACATGCTCGAATAGCGTCGGCCCTTGTCCCCTTAGATACAACGGGGAGGGTCTGGCTAAAGTCACTGGATAGAAGGCAGTTATACCTCCCATAAGGTCATTGGAGTTTCGAATATCCTTCAGAGAGCGGTTTATAGCCTCGAGTGCAGTTTTGGGACTGACAGTGCACTCATCCCAGACAATAAGCTTATATCGCCTGAGTACCTCCGCTAGACCTGATTGCTTGGCTATACTGCATACAGCTGTTTCTGCCTTAATCAGGTCAAGCGGAAGTTTAAACGTTGAGTGCACTGTTTGGCCACCCGGTTGTAATGTGGCAGCAATGCCTGAAGATGCTACTGCTAGCGCCACTTCGCCATGGCGCCGAATTTCTACAAGAAGCAGTTTTGATACGAACGTTTTTCCCGTTCCCCCAGGCGCGTCCAGGAAGAAAATTGATCCTGTATCCTGCCTGGTGGATGCAAGAACCGCATCGTAAGCGGCCCTTTGGTCTATGAGAAGTTTTGGCTCATTTGTTGTGACATAGGCATTGAGCTTCTCAACAGAGTAGGATGTCTCCCACAAGTCACACGATCTGGCGTTGGAAGCCCAATAGCGGTAAGAGATCCCCCCCATTTCAACGAACAGGTTCTCAATGATTATAAGCGCCCTGTTGTAAATTCCATCGTTGAATGTAAGAGCCATTGTTGGACACAGCAGTTGCGCTTCCCTGACAAAAAGTCCTTGTATTTGTCCCAAAGTGATTTGGGATCACTGGGTTCGCACATTTGTAAGATTGTGGTGAAGAGGTGGCGCAAAGCAGAGGGCATTTTTAAAAGAGCTCCCTCAGCCATTGTGGCATCCCACTGGCTGTCGTCTTCCAAAAGGCCGAGACGGAGGCAGGCCTCACGAAAAGTGTCACATAAAACTCCATTAACCGTCCGTAAGTTATTGTAGCTCGTTGGACCACTAACTTCGTGCAAAAGGAGTCGCAAGTAAAAACATTCCTGTCGCGATGGAGGAACCGTGAATACCCTTCTCCGAGTGTGGCGTCTTTTTTGACCCCTGGATAGCCCTCGACGTTGGCCCCGGGCTTCCGCCGAGCCCATGTGTTCTTTTTTGTCCACACGTAGCATGAAGGCACGTCTGGGTACAGTAGTCCTAGCAAACTCGTCCTGTCGACAAAGTTTAAATAACTCTGTAAGCGTTGTGTCTTTGGTACGCGCAGCCACATACGCAGAAAAATAACGAAGTTCGTCGTTTTCTAGGTGCACAGCAAGCTGGACGATTGCTGGGAAGCGTTCGTGGATGGGGAAGCTGAATATGTGCCAAGGGCCCTCTGTGCTGCTAATGACGCGCCCTGCAAGGAAGTCCTGGATTTCGTCTACGGAACCTTCCTGCCTAATACCAAACATTGCAGCATCAGTCCCGTTGTTGATGTACTTGCATACATACTTGATGGAGCGAACTGAATGGCAATATTCGACATTGATGTGCGCATTGGCCGTATAGAATCGTCAATGTTTGTCTACTCACCCCCGTTAAAAGTAGACTCTTCTATAAGAATTAGCTTTGACCAATCAACACCATACATTGTGAAACTCGGCTTGTTATTGGTCGAGACGACCCTAGAATGTGTATCCATGGTCAAAAATCTGTTTTCCCGCCAGGCCACTAGGACCCTACTTTGGTTTCCCAAATCAAATAAAAGGACGAATTTCAGTCCAATTCACCAGTCAGACCTCCACACCTAGAGAGATGCCCATCAACTCCACGCCAGTCAAAACTCTGACTTTGCCGCGCAAAAATATTCTCTGACTCAGCAACCTTTGGACACACTCTATCTCTCTCTAGAACATTTCTCAAACTTCACTTATTATACTTTCAAAGTGAGATTTCTCACTACATAACAAGTATCAGTAACAAACAATCTATTTTTCTCAAGCAGATAAAGGTACGCAACTTTGAACCACTTTGAATATTTGTATAAACACACTTACGTACATACACTAACGATTCAACCTCAACACCGAACATTTTTGTACGTTGATCAAACAAACAGTTTAATTCTATGAACAAATCTAATCAATACCTGCAAACGCACCCAAACATTCACAATAACACAATACACAATTAAATACACTAATCCTCATTTATCCATCAAATCTTAAACCCACAGTATATTAAATTGTATATAAATTGATGTTATTGTTATGCATTTAACTTTTGTCTTGTTTTTAACTTTATTTGCATGATTTGTTCCAAGTATTTGTTCTAAATAATTGTTGTGGACGAATGTTGTAGAACACGGCCTCGAAATTCCTTCTGATCAATTTAAACACAATCACCAGTCTGCAACAAACGCCTTTGTTAGCAGGGGACAGTATGGCACTACCCATCTGTTATCCACTTGGTGGCCCTTTACCACGGCTGTAAATCCTCCCTCAGCGAGACTCCTTCGCCGGTACAGTGGATAACCATCGCTCCCTGTAATGGTTTCGCTCACGAAATCTCGTGGGTACTGCCGGGTGCATTTGCCGTCGCTGTTGTGACAGCTGGTGTAATTGTAATGCGACCCGCAGGGACCATGGATCATGTTGGTTATCACTATTTCGTACAATTCAGGGTCAGCCGACGGATCAGGAATTACAGCAGAAATAAGATGATCGATTTCTGTGGCCTCAATTTTGTCGCACAGCCAAATTAGTATATGTGCGTGATGCAGGCCGCGTTTCTGCCACTCAATAGTGTACATGCGACAGCAAACAGCCCCCAAAACATGTCCCTTTGTCATCACATCCATTACCTTTCTAACTTCAGATGGTAAACGCGCGCAATGAGGTCTGGGCGGTTTTAGGCCGATTGCCCTGGCATGTTCTTTAGCAATTGCGTACCATTACACGTGAAAGTTATGAATAGGTCTGGTCGGCCGTACTTACGAACGTATGTCATCGCATCTTGCGTCCTCGCGTGCATGTATCGTGGACTGCCTGTGAACGTTGCAGGTAGTATGCACATCTTGCCTATATTGCGTGGATCAGCGTCATTTCGTAAAGCATCACGGAAGTGAATGTAAGAGTCGCAGCGCAACTTGGTTTGATTCAATCTAATGTAACAGAGTCTTTCGGATTCCAACTTAGCAGCCATGTCTACTATGAATTGATGGAAAAGTTGCCGGCTTCGATAAAGATGATTGAATGCACCCTCATGTACCATCAATAGGTAGGTAGAAAGCCCTGCAAGACACTGTTTTTAAGGTGGACCCATTTTGCAGAATGCCAAAGTGGTACCCATCTTCTCCGTAAGGGAAGAGAAGTGGGTATTGCAGTGCATCGTAGGACCGGTGCGTTTCACTGGTTCTTCGGAGCCCACTGCCGCGCGATTTGATAACAATGTCACGTCTGTTGTGCTGATCACCGCTGACAATGACGGAAACTTCGTTACTTGCGGGAGCATTGTAACGACGTTCGTGCTCTACCTGAGGCTGTTTGTCAGCATCAGTTACAATAATGAAATCAGAAGTGTTATTTTCGAGAGCATACTTAAAACTGCGGACATAGCTGTTTGTCTCGTGGAACATTTGTTGGAGACTTATTATGATATCCCTGCGAGGATGATTGTGCTGGTGTGTATCGTTCTCGGGAATAATGCCTATGCGGGCATCTCCCTGTTGATTGTAGTCAGCTATGAAGTATATTTGTAGAAAGGCCGAATCAGTGGCAGTTTCCGACAAAAGAGACCCAATCCGGTGGTAAATCTGACCTTGAACCTTGAAGGTGGGATTCCAACCGACTTCTCGGAAGGCATTACCACCAAAAGAGATCATCTGGAAGGCACAATTGTAATGCCTGATTTTCGCGAGGAAATGATTGGAGTCTGGACTGGAACCCTCCAACAGAGCTTTCAACGGAGCAGGTAGCTCTTGAAAAGGTGGCAACTGCACCTTACCGTCTGAACAACACAAACCTGCATATTCTCCAGGCCATTTTTTGACATTGCAATGCCCACAGACAACTCACATGGATCCTATTTGGAGGTCTTTGCGACCGGAAAGCCTCAAAACTGTCTCATAGTTGAACGCCAGCTTAAACCAAAAGTTCTTTGGTGGGCTACAGAGCCCTCGCTGTGCATGGCGGCGCTGGTTAACAGTCTGAAACCTTTCAAGCCTTTCAGTAGGTCCTTCTACAGCTCAAGCAGCAGAAGTTGAAATTGCATCGCGTTACCGCCTTGTGCGCTTTTATAACTTATGGAACTTTTTTGCGGAACTTACAGACGCCATTGCAGAAGCTGCAGCGGCGTCGGCAGCATGGCGTGCAATTTTCTCAGCCATGGATTCCTGGGACCGTCGAATGGACGTTGCCGCAGCATTCGCTGCGTTACGTACGCTTTTCTCAACTGAAAAGAAGCTAAAGTTACTAAGTATTTATGTTTTTGCATTTGGAAATATGAAAATAAGTTATATTATCTTCAGATTTATGCTTTTTTATTTAGAAATATGAAAAGACGCTAAAGTGACTAATTATTTACGTTTTTGCATTTGGAAATATGAAAATAAGGTATATTTCATTTTGATTTATGCTTTTTTATTTAGAAAAATGAAAAGAAGCTAAAGTTACTAAGTATTTAAGTTTTTGCATTTCCAAATATAAAAATAAGTTATATTTTCTTCAGATTTACGCATTTATATTTAGAAATATGAAAAGAAGCTAAAGTTACTAATTATTTATATTTTTGCATTTCGAAATATAAAAATAAGTTATATTTTCTTCAGATTTATGCTTTTTATGGAGAAATATGAAAAGAAGCTAAAGTTACTAATTATTTATGTTTTTGCATTTGGAAATATAAAAATAAGTTATATTTTCTTCAGATTTATGCTTTTTTATTTAGAAATATGAAAAGAAGCTAAAGTTACTAAGTATTTATGTTTTTGCATTTGGAAATATAAAAATAAGTTATATATTCTTCAAATTTATGCGTTTTTATTTAGAAATATGAAAAGAAGCAAAAGTTACTATTTATGTTTTTGCATTACAAAATAATAAATAAGTTATATTTTCTTCAGAAATATGAAAAGAAGCTAAAGTTACTAAGTATTTATGTTTTTGCATTTGGAAATATAAAAATAAGTTATATTTTCGTCAAATTTATGCTTTTTATAGAGAAATATGAAAAGAAGCTGAAGTTACTATTTATGTTTTTCCATTTGGAAATATAATATGAGTTATATTTGCTTCAGATTTAGGCTTTTTTATTGAGAAATCTGAAAAGAAGCTAAAGTGAATAATTATTTATGTTTTTGCATTTGGAAATATGAATATAAGGTATATTTCATTTTGATTTATGCTTTTTTATTTGGAAATATGAAAAGAAGCTAAAGTTACTAATTATTTATGTTTTTCCATTTGGAAATATAAAAATAAGTCATATTTTCTTCAGATTTATGCTTTTTTATTTGGAAATATAACAAGAAGCTAAAGTTACTAATTACTTATATTTTTGCATTTTGAAATATAAAAATAAGTTATATTTCTTTCAGATTTATGCTTTTATATTTAGAAATATGAAAAGAAGCTAAAGTTACTAAGTGTTTATGTTTTAGCATTTGGAAATACAAAAATAAGGTATATTTTCTTCAGATTTATGTTTTTTTATTTAGAAATATGATAAGAAGCTAATGTTACTAAGTATTTATATTTTTGCATTTGGAAATATGAAAATAAGGTATATTTCATTTTGAATTATGCTTTTTTATTTAGAAATATGAAAAGAAGCTAAAGTTACTAATTACTCATATTTTTGCATTTCGAAATATAAAAATAAGTTATATTTTCTTCAGATTTATGCTTTTTTATTTATAAATATGAAAAGAAGCTAAAGTTACTATTTATGATTTTGCATTTGGAAATATAAAAATAAGTTATATTTTCTTCAGATTTATACTTTATACTTAAAAATATGAAAAGAAACTAAAGTTACTAAGTATTTATGTTTTTGCATTTGGAAATATAAATAGAAATAATAAGTTATATTTTCTTCAGATTTATACTTTATACTTAAAAATATGAAAAGAAACTAAAGTGAATAAGTATTTATGTTTTTGCACTTGGAAATTTGAAAATAAGGTATATTTCATTCTGATTTATGCTTTTTTATTTAGAAAAATGAGAAAAAGCTAAAGTTACTAAGTAATTATGTTTTTGCATTTGGAAATATAAGATTTTTACTAAATATTTTTTTTTATTTGGAAATATAAAAAAAGTTAATTTTTTGATTTCTGCTTTTTCATTTAGAAATTTTTTTTTATTTTTTATTTTTAAAATTTTGAAAATAAAAAAATAATTTTATTCAGATTTTTACTTTTTATTTAGAAAATTTATTCATATTTTCATTTATTTCAGAAATTTGAAAAAAAAAAATTAAATTCATTTATTTAATTATTTTTTTTTTTTTTGCTTTTTTGGAAATATGAAAAAAAATTAAAAGATTTTTATTTTTTCATTCAGATTTATGAAAATTTATTTTTATTTAGAAATTTTATATTTTTATTTAAACTTTTATTTTTTTTTCATTTCATATTTTTTATTTAGATTTTGCATTTGGAAATATAAAAATAAATTTATATTTTCTTCAGATTTATATTTTTTTATTTAGAAAATAAAAAAAGATTCTAAATTTATTTTATTTAGATTTTTGCATTTCGAAATTTAAAAAAAGTTTTATTTTCTTCAGATTTATTTTTTATTTAGAAATTCATTTATTTATTTTTTTTATTTAGAAATAAAAATTTAATTTTTAAGAAAAAAAAATTTTTTTAAAATTATTTTTATGTTTTTGCATTTAGAAATATAAAAATAAGTTATATTTTCTTCAGATTTATTATTTTTTATTTAGAAATATAAAAAAAAAGCTAATTTACTTTTGATTTTTATTTTTGCATTTAGAAAAGAAAAAAAAATAATATTTATTTTTATTTTTTATTTAATTTATTTTTTATTTATGAAAAATAAAATTTAAATTCCTTAATTATTTATATTTTTTATTTAGAAATAAAAAAAATAATTTATATTTTCTTCAGATTTATATATTTTTATTTAGAAAAAAAAAAACCATTTTTATTTACTTTAAGTATTTTTTATATTTTTTTATTTAGAAAAATAAATTTCTTCATATTTATATTTTTTTCAGATTTTTATTTTTTATTTTTAGAAAAAAAAAATAATTTATATTTTCTTCAGATTTATATTTTTATTTAGAAAAAAAAATAAATTTATTTTTTTAGATTTATGTTTTTATATTTAGAATTATGAAAATTAGCTTTATTTTCTTCAGATTTATGCTTTTTTTTAGAAATTTTTTTATAAAGAAATATAAAAAAATTTTTTTATATTTTCTTCAGATTTATTATTTTTTTATTTTAATAAAATAAAAAAATTTATATTTTTCAGATATTTATTTTTTTTATTTTAAAAATAAAAAAAAAATTTATTTTCTTATTATTTATATTTTTTATTTAGAAATATGAAAAAAATAATTTATATTTTCTTCAGATTTTTTATATTTTTTATTTAGAAAATGAAAAAATTTATTTATTTTACTTAAGATTTTTATATTTTTTTTATTTAGAAATATAAAAATAATTTATATTTTCTTCAGATTTATGATTTTTATTTTTAAAAAAAAAAAAATTTTATTTTTCTTTTTTATTTTATTTGTTTTTTGCATTTGGAAAAAAAAAAATAATTTTCTTCAGATTTTCTATTTTTTATTTTCTTAAAAGATTTTTTTTTATTTTTTTATTTAGAAATAAAAAAATAAGCTTTATTTTCTTATTTTTATATTTTTTTATTTAGAAAATAAAAATAATTTATATTTTTTTCAGATTTTTATTTTTTTATTTAAAAAAAAAAAAATAAATTTATATTTTCAGATTAGATTTTTTTTTTTTAGAAAATAAAAAATAATTTATTTATTTTCCTTCAGATTTTTTTATATTTTTTATTTAGAAAAATAAAAAAGAATTTAAATTTTCTTAATTTTTTATTTTTGCATTTGGAAAAAAAAATAAATTTATTTTTTTCAGATTTTATATTTTTATTTAGAAAAATGAAAAAATTTTTTTTTTTCAGATTTTTTATTTTTGCATTTGGAAATATAAAAAATAAATTTATATTTTCTTCACGATTTATTTTTATTTTTTATTTAGAAAATAAAAAAAGTTTTATTTTTTATTTTAGATTTTTTTTTTATTTAGAAAAATAAAAAAATTTATTTTTTTCCTTCAGATTTTTTTATTTTTTATTTATGAAAAAAAATGAAAAGATTTTTGCTTTTTATTTAGAAATATGAAAAAATTAATTTATATTTTCTTCAGATTTTTATTTTTTTATTTGGAAAAGAAAAATAAGTTTTTTTTTTTTTCAGATTTATTTTTTTTATTTAGAAAATAAAAAAAAATACTTTTATTTTTTTCAAATTTAATTTTATTTTTTTATAATTTAAAAAGAAAAAATAAGTTATATTTTCTTCAGATTTTTTCTTTTTTTTATTTTTAAAAATAAAAATATTTTTTTCAGATTTTTATATTTTATTTTGAAAAAGAAAAAAGATTTTTTTACTTTTAATTTTTTATTTGAAAAATAAAAAATAATTTATATTTTCTTCAGATTTATGCTTTTTTATTTAGAAAAAAAAAAAAAGATAAAATTTTACTTTTATTTTATTTTTTTATTTTGGAAAATAAAAAATAAGTTATATTTTCTTCAGATTTATATTTTTTATTTAGAAATATAAAAATCAATTTATTTTAGAATTTTTTTTTTTATTTGGAAAAATGAAAATTTTCATTTATTTTGATTTATGATTTTTTATTTAGAAAATGAAAAGAAAAAAAAAAATTTATTTTTTTCAGAAATTAAAAATTTTATATTTTTTTTTTATACTTTTTATTTAAAAATATGAAAATTATTTAAATTTTCTTAATTTTTATTTTGCATTTGGAAATAAAAAAATTCATTATATTTTCTTCAGATTTATATTTTTATTTATAAATAAAAAAAAAGCTAAATTTATTTTCTTAAGATATTTTTATATTTTTGCATTTAAAAATATAAAATAATTTATATTTTTTTCAGATTTTATACTTTTTATTTAGAAAATGAAAAAAAAATTTATAAATATTTTCTTTTATTTTATTTTTTTTATTTGGAAATATAAAAAAAAAAATTTATATTTTTTATTTTGATTTTTATATTTTTTTATTTTTATATTTTATCAAAAAAGAAAAATCATTTTATTTTCTAATTATTTTATTTTTTTGGAAATATAAAAAATAAAATATTCATTTTTCATATTTTCTTTTTTATTTTTAAATGAAAAAAGCTAATTTATTAAAATAAAAAAAATATAAAAATATTTATATTTTCTTCAGATTTTTTTTTTTATTTAGAAATATGAAAAAGGAAAAAAATTTATTAATATTTTTTCAGAAACATAAAAATAATTTTTTTTATTTTTAAGAAATAAAAAAAAAAAGATTTATATTTTTTCAAATTTTTATATTTTTTATTTAAAAAAAAAAATTTATTTTTTTGCAAATTTTATTTTTTTTTTTAAAAAATAAAAATAATTTATATTTTCTTCAGATTTATGCTTTTTTATTTAGAAAAAAAAAAAAGATTAAAGTTTTTTAAAGTATTTATTTTTTTTATTTGGAAATAGGAAAAAATTTATTTTTTCTTCAGATTTATTTTCTTTTTAGAAAATGAAAAAAATTCATTTTTACTATTTAAATTTTTGCATTTGGAAAATGAAAAAAAAATTTATATTTCTTCAGATTTATATATTTTTTATTTAGAAAATGAAAAAAAGCTAAAGTTAATCCATATTTTTTTCAGAAATTTTTTTTTTTTATTTAAAAATGAAAATCAATTTATATTTTCTTCAGATTTTATATTTTTTATTTGGAAATATAAAAATAAATTTATTATTTCCTTTTGAAATTTTTATTTAGAAAATGAAAAAACAATTTATTTTCTTCAGATTTATGTTTTGCATTTAGAAATATAAAAATAATTTATATTTTCTTCAGATTTTATTTTATTTTTTTATTTTCATTTTTTTTTCAGATTTTTTTTTTAGAAAATGAAAAAATAAATGTTTATATTTTTTTTTCAGATTTTATGTTCTTTTTTATTTAGAAAATGAAAATCATGAATTTTATTTTTTCTAAGATTTTTTTTTGCATTTAGAAATAAAAAAATAAGTTATATTTTTTTCAGATTTTGTTTTTTTTATTTTTAAAGAAAAAATTATTTTTATTTTTTATTTTATATTTTTACATTTGGAAAAAAAAAATTTATATTTTTCTTCAGATTTTTTTTTTTTTTAAATTTTTTATTTATAAAAAAAATTTACTTTTTTTAAAGATTTATGCTTTTTTTTATTTTAGAAAAAAAATTAATTTATTTTCTTTTGATTTTATTTTTTATTTAGAAAAATAAAAAAATTTATTTTTTTAAAATTTTTTGAAAATAGTTTTTTATTTTTTATTTTAAATATAAATTATTTATATTTGAAATATTTTTATTTAATAAAAATTAAAATCATTTTTATTTTCTTTTAGAAATTTATTTTTTTAAATTTATAAAATAAAAAATGATTTATTTTTTCAGATTTTGACTTATTTTTTTTTAGAAAATTAAAAAATAAAATATATTTTCTTTATATTTTTTATATTTTTATTTTTACAAATAAAAAATTCATTTATTTTCTTCAGATTTTTATTTGGAATTTATAAAATAAAAAATTATTTTCAGATTTTTTTTTTTAAATATGAAAATTTTATTTTTTTTTTTTGAATTTTTAAAAATGAAAATTAAGTTTATTTTCTTCAGATTTATGTTTTTTTTTAAAATGAAAATTAAAAAAAAATTTTTTTTTCCGATTTTATTTTTTTTGAAAATACAAAAAATAATTTATTTTTTCAGATTTTTTTTTTTTATTTAGAAAAATGAAAAAATCATTAATTTTCTTAGTATTTATTTTTTTTTTTTATTTATGAAAAATATAGTTATATTTTTTGATTTTATGATTTTTATTTAGAAATATAAAAAAACTAAAGTATTTTTTTATTTTATTTTTTATTTAAAATAAAAAATAATATTTTTTTCAGATTTTTTATTTTTTATTTAGAAAAAAAAATCTATATTTTAAGAGATTTATTTTTTTTTTTGAAAAATGAAAATAAATTTTATTTTCTTCAGATTTATGTTTTTTTATTTAGAAATATGAAAAAAATTTAAATTCATATATTTTTAAATTTGGAAATATAATTTTAATTTATATTTTCTTCAGATTTTGCTTTTTATTTAAAAATATAAAAAAAAGCTAATTTTTTTTCAGATATTTATTATTTTATTTTTTCAAATTTATTTATATTTTTTCAGATTTATGCTTTTTTTTTTAAGAAAAATAAAAAATGCTTTATTTTCTAATATTTTATTTTGCATTTGGAAATATAAAAATAAAATTTATATTTTCTTCAGATTTATGCTTTTTTTTTAGAAATATGAAAAAATCCATATTTTTTAAATTATTTATATTTTTTATTTAAAAAATATAAAAATCATTTTTATTTTCTGCAGATTTATGCTTTTTTATTTAGAAATATGAAAAAAAAATTAAATTTTAATTTTTCTTCAGATTTTTTTTTTTTATTTAAAATAAAAAAATTAATTTATATTTTTTCAGATTTATTTTTTATTTACAAAATATAAAAAAAATTTATATTTTCTTCAGATTTATATTTTTTTAGAAAAAATAAAAAAAGCTAAATTTTCTAAGATTTTTTTTGCATTTGGAAAATAAAAATAAAGTATATATATTTTTTTCATTTTTATGAAAAATGTATTTATAAAAAAAAATTTTTTACTATTTATTTTTGCATTTAGAAATATAAAAAATAAGTTATATTTTCTTCAGATTTATTTTTTTATTTAGAAATAGAAAAAAAAAAGCTTTATTTTCTTCAGATTTTTGTTTTTTTATTTGGAAAAATAAAAATAAGTTATATTTTCTTCAGATTTATTTTTTTTTTTAGAAAATATGAAATTCATCTAAAGTTTTTTTCAGATTTTTTATTTTTTTATTTGGAAAAATATAAAAATATATTTTTTTTCTTCAGATTTTGCTTTTATTTAAAAATAAAAAAATCTTTATTTAAAGTTACTAAGTATTTATGTTTTTGCATTTGGAAATATAAAAAAGTTATTTATTTTCTTCAGATTTTATTTTTTTTTAGAAATATAAAAAAAAGCATTATTTTCTTTATTTTTTGTTTTTGGAAATATAAAATAATTTTTTTTTTCTTCAGAATGCTTTTTTTTTTATTTTTTTTTTTATTTATGTTTTTATTTAGAAATATAAAAATAATTTATATTTTCTTCAGATTTATTTTTTTTATAAAAAATAAAAATTCATCCTTATTTTCTTCAATTTATTTTTTTTTTAAAAATATGAAAATTGATTTATATTTTCTTCCGATTTATGCTTTTTTTTAAAAATAAAAAATGCTAAGTTTATAATATTTATATTTTTTTTTTATTTAGAAATTTTTATTTCTTCATATTTATGCTTTTTTTTAAAAATATGAAATCATAAAATTTTCTAAATTTTTATTTTTGCATTATAAAATTTTTTAAAAATAAAAATTAATTTATATTTTCTTCAGATTTATGATTTTTTTTTTTAAATTTACTAAAAAATCAATTTATTTTTATTTAAAATTTTTTAATAATTTATATTTTTTTAGAAATATAAAAATAAGTTATATTTTCTTCAGATTTTGATTTTTTTTTTAGAAATATAAAAATTAAAATAAATATTTTCTTTTTGATTTTATTTTTTTTATTTAGTTAAAATGAAATTCATCCATGCTTTTTATTTATAAATTTTTTATTCTTTTTTTTAAATGCAAAATAAAATATGAAATTTTTTTTATATTTTCTTCAGATTTATGTTTTTTATTTAGAAAATAAAAAAATCCATATTTTCTAAGTATTTTGTTTTTCTTTAAAAAAAATAAGTTTCATTTTATTCAGATTTATGCTTTTATTTTTAGTAAAAATGAAAAAAAATTTATTTTCTTTCAGATTTTATGTTTTTTTTTTAGAAATATAAAAATAGTTATTTTTTATTTTGATTTATATTTTTATTTAGAAATAAAAAAGAAACTAAATTTTACTTCATATTTATGTTTTTGCATTTGGAAATATAATTTAATTTATTTATTTTCTTCAATTTTATTTTATTTTTAAAATATGAAATTTTTTTCTTCTAATTTTATGTTTTTTTTAAAAATTTGAAAAAATATCATATTTTCTTCTAATTTTTTTTATTTAGAAATATGAAAAATAGCAAAAGTTACTAAATATCCATATTTTCTTCAGATTTATTTTTTTTTTACAAAATGCAAAAAATCTATATTTTCTTCAGATTTTATTTTTTTATTTGTAAATATAAAATAATCCATATTTTCTTCAGATTTATGCTTTTTACATAATGCAAAAAAAGAAATTTTCTTCCGATTTATTTTTTTTTTATTTGCAAATATTTATTTTCTTGATTTATATTTTTTATTTATTTATGAAAAGAAAAAAAGTTAATTTATTTTTTATTTTGAAATTTATTTATTTTTTTGTTTTTTTTTTAAAAATAAAAATATGAAAAGAATATTTTCTTCATTTTATTTATTTTTTTTTTTTTGGAAATATAAAAATAATTCATATTTTTTCAGATTTATGCTTTTTTATTTACAAAATATAAAAAATAAATATTTTTTTCTTTTTATTTATTTTTTGCATTTGGAAATATAAAAAAAAATAAATTCATTCATATTTTTCCGATTTTTTTTATTTTTGTACAAAAAATAAATCATCCATATTTTCTTTCAGATTTTTTTTTTTTTTTTTGGAAATATGAAAATTAATTATATTTTCTTCAGATTTTATTTTTATTTACTTTTTTATAAAATTAAAATTTTTTGTTCTTTTTAAAATACAAAAAATTTATATTTTCTTCAGATTTTTATTTTTTTATTTAAAATATGAAATTCATCCAATTTTTTTTCGATTTTATATTTTGCATTTAGAAAAAAAAAATAATTTTATTTCCATATTTCAGATTTCTGCTTTTATATTTTTCAATATGAAAAATGCAAAAAATTATATTTTGTTTTTTGATTTTATTTTTTTGGAAAATGAAAAATTATTCATATTTTCTTCAGATTTATGCTTTTTTATTCTTTTGAAGCAAAATTTACAAATTTATCCATGCATTTTTTCTTCCGATTTTATGTTTTTTTTTTTACAAATATGAAAAAATAAAATCTATATTTTCTTTATTATTTATTTTTTTTTTGGAAATATAAAAATAAAATTATATTTTCTTCCGATTTTTATTTTTTTTTTTTAAAATAAATAAATGAAGTTAAAAGTATTTATTTTCTTGATTTTAAATTTTTTAAATTACAATTTTCTTCATAAATATTTTTTATTTAGATTTTATTCATATTAAATTTATATTTTATTTGAAATATAAAAACAAGTTATATTTTTGAAAAGATTTTTTTTTTTTTTTAAATTATGAAAAAAAATTTATTTTCTATGATTTTAATTTTTTTGGAAATTTGAAAAATAAATTTTGATTTATATTTTATTTCAGATTTTAATATTTTTTTTAGAAAAATGGAAAATCATTATATTTTCTTCAAATTTATCTTTTTATTTAGGAATATTTTTTTAATTATTTTATTTTTGATTTGGAAATATAAAAATAAATTTATATTTTCTTCAGATTTTATGTTTTTTATTTAGAAATATGAAAAAAAGCTATATTTTCTTAAGATTATTTATTTTTTTGCATTAAAAATAAAAATAATCCATATTTTCTTCTAATTTATTTTTTATTTAGAAATATGAAAAAAAAAAGTTATCCATATTTTTCTTCAGATTTTTTTTTTTTAAAATGCAATTTCACAAATATTTTTACTTATTATTTATATTTTTTTTAAAAAATAAAAAATAATCCATATTTTCTTTGCTTTTTTTTATTTTTAGGAAATATAAAAATTCATCTTATATTTTCTTCAATTTTTTTTCAATTTTTTTTTTTTAGAAAATAAAAAAGAATCCATATTTTCTAAGATTTTTATGTTTTTTGTAAAAAATAAAAATAAGGTTATTTAATTTTGATTTATGATTTTTTTATTTTTATAAAAATGCAAAAATCTATATTTTCTTTCCGATTTTGTTTTTGCATTTGAAAAATGAAAATTATATTTCCATATTTATATTTTTAGATTTTTGAAATATACAAAATGCAAATTCATAATATTTCTTCTTCAGATTTATGCTTTTTTTAAAGTTACTAAAATTTTATTATAAAAAATTAATCTTAAATATTTTCTTCCGATTTTTGCATTTTTTTTTTCAAAAAATGCAAATTCATCCATATTTTCTTCCGATTTTATGTTCTGCTTTTTTTTTACAAAATGCAAAAAGAAGCTATATTTTCTTTTATTTTATTTTTTTTGAAAAATAAAAAAAGTTATATTTTCTTCAGATTTTGCTTTTTATTTTTTAATGAAAAAGAAAAATGCAAATTCATTTATATTTTTTGCATTTTAAAATTTTTGTACAGGTTATTTTCATCCATTATTTTTTTTTTGATTTTATTTCTTTTTCAAAGTTTAAAAAATATAAAAATAATTTATATTTTCTTCCGATTTTATGCTTTTTTTTACAAAATGCAAAAAATCCATATTTTCTTCCGATTTTATTTTTTTTGCATTACAAAATGAAAATAAATCCATATTTTCTTCAGATTTTGCTTTTTTTTTACAAAATGAAAAAATTAATTATATATTTTCTTGATTTTATGTTTTTTATTTAAAAAATGAAAAAAATCATCCATATTTTCATTTGGAATTATAAATTTTATCATTTTTTTTTACAAAATGAAAAAAAAAGCTAAAGTTACTAATTATTTTCTTTTGATTTTTTATTGCTTATTTTTTTCAGAAAATGCAAATTGATCCAAATTGAAAAGAAATTTTATGTTATTTTTGCATTTAAAATAAAAATCATCCATATTTTCTTCCGATTTTATATTTTTCATTTAGAAAATGCAAATTCATTCAAATTTTTCATTTTTAGATTATTAAAAACAAATCTTTTTCATTTTTATTTATGTTTTTTATTTTAAAAATGAAAATAAGTTATTTTCATTCTGATTTATGTTTTTTTTAAACAAAAAGAAAATAAATTCAATCCATATTTTCATTTGGAAATTAAAAATAAATTTTTTAGATTAGAAAATGCTTTTCAAATTTTAAAAAATCCAATTTTCTTCCGATTTTATGTTTTTTTTTTTAAAAAATAAAAATAATTTATATTTTCTTCATATTTATTTTTTTATTTAGAAATATAAAAAATTCTTCCATATTTTCTTAAGTATTTATTTTTTGCATTTACAAAAATAAAAATAAGTTATATTCAGGTTTATGCTTTTTGATTTTACAAATATAAAAAATGCAAATTATCCATTTTATTCCTTGCATTTGGAAATATAAAAATAAGATATTTTTGCATTTGGAAATATAAAAATAAGTTATATTTTTTTCAGATTTATGTTTTTTTGGAGAAATATGAAAAGTTCATCCAAATTTTCTATTGATTTTATTTTTGCATTTGGAAATATAAAAATAAGTTAAATTTCTTCAGATTTATGTTTTTTTATTTAGAAATATTAAAAAAAGCTAAAGTTACTAAGTATTTATGTTTTTGCATTTGGAAATATGAAAATAAGTTATATTTATGCTTTTTTATTTAGAAATATATAAAGTAGCTAATGTTACTAAGGATTTAGTTTTTTGCATGTGGAAATATGAAAATAATTTATAATTTCTTCTGATTTATCCTATTTATTTAAATATATGCAAGAAGCTAATATTACTTTGGGTTTAGTTTTTTGCTTTTGAAAATATAAAAATAAGTTATATTTTCTTCAGATTTATTGTTTTTTATTTAGAAATCTTAAAAGAAAGTAATGTTACTAAGAATTTAGATTTTTGTATCCAGATATATAAATATGGCTATATTTTCTTCTGATTTATGCTTTGTTTTTAGAAATATGAAAAAAATCTAATTTTACTAAGAATTTGGGTTTTTGTATTTGGAAATATAAAAATAATTTATCTTTTCTTCAGATTTATGGTTTGTTTATTTAGAAATTTGAAAATAATCTAATGTTCCGAAGGATTTTGGTTTTTGCATTCAGAAATATAAAAATGAGATATATTTTCTTCTGATTTATGCTTTTTTATTTAGAAATATGAAAAGAAGGTAATTTTGCTAAGAATTTATTTTTTTGTATTTGGAAATATAAAAATAAATTATATTTTCTTTAGATTTATTCTTTTTTATTTAGAAATATGAAAATGTCCTAAATTTTCTATGGATTTAGACGTTTTCTCATTTGGAAACATGAAATTAAGTTCTATATTGTTTTGATTTATGCTTTACTTTTGGGAAATATAAGAAGCTAATGTTTCTAAGCATTTAGGTTTTTGAATTTCGAAATATGAAAATAAGTTATATTTTCTTCTGATTTATCCTTTTTTTGTTAGAAATATGAAAAAACTATACGTTACTAAGAATTTAGTTTTTTTAATTTGGAAGTATAGAAATATGTTATATTTTCTTCTGATTTATGCTTTTTCATTTAGAAATATGAGAATGTGCTAAATTTTCTATGGATTTAGAATTTTTTCATTTGGCAATATAGAAATACGTAATATCTTTTTCCAGTTTATTGTTATTGTTTAGAAGTATGAAAATAAGTGAATTTTATTCTGATTAAACCATTTTTTTATCTTGAAATATTAAAAGAAGATTAATTTTCTAATGATTTAACCATTTTTATTCATAAATAACGATAAAAAACTCATTCATACTTTCTGTTTTTGATATATGAAAATAAATTAAATTTTGTTAGGTTTTCTTTTTCAGATGGAAATATGAAAAGAAGTTACATTTTATTCTCATTTATGCTTTCCCATTCAAAAATATGAAAATTAGCTTGGTTTTCTCAGGATTTATGCTTTTCTGCATTTGGAAATTTTCATTTTGTTCTGATTTATGCTTTTCATTCAGAAATATGGAAATAAACTATAAATTCTATGGTCTCATGGTTTTTTTTTATATGTACATATGAAATTAAGTTACATGTTATTTGTCATTTAAGCTTTTTTCTTTTTAAATATTAAAATTTTCTAATGCTTTATGCTTTTTTAGAAATATCAAAAAATACATTTTGTTCTGAATTATACATTTTTATGTAGAAATATGAAAATGAGTGAATTTTATTCAGATTAAGGCTTTTGTGTCCTGGAATCTAAGCTTAAGGTTTTAAGAAATTATGTTTTTCTTAATTTGGAAATATGAAAATAAGTTATATTTTATTCTCATTTATGCTTTTTTTAGAATAAGCTAAATTTGGTAACATTTTATTATTTTTTGCATTTGGAAACATGAAAAAAATTACATTTTGTTCAGATTTATTTTTTTTTATTTCGGAATAAATTTAATTTTCTAAGGATTTTACATTTTGTTCAGATTTATTCTTTTATGTGGTAATATTAAAACAAAATGAAGTTTATAAGCCTTTATGCTTTTTTATTTAGAAATATTAAAATAAGTTATATTTTGTTCAATATCAGTTTATTGGATATTGGATAGTACTAACAAGTTTCTTGCTAAAAAGAATTGTAGGCTAATGGTAATTTAGGACTAACATACTCACCTCCAGAAGCACAAGATATATGGTTACTCCGGTCTTTACTTTGGAAACTCTTCCTCTTCAAGCCATAATTAACAAGAATCAAAGCAAATAATTTGTTCTGTATTATTTTTTGCATTTCTTATTAGTGATGTTTAAAAAACAACAAATTTCTGAGAAATATCTCCAATATGCATATGATTCTGAATTGTACCAATCACCTATTGGGAGGATCAGTTAGTTTTCTGCTAGTCTCTCCAAAGTTAATTGAATATGTCATTGCTGGGGATCCTTCTCCCAAGCAGACTCTCTTCAGTGTTCTGACACTGGATAACTTTTTTTAACATACCCACAAACGTACATACATTCCTATTTTTAAAAACAAGCATGAATCAAATGTTACTCTCATAGGGGAGCAACTAAAATAAATGTCCTCTATTATGTCTCTTTCCAGATCTGAATTCAGTGGACATCTAGATGTTTTAATATTTTTTAATTCAATAAACTGAGTTATTTAATGTCATTTTTTTTTTTAATTATTTACAAAATTGGTTTGTATCAAAAATAAAATTTATGCTGGGATTCTTGAAATGAGGAATTATTATTCTATGCCTATATCTTCAAACTAGCACTCTTCTTGATTTTTGTACTCACTAAATTTCAGCCATTTTACTCTCCAGCCTTTAACAAATGTCTGTAGTCATGTAGTTTTTTCAGAATTTTGAAGTAATATTTTTATTTAATATACAAGGATAGTAAGTACAAAATCCACACCTGAATATAGTTAAAGTCTCTAAAATTACAACACTCAGTTGACCAAGCTAAAAAAACATATCTGCTTCCCTGGCAGTTGTGAGTTCAATTGTTGAGTAGGACAGAACTGAAATGTCAAATACTCTAGTTCAGTGGAAGAAACAGTCAAGTGATACAAGAGGGAATAAAACTAGCTGTAACCCCTTACCCTACTCAGTCTTCTCTCCTCTTCTTCATCTGTTGCTAACTTTGTTAAGTAATACCAACTTTACGGATCATCCTGCTTTCTTTTCCATCCTCAGTTGAGGCTAGTGTGTCATTTCCATAAAGTTGATTTAGATCTCCCAAGATCTTATGATATTGTGATTGATGGCAAGGTATAGTGCAGGACTGAATATGTATGTTTACTACAGATAAGATTGCATAATTTCTCTCTGTGACCGTGGTAACTTTTGTCTCTTTGCATCCAAGAACAACATTGGGAATCAGAGCCAGAATAAAAACTCCTGCAATAAATTACACAACACTGTTGGTAACAATAACAAAAGATTTATTTAATATAAAGAAAAACTGGAGAATAAAATGACTCTAATATTTACTGAAGGATTAAGCTACTTGTCAGATGGTGATTTGAGAAATCTAGTAGCAAACACTACACCAGCCATGATGGAAGAATTGAGTGAGAATTGACTAATTCTCACTCAATTCTTCCATCATGCATCTGTGTGTTTACTCCAGCCTTAGCAATTGTGAGCATGTTCTTTAGCGATGGCTGTTTTACAATGCAATCCCAGGCAAATCCAAGCCAACTTTCTCCTCAGCCTGCCTCTTATCTGTGTCGGGCCTGGTGGGCCCTTGTTTATATAGATTTCCACCTAAAATTTGACATTGATATATGTAATTTCTCCACCGCAACCATCTTAATCTTAGATCTTAATAACCACATGGCGTTTTTTTTTATTCAGAATGTTGTTCTTTCTTTTTGTAAAGATGATGGTCATATCTGAAAGGCTTAGTAATATGAAATTTCTTGACTGCCTTAATGTTCATGAAGGGCACTAAAAAATAACTAGAATATATTTTTAAGACAAAAATAAGCTTTCTTAACATCAGCTTTCAAAAATTTCTTAACTTATCCTCTAAGATGAATTACAAAAAGGACTTAAAGTGATTGTGCCGGCAAAATGATAACACAAGACTTGAATCATTCATATATAACATTAAATTTTATTCAACTCCTGACTTAGACAGTTACTCTTGGTTAGTCTGTGGTATGGACCCACAGAACCCTTTTCTGATACATGGACCATACATTCTCTGTCTGTGATTTATGAGAGACAGTCCCACTCCCCTCTTGAGCAATTGTTTTATATACCCATTTGTCCAATAATTTTTCTCCCATGTATACATATCAGGCACAGTCTTATTCCCAGGTGTTCACTTTTAGGGTCACCAATGACAAGGAATGAATCACAAATCTACACCTCCAACTGGAGGTCATCTTTGATCAATACTTGGCTTCCTTTGATGGTCTGCTGTGAAACTAAGGCCAAATCTATTCCAACAAGTAGTGGTATTATTAGTAAGTTTAATATGAACAATGGATTTATTCTAAATATTTTGATTTTCAAATATTACTGAACAAGATGCAATATTTTAAATGCATGTGCACAGTTTTTTTAGATTTAAACATGGGTTAAGTACCAAGATAAATTAAAGTGGAACAGACCTTTCAGAATGTGTTTGCAAATGTTTTTTCCAGTTTGAATTCAGAGAAAATTTGGAACCACAAATGTCGCAGAGAAATTGTTTTTCTCCAGTGTGTGCTCGCATATGCCTTTTCAGATTTGAATTTTGTGTAAATTTTGCCCCACAAATTTCACAATAATATGGTTTTTCTCCAGTGTGTATCCGCATATGTGTGTTCAAATCTGTACTTTTTGAAAATCTGGAAACACAAATATCACACTGAAATGGTTTTTCTCCTGTGTGTGTCAGTATGTGGCCTTTTAAATTTGAACTATTTAAAAATTTTAATCCACATATTTCACAGACAAAGGGTCTTTCTCCTGTATGTATTCGCATATGTCTTCTCAAATTTGAATCATCTGAAAATTTTGAACCACAAATATCACAGTGAAAAGGTTTTTCCCCAGTGTGTGTCCTTACATGGGCCCTCACATGCCAACGTGTTGAAAATTGTGACCCACAAATCTCACAATAAAAAGGTTTTTCTCCAGTATGTGTTTGCGTATGAATTCTTAATGTTGAATTGCGTGAAAATTTCAAGCCACAAATCTCACAGTGGAAAGGTTTTTCTCCAGTATGTGTTTGCATATGAATTTTTAGTGCGGCATTTTGTGCAAATTTCACACCACAAATTTCACAGTTAAATGGTTTTTCCCCAGTATGTATTCTGACATGTGATTCCAAGTGTGAAGTTTTTGAAAATCTTGATCCACAAATCTCACAGTGAAAAGGTTTTTCTGCAGTATATGGTTTTATGCACAATTTTAGATCTTTCTCAATATTTGTTTCCATTTCTAAAAATGTATGCAAAGTAAATTCCTGTCAAAATTCCCGTTGTTTTCTTTTTTAATAACATGAATTCAAGATAAAATATTTTGTTTTCTATGCAAGTTTCAGTGCAGAAAAACTGATACTTGAGCATAGCATCCCAATTTCTGTCACTTCTGTGAAGAATCTGAAAATACAAAAGTAAACAATTTAAATATTCACCTAGGTTTTCAGTTAACTTGAAAATTATACTTAGTCATTTGAGCTTCTTTGAGTGTCAATGGGAATGTGAATTATTTAAATTAAAGGATAATAAACAGAAATTGTTTAAAAAATGGTTTCAAATTACAGGAGTAACACAAATACCATAAGGAAACTTATTCAGAAACATTTTTAAAAAATTGAAATTCTTGCAAAAATCAAATAATTGTCAGATTTTGATGAAACTTTCAGGACATATTCAGAAATGAAGGAAATTATTTTTGCATTCTTTGTTTTTCAGAAAATTTTAGTAAACATAATTTTTTTTTTACATGTGTTCAACTCATTTACTATTTTTAGTTTCACTTAACCTAATTCTAGAAAAAAATAATTATTAAATTTCTATTTGAAATTCTTATTTTTTAATTTGCATGTCATTTTGACTTTCAGGACTTATTCAGAAATGAATGAAATTATTTTTGCATTCTTTGTTTTTCAAAAAACATAATTTTTTTTTTTCATATGTTACAACCCACTTCATGAAATTTTGAAAAATTAAAATTGGCCTCAGAAAATTTTTTATGGTGTCCTCTAAATGACATTATCGTTAAAAAGATACGTGTGCCTTCGCTTTACTGGGAAAACCTATTCAACTTTTTGGGACTGCAAATTTCATTCCTGTGTTTCATCATGTCTCAACAGGCTTTGAAAATTTGTTCATCAGTGAAAAGCATTAAATATACCTTCAAGTATGTGTAAAAGGGACATGACTGTGCAAGAGACAACCCAGCAGCAAATCATGAGCAGAATCAAGCTCACAATGAAATTACTAATTATCTTGCTTGCCACAAAGTTTCTCTTCCGGAAGCTATATGGAGACTGTCAGAGTTCAAGCTACATAACCCATCTCACAATGTCTACAGACTTGCTATACATCTTGAAGACCAGCAAAGATTTTACTTTCACAGAGGCAATGCTCAGCAAGCTGCTCAGGCACAGAGAGACCATGACAATACCTTCACTGCATGGTTTAAATTAAATGAGCATGATGATGATGATGATGTAAGGAACCACTTGTACCCTGACATTCCACTGCATTATGTTTAATAAATGCACTAGAACATGGACACCAAGGCAAAGGAATACTAATATCAGTAGAATGTATACAGTGAGCCCTAGAGACACAGAAAAATTTAACTTGTGAATGTTGCTGCTGCATATTTCAGGTACCATGAGGTTCCAGGATTTGCACACTGTAGAAGGAGAAATCTTGCCAGCATTCAAGGTAGCATGCCTGAGATATGGTCTTCTCAGACGATGACACACTGGAACATGCATTGCTAGTAGAGGCTGCCTGTCAGATGCACTTACAATTGTGTGTTATTGTGTGTTATGTTTGCTGCCCTGTGCGCATATATGAACCCTGCAAATGCTCTTCACCTGTGGACCACTCACAAGGAATCCACGATTGAAGATTTCTTGTACCAAGGTTTTAATGCAGACCATGCAGAAAACATGGCACTGTACAAAACTGATGCAATTCTGATAGAGAATGACATTGTCAAATGGGCTGCCTGAACTTATTGGAGTACCGCAGTTTGACCATCATGAAGACCTTGATCACCCAGGCATTACAACACTTACTGATGAACAGAGACTGATAATGTTGTGCTTGAATCAGTGGATAAGAGGAGAGGTGCGGGGCCCAACCACTCCTGTTTCTATGTAGATGCACCAGGAGGTTGTGATAAAACTTATATGTTTAACACCATAATTTCTTATCTACGACAGAACATTTGCAACATGTGCAGTGGTGCTTGGACAGGCATTACCTCTACACTACTGTCAGGTAGAAAGACTATCCATAGTTTGCTCAAATTGCCTGTCCCACTCATGGAGGCCAGCATTTGTAATGTAACAGCCACTTCAGACCATGCAAATTATTTACAAAACCTGTATTTGATCATCTTGGCTGAGGCTACTATGATCCCTTCATTTGCTCTTCATGCTATTGATAAAGCCTTGTGAGATATCACTGGCATTGCTGCTGCTTTTGGTGGTAAAGTTGTGCTCTTGGAGGGAGACTTTAGGTAAATCCTACCCATATTACCAAGAGGAACTTGTGTGGCAATCATTGAAATCTGTATTAAAAATTCTCCACTATGGCTGATTTTCATCCAATACAGATTAAGCCAAAACATCAGGACAACCACAGACTCTTGCCTCCTGGCAATGGGACATCAACAGCTTCACAACATAGAAGTGCCTCAAATTTCATGTTGAAGGCTGTCTGATGGATGATATCTTCAACAATACATCTGAAGAAAAGAGAAAGAGCAGAGTAATTCTTTTCCCAAAGAACTCAGACTGCCTCTTGATCAATGAGGAAGTTTTGAGACAACTTCCAAGTGACTGTTGCACTTATTATAGTACAGATGAAGTTTTGACAGATGATTCTGCTGGGGCTGAGCTCTACCCACTTGAATTTCTAAACTCTTTGACACCATTAGGCATACCTCCTTATAAATTGAGTTTAAAACCTGACTTAATAGTAATGCTCCTTCATAACATTTCTATCCAGAATGGTCTCTGCAATGGTACAAGACTGAAAGTTTTGGCACCATGTATCAACATTCAATTGAAGTTTCCTTGATTAGTGGCTCACTAATTGGCAGGCTTGTCCTCATCCCCAGAATAAAGCTGGTGCCAAACGACTAACTTGACATTCACCTTGGAGAGAACACAGTTTCCTGTCCATTTATCATATATCATGATTATTAACAATTTACACAGGTAGACAATTGAGAAGGTAGGATTATTCTTACCTCAGCCAGTGTTCAGTCATGGGCAATTGTATGTAGCATACTTTAGAGCTCACAAACTCTCAGATGTAAGCATGATGGAGGCAGGCAGACAAGGAAGGAGAAAAGGGCAAACTGTTACTAAGAAGATTGTATGCCTAGAGGTATTATCTTCAAGGAGTGGAGTGTTTTCAGAAATTCTTGAGACCCTTAATTACATTAGGTATGTGCCCTTGGTTTTATATATATATATATTTTTGAATAAAAAAGACAGACCACGTTAAGATTCCATGTAATAAACTATTTCACCATAACCCCTTTAACAGGGTTCTGGATCATCAGACTTTGGAAAAAGAAAAAAGCTGAAATGAAAAATGAAAAGAAATTCAGCCTTTTTCACGGACCTCATTTTTTATTTTTAAAGTTAGTTAAAGTGAGGAAGTGAGGTGGGAGAGGATATGAAAGTGTGTCATATGTATCATTTTAGTTTCTATTTTAACCCCAGTGTGTCTTTGGATGTTGCTCAAATTTAATGCGACGTCTCTAGATAAAAGGTGGCTAAGGGGTGAATGATAAGAGCGACATTAAAGGAAGCAAAACAACCCCAATAAAATTACGACAGGTTTCATTCAAATTCTTAGGCGCTGTCAGTTCACGTTACTTTAACGTGCATATTTGGGAGGTTAAGGTTTGATAAATATCTAAATTTTAAAACAATCTACAAAGAAATTAATTTGAAATTCGGTGGAGTTTTTTTTTTTTTCCATATATTCATATGAATATGCAAATTGAATCTGCAGAATATCTACATACCCACATATCACGTTAATTTGCATTTACATATATCTACACGTATTTTTCCCTATCCTCATGTCCACCCGTGCACCATTTTATGCCTGAAATTGCCTCAAAAACTATCTCAGTATTTAATTACATTATCTATATCTTTACACATATAATATTACCCAATCTTTCATATTTATGGCAAAACATATAAGTACCTATCTAATTGTACATCTTCACACTCACAAAAAAAAACAAAAAAAAAACATGTATATGTTTTTAAACGGAAAAAAAAAAAAAAGATATATGTGTGTGTATGTATATGTATGTATGTATGCATATATGGGTGTGTGTATATGTGTATATGTGTATATGTATGGATGTGTAAATATATATATTTGCGTATGAATATATATATACAGATGTCCTTGTGTGTATATGTATATATAAGTATAAGTATATATGGAGAATAGGTATGGAACATGTGGATGTCGTTTTCTCTGCAGGTGTATATGTGTAAAGATAAAATATACATATATTTATTTTCGTGTGAATGTATGTGTAGGTGTATATAGGAACTCATAGGCATATAAGAAGATATAGGTATGTGGTTACAAATAGGGGTTTAAGACATGTGTAGATAAGAAATTGTAAAAGAGGGACCTAATTTTTTGCTAGTGACATCTCTTCCAAATTTCTCCTCTAATATTCTCCAATTGGAAGTGAATTTTAAATAGCAATAAAGGAAAGTTTAGATTGGTATTTTAATTGAGATTGAAAGATACTACCCTAGTGTGGAGAATAAAATTATTTAAATGGGAATAACTGTTGATAATTGGGTACATAAAAACAACCAAGTTTTTAATGAACAAAAATCAAAACAAAATTTAAGTTTACTTAATGAACAAAAATCAAAAACAATCACGAGTTTACTTAATGAACAAAAATCAAGCAAATAGATGTCAACCTAACAAGCTATAAGATAAAAGTTTTAGTGGAAAAAAAAAAAAAAACTCCACCGAATTTCAAATTAATTTCTTCAGAGATTTTTAAAAATTTAGATATTTATCAAACCTTAACCTCCCAAATATGCACGTTAAAGTAACGCAAACTGACAGACGTCTAAAATTTGAATGAAACCTGAACTGTTAATTTATTGGGGTTGTTTAACCTTTAATGCCGCTCTTATCATTCACCCCTTAGCCACCTTTATCTAGAGACAAGACGCGTTAAATTTGAAAAAGCAACATCTAGCCGACACACTGGGGGTTTAAAATAGGAAACTAAAATGATACATATGACACACTCATATCCTCTCTCCCACCTCACTTCCTCACTTCGTTAACTTTGCGTATACTTGATGAGGTCCGTAAAAAACGTGTGAATTAATTTTTCATTTTTCATTTCAGAATTTTAAAGTAAAGTTCTGATGATCCAGAACCCTGTTAAAGGGGTTATGGTGAAATAGTTTATTACATGGAATCTTAACGTGGTCTGTCTTTTATTCAAACATCTCTGCTCTGAATTTTACATTGAGCTCTCTGGATATCATCCTCCTCAGGTCTACCCATACAGATTACCTAAATTTGCATAAACTATATATATATATATATATATATATATATATATATATATATATATTAAATGAATATCTTTCAAAAGAGGAAACTATTCATATGTGGCATGTATTATATAGTTTTGTACATATATAGGTCTATATATTCTGTATTCATATCGGAGAAAACTGGCATCCTCATCCCCAGAATAATGTTGGGAGGTGGGAGTACCATGGACTGATTGGCATTGGTAATCTTTGCACATATGGCCACTCTCAAATATCTTTATGTGTTGTTTATTTTCCCATCTTATGAGTATTGTATGTTAAAAAAAGGATAGATTTAATAGCTAAACTTTATGTATTTGTAAATAAACTCAATTTTATTATTTGCTGCCTAAGTATCTCATTCTATTATATATGTAGAGATTTTAATTCCTCCTTCTTCAATATGTTATTTTTATACATAAGTAGAAAAGTAGAAAAAGTTTTTTGTTTACTCAACATTCTATTAGTCGGTCTGTGGAAATTCCACAGGTCCTTATTATTATTATTTTAGATTTGAATGGATGCACAGGTAAATTCCTGTCTGTTACATTCACTTTCATACAAATGCACTTAGGAAAGCCATGACCTCACCTTTTCTACCCTCAGCTATGGATTAAATAAAGGGTAGACTAAACTCTCTAGCCTTCAGTGGTAGCCACTCTAGAAAATTTACTATGAATTCAAAACTGTGGAGAAGGCAACATGAAATCACTTCACAATCTTTCCCAAGAAATCATGGCAATTCACAAATAAAAAAATTGAAATCTGTGGAGAGCCGTGATCAGCTATGTCATGAAAAAATGAATAAATAATTTCACACTATTTACATTTTTCAAACTGTTGTCCTCATTACTGTCACATTCATGATGTAGTGATTACTACTATGTTTGCCACGCCTACATTTTTCTCAACTGTGATTGGTCAAATAATAAATACTAAATATCACAGGACAATTTACTGATTGCATTCACCACACTGAATTTTTCCTACCGTTAACTCACAAACATGCTTTTGTTATAAAATCACCAATTGGTTGATTTTTCATCCAATCAGATATTTTTTGTGTTCTTTCAAAATTTATCCCGCATTCGTGCTGGGAGCCTACCGATAGTAATATAAGTTCGGATTCATTCCCAAATTAAAACAGTAGAGTTGAAGACAGCTGAAGACAGTAGAACTCAACTACTTACACGTGTCTACACAGATTATTCATTCTACTCACTCTGCACACACACACACACACACAGAATTTGAATATCATTCACCATCAGTTCTTTGTGAACAAGCCAAGTTGCAACAACTCTGTTGGTTACAAAACACACAACGGTACGATCTTCTGAATACACATTCTATTTTAACACAGAACTCTGAACATTATATTCAGAAAACTTGCTTATTTAAATATCCCCATATTCAACTAACAGATAAAGGGAAACTACTTTTTTCTCCTTATTCACACATTACAAAAATTACCTTGAATTTGTTGTTGATTTTAATATATATTTTATCGTTGAAACACAAATCGGTTTTCCATTGTTTTTCCTTGATTTTAAAAAATGTATAAATGTTAAATGCTCTTCAACACGCAGCCACATTAATCTTTTCAACAAAACACCATTTAAATTTGTAACCCCAAAGGAAAGTAGCAATGACATTTCAGCCGTTGTGTGCACTGGCCTTCTTCAGGTGATATTTGTTGGAATTTCGAACCAAAATCATTTATTTAGTCTAAATGCCTTTGGATATGTTAGTTTTAATTTGCCTTGATAACTCTCCAAGTTTTGCTGTCTCCGCTGAGGCCAAGGATTGAATTTACAATTCAAGTCACTTTTTAGATCAGTCAACCAACGCTTTTATCCACTAGGCCTCTGTCTTTGATATCCAAAGGCATGGTACGTCGAATTATAACAATCTACCAACGTAAAAAGGGTTCAGTTCGAAAATCCAACAATATCACCTGAATACAACGGCCAAAACGTCGTAAGTGTAACTGTAAGTTAACTAGTCTAACACTAACAGTAAAAAATAAAAATGAAGACAACAGTTCGAACTGTTGTAAAAAATGTAAAAGTTACAATACCTCATCTCAGAAATATAGAGACAGATAATTTTACTATTTTTATTTTAACACTATTTATTATTTTCTTTTTTACAGTTTCTAAAATTCCAATGAAAAGTATATTTTTTACTTTTTTGAAGCAGTCTCCGATAATTATTTTAAAATAAAATCCATTCCAGAAGATAAAACTAAAGCACTTTAATTTAATTCTCTTGAGTATATTTTCGAATTTTTAAATGAAAAACAATACTAAAAAATTGAAATTTTCATATTTTAAAAGAAAATTTCGAACATTAAAATTTAACTTTTTAACAAATATCTCCAGTTCTACACATTGTACAGATTTTTAATATCCAAATTTTCCATAAACAGAAAGTTTTAAAATCGACGGGACAATGTGGAGTGATTTTCTATTATTTTTTTTTTACTGTCATCTCACGCCATCTTCATAACATAGACTATATACTATAAAGAGTATGCATAATTCAAAAATTTTATTTAAAGTTGGTTAAATTTGCCAAGTAAACTAGGATTTAAAAAAAAAAAAAAAAATAACTTACCGTGTAAATAAAAGTAAAACGTTTGTTTATCTTTCTTCAAGAGATCTGCAAGATTCTGGTTGGTTCATTTTCTTAAGAAAAACCCGTAAATATATTTACGGACAGTATAATTTAGCAACTTCACAATCCATAAAAATGCGTCACCTTTTTAAAATCAGAAAAGCAAAAATTGATAGATGAATTCATAAAGTAAAAAATGGCATGAAGGGTGTCAATGTTTTGTTGTTTGATGAAAATGGCCGAAGAAAGTAAACGGTGTAATACTTATTTTGTTCTACCATTCTTAACAAGTTAATTTCAAAGACTCTAAGTGTAAACGAGTTCTCTCCTCACTAGGTGCCCCAAACTTGTGACTTACGTTCTAGATTAAGTTAAGCTTGCTTAATAAATAAATTATACTTACTTACACTTAATAATTTTACTTCATAAAAGAAGCTAACTATATTAAAAATAGTTTGTTTTTAAAAATGTTAAAAGATAAAATAACCAAAATAACATGTCATATCACGAAAGTAAATAAATGTGAAAATTCCAAAAAGTGGAAGATGAATTTTGTATTAAAGCTAGCCTTCAGTTTTATTTCTTAAAGGGAGTATTTCTTTTGTCCAAATCTTTACAACATAAGATATGGAGATCAAACAATATTGATAGTATAGTGGGTTATCAGTTAGTGAAGTGTATGAGTATTGAAACAGATTAGTTTGATTTGGCCTTGTTAGTTAGATAGCCTACCATAAGAGGGGTATAAAACAAGAAAATCAAATTGTAAAGTGAAACAACAAATTTATATACATATAAATCAATTAAGGTATTTACAAATAAAATTAATGTATTCTGGTTGATACAAGGTCGTCAAAATGTTCGTAGTAGTCCTTGCAAGAATGAGTTTATGTGTATGTAGGCAGAAACGTATGTATGTATGTATGTATGTATGTATGAGCGTTATCGTAGGGTAGGGATGTCTTTGAAGTAATCGCTCAGTCTTAAAATGTTCCGTTCGTTTATCAAGTATAAAAGAGGTGCGGGAGAAAGGTAGAGATAATAATAACGATCGCTTGACGTTTGTCAAGGGTCGTGTTAATACGCTCGTCACCTTCTCTCTGATGACAGGCGAACTTGCCCGTCTTTTATTTTGTTTGTGGGGCTTGAAAAGGTCATTTGGGAATTCACTCCCGGATATGATTCGTCGGCTCGCGATAAGGGTCCGTAAAAGAATTTGTTTCTGAGAACTGAATATTATTAGAATTTTGTTTTTAAATGTTTCCTAGTTTTCTATTGACCGAAAAACATTTCGCATCAAGGTGTGAAATTTCACGAGTTTTTTTTTATTCGCTTTTGTGTGTGTGTGTTTAAGCAAAATTTATAAATTCGAGTCTTTTTAATTTCTAACAAAATCAATGAGTCAGTGCTTAGCATTTGAATTTTAAATCTAGATCTTGTTTTGTTCACTACAATAGCAGATAGGAAAAGGAAACTACAATGTTATAAAATAATATAAGACATGTCTCGGCTGATTTACAGGCAAATACTCAAGAGCAAGAGCCGGATGTGAACGGGACAAAACCCCGTCACAAAATGACCATTACCTTCAATTACAAATGTTCCCGACACACGAGTTCCGGTCGAAAAATAAAATAATAATTAACGTGTTCTATTTTTCGTCCAATAAAAATGCTTCCCTCCTAATTATACTCGCTTCGTTTTTCGAGCCTGTTAAGCCATAAAAACGATATAAAAGGGGTCATACGGAAGTTCAACAGGCAGTCAACAGGTGCCCAGAGTAGAGACCTGTCACGGTCAGCTACTGACAGCAGGGGAGCATCAACCACCGTCAACATGTGTGAACTACTATGAGAGATCGACCTAGATCCGAAGCCGGCTTATGAATTTTACCACAAGGTAGCTGTCCCAAACCCTCACTCTCCTGTTGAAATAAACCACGTAAATCTATTTCTGCTGTTGTCGTATTTCTTTCTTGCAACCATACGCTTGTCTATAACACTGGTGTCAGAAGCGTACAGCAAGAGAAATATGGCCGACTACACGAGCTTCACCCGAGCCGAACTATTTACTCTCATCAAGGAACAGAAAAACACTACTATTCAACTTGAAAACGGGACCAACACAGCCTTCCGAAGCCACGATACAGGAAATTCAAGCCGACATAAACGACATGCTGACTGCCCTAAAATCAACTACTTCAACACCTCCCACCGCTCAAACAAACGGCGATTACAGCTTAATGATGCGCCAACAAACTATACGCGACATATTGAAGCTAGAGAGAACTTTTCACCCTGGACACGACGTGAACCGATTCATCACGGCCCTAAACAAAGCATACACAATCCACGTCACGCCAGAACTCAGCACCTATCCCAGCCTGGAAAGCGAATTCGTCAAGTCTGCTAAAGATTTACTGGACCAAAGTATCTTTCAGCAAATGGTTGACTCAAAAAAGGACATTTCCACCTTCGAACAACTGAAGGAATACTTATTAGGAGCCCACGGAAGCCAGATGACTAACTTCCAACACCTCAGTCAAGCCTGGGATCTGGAACTGCGAGACGGCGAAAAATTAACAGACTTCGCGGGTCGACTCGAAAACACCCTTAGAGAGGCAGCCGTCCACATAAAAAAAACAAATACAAAAAAGACAAAAATACTGACTTAACAGTCGATGGACTTATTTCCATCATCGACGCTATGCTAATGAGCGAAAAGGTGAAAATTTGGAACTCAAATCTTTACCCACATCTCGTCAAGACAATGGACAACCACTATTCAGCCATTGGCATAGCCTCCGAAGCTCAAATATACCTTGATTGCGGTGTAAAATCCAACGACACGACTTCGCACAACACTGTGTATTTCACACAGAAACCACAGTGGTCAAACCAAAGAAACACGCCACAGCAGACGGGCCTCACTAACCCTCCCGAACATGGCCACCATCCGACACGCAGAAACCATCAGCACACACCACGAATCAGCGTGTGCAAGAACTACCTCAGAGGTCGCCCCTGCTACCATGGACGCAACTGCCTATATCGCCACCCACCTCGCACTCGGGCACAGGCCCATATCGCCGCAACGAATGATAATATACAACCCATAAATGATGTGGAACAGGATTTTCGCTTCGGGCAGGACGAGATGTGATGCCTCGTTCGCCATGCCCCTACGTCAGCCATCACACCTTCAACTTTCAAGGACTCGCTCACCATTCACCGCTCGTCCAGTCCACCTTCAACCTCAGGGACATCACCTTCTCTGGTGTAGCAATGCTAGACTCTGGATGCTCCACCTGCATCGTACCAATATCTCGGTTACCCAGAGAAGCCAAGAAACTCATGACCCACTCCGACGTCTTAGTAAAAGGAATCAACGGCAGCACCACCGCCTCGGCGAACTGACTTGCGACATCACCATCGGCAGTCAAGACTCACCCACATTCAAAAAGGTTAACGTGCTGGTAACTACCCAAACCACACCGATCCTGATCGGTCAAAATATCCTATGTCACAACACGCTCGATTCCTATCTAATCGACAACCAAAATGCGACTATAGAATTCAGTCGCACACTTTCCTCAGGATGCACAACACACACAGCCGCAATCATATCACCGTCATCGTCAACCAACGATCCAGCATATGGCGCCCAAGCTGATATCATCCAAAACCAGCCTACTATGGAATTACAGCCCAACAGCCAGACACTGGATCAAAAGCATAACACGGGGCTATCGCTACCAAACCACCCGAACCGAGACGAACTAGAGACCACTGCAAACTTACTCATTCGCTACGCTGACATTATCGGCACAGAAAGCAGCAGCAAAGGCACATTCATCCGACCCATCCGCATACCAACCAACGGCCAGTCTTGCAGTCAGAAACAACAGCCGATAGCCCAGGCTTTAGAAGCAGACGTAGATACTGAAATTAAGCGTGTGGCTGATGAAGGTATCATTGAAAACTGCAGCGACCCCAAAAGCTTCAATAGCCCTGTATTTGCCGTACGCAAGAAAAACAGATCGATTCGTGTCGTTGCTAACTTTAAAAGAACTCTCAACAAGGTCTTAGTCGATCTTGACCCTTACCCAATGCCAAGGATCGACCACTGGTTCAACAAAATCAGCAAAGGTAATAGATATTTCACTACCCTCGATCTACGCAGCGGCTACTGGCAAATTGAGATCGACAAGCGAGACCGATATAAAACAGCATTTGCATGGAAGGACCAATGCTATCAATACACGCGCCTGGCCTTCGGCCTTACATCTGCCGGACAAATCTTCTCCCGTTGCATAGCAGAAGCCCTAGCCACGGTCACATCCCGTGACAACATTTCCTCCTATATCGACGACAACCTGGTCCACGCTAGGACATTTAGGAGTACATACTCTCCCTCGAACAATTTTTTACTGCCCTCCGAAAATTCGGACTCAAGCTGAATCGATAAATGTTCCTTCCTCGCATCAGAGGCAAAATTCCTCGGACGCATAGTAAACAGCGAAGGATTCAAGGCTGATCCAGAATACGTTCGTGCCATCAGGAAATGAAACCTCCAACATCAAAAAGGAATTACAAAGCTTTATCGGCCGTTTAGTGTGGATCAGACAATTCCTAGAGACACGTCTTCACGAACAAATCAGATCAGATATGTTTTCAAAACTTATGGGTCCCATACACGAACTCAACAAGGTTAATAAACCGTTTGTCTGGACGCAAAATGCCGACAGAGCCTACAAAAAAAAAATAAAGGACCGTCTCTCTTCGCCACCCGTCATCTCGTTTCCAGATTTCTCCAAACTTTTCACACTCACCACCGACGCCAGTGACGTCGCATGTGGAGCAATCTTAATGCAAGAAGGCGACAACGGGAAGAAAGATATCATAGCGGTCGCTTCCCATACATTCAACTCCACGGAACAGAACTGGTCCACGACGGAACGAGAGGCATATGCAATAAAGTGGGCAATATTGAAATTTGATTATTTCCTTCGCAACCGCCCCTTCGTCATCTTCACCGACCACAGATCGCTGACATATCTGGACCAACGAGAGTTCAATAATGCCAAAATACGACGATGGCAAGAAGAAATTTCATGTTATAAATTCGTCTTGGAATATGTTGAAGGCGAATCAAATGCTCAGCAGAGGCTGCGGACATAAGAAAACGAAAGCCTCGAACGACCCTACACCGGCAGGCAGGACATTCGAGGTAAGCGGTTCAGACCTCCGCGTATACATCCCATCTTGGTGCCTCGGCGAGTTTAACGGTTTACAGCTCATTCCCAAAACTCACACACCACAAAACGCCCGCACCCACAAACGCGTCACCAACGCATTCTTCGCCTATCACTCCACCACCACCATCCCCACTGAGAGAATCTGCAACCACCTCGACATCGCAGATGAACAACTGAAGGACGACGCCCTGGCAAAGATCATCAGCGCCCTCCAGTCACCCACTCCAAGCGAACCTCATATCGATCCTGACGACCACCGAGCTACGCTTTTCAAAAAACATTTGCACCAATTTTTTCTAGAACCAGGCACCTCCGTTTTGATGATAAGAGACAGTAAACACTCTCCGAGATTGGTTGTACCATACAAACTACGACCCAGATACCTATACCAGACACACGAGGGCAACAACCACTCAGGTGGTACCCGTATGCGAGAACTCCTTTCCAGCTACTGGTGGGAATTCAAAAACCGCGACATCAAGGCCTATGTCGATTCTTGCGACACATGTGCTAAGTGCAAGGGCAACTACGGTAGACGTACCCACTGGCCTATTGGCCACTGCAAACGAGGAAAGAGACCATTCGATCTCGTCTTTATAGACTTTGTCACAATGCCCAACTCAAAGGGAAAACGCTACATCCTAACAATCTTGGATAGCTTCAGCCGACATTTTACAGCCATACCATGCGCGAGAGACCGTGCTATCGATGCCGCCCGCATAGTATCCTCTGGTCGAGGCACACACTTCACTTCACTGGAGAAGTCTATCGACAATTCTGTAACCAGATGTCAATCATGCAAGAACTTCACTGTCCTTGGTGCCCGCAAAGCTCAGGAAATATCGAGAGACAACATCGCACGATGAAGAACGCACTTTATATGTTATGCGAAGACAGAAACTGTGAATGGACATGAATGCCACGACCAACAGCGCCACCGGTGTCTCCCCGCACTATGCTATTACCGGCCGTCACCCCAACATCGGCCTACCTACACTACACAGAAAAGAAATCACAAGCGACGATCCTGGAGCATATGGAATGCAAATTAATGCCCTGCTAAAGCAGGTTCACCACCACGTCACCCTGGCCAACGATGAAGCTGACCACAAACTTGAGACTAACTTAAATCGCCTCACATACAAGGACCCAATACAAGTAGTCGACAAGGTTTTACTTCATCGGCCACACTCAACTGTTGCCCAATCTTCTCATCTGCCCTGGATAGGAAATTACACCATTATAAAAACGAACAATATGATGTGTCAGGTGCAAAACGATGATGGTGATACAATCTGGATTCACCGTGCACATATCCGACGACTGGCTCCACGCCCAACACATCTTTCTAATACAACCCCTCTGCCTCCACCATGTAACAGTCACCAGGATCATTCTCCTCCACATCCCTCGGGGACACATAATTCAGCAAATAACCCCATACCAAAACAAATGCCAATAAGAAGAACACGAGGACAACTTCCCACACGCTTCAGAGACTTTATCATGAATTAATCACCCAAATATACACGAATAACGCTCACTGTAAATCAGACCGATATCTGGGGGAGCCTTGTTATAAAATAAAATAAGACATGTCTCGGCTGATTTACAGGCAAATAGTCAAGAGCAAGAGCCGGATGTGAACGGGACAAAACCCCGTCACAAAATGACCATTACCTTCAATTACAAATGTTCCCGACACACGAGTTCCGGTCGAAAAATAAAATAATAATTAACGTGTTCTATTTTTCGTCCAATAAAAATGCTTCCCTCCTAATTATACTCGCTTCGTTTTTCGAGCCTGTTAAGCCATAAAAAAACGCTATAAAAGGGGTCACACGGAAGTTCAACAAGCAGTCCAGAGTAGAGACCTGTCACGGTCAGCTGCTGATAGCAGGGGAGCGTCAACCAGCGTCAACATGTGTGAACTACTATGAGAGATCGATCTAGATCCGAAGCCGGCTTATGAACTTTACCACAAGGTAGCTGTCCCAAACCCTCACTCTCCTGTTGAAATAAACCACGTAAATCTATTTCTGCTGTTGTCGTATTTCTTTCTTGCAACCATACGCTTGTCTATAACAACAAGAACTACAAAATGTAGAGAAGGAAAGACTGAAAAAACATAAACTGCAACAAGAAGGAATGCATGACTGACAGTTCATTATGCAAATTACAAACTGGAGATACCAAAATCAAACAAGCATCTGGGAAGTGTTTTACTTTTCACTTAACAAAGAACGGAAAGTGCGTCACATTGAAGAAATTCGAAGGCGCATTGGGATAGTAAAATGTGGAATCTTCCACAACAAGCCAGTTAACCCCTGCTAGGAAATGCACTATTCCTGTTGTGATTTTCACCATCACAATCTTATAAAATATATAACAAGCGAATGAATTCATTGGTTAATCATCTTCAATCTAGCTTGCTGATTGGTCAGTTCCGACCAATCAAACCGCTTGCATGTGACAAATCTGTTTTCCCGCGTTTTCGTTCTGAGCCTCCCACGTGGTACAACAAAATTATAAAAACAAAACACGTGTAAACTCTCTCTCTCTCTCTCTCTCTCTCTCTCGCGTCTCATTCCTTGCTGCCAAGATGTAATCTTCAAGAACTCACGTCTTGACTAATATAGTCAGACGTTAAAGACCATTACCAACATTCACGCAAGTACGAACTCTGAAATCTCTTCTGAACTTTTACCAACTTTACAACTCACAATTCCAAACGTGCTAAAGGAACTTTATTCTTCTAAACTACAGTTTAATAATTACTTTCACTTTATGAGCTCAAATACAAATATTTCCAAATCTAAGAGACATAACTCTATCACATCTTCAGCTCTAATGCTTGCATATCAAACACTTAATAAATTCAATTGTTATGTTTTGAAATCATTCCGTTTAGTTTTGTATTTTATACTATGTGCTATTTACGTCAAATTGCATTGCGTCCACGCATTGTCCTTAATCCCACCTTTCCTAGCCAAAGTTAAATATTGGTAACACTGTCGCTACAAAAAATACCTTCCAAAAGCCAAGCAAAAAGAGTAAAACACTATATAAAGAAACAGGAAAAGAGTACTGAATTGTTATGTAATATCAGTCATGTTAGTGAATAATGCTAGACAATCTCCTAACAGATGAAGAAGCTGTGAAGTAGCAGAAATATGGTTCTACAGAAGGATGCTGGATCAACGTCGGAGTTTTAAAGAAAATGGAAACAAAAAGGTACACCTATACTCAAGAAGAGACCATTGAAATTTCTAGAGCACATAATGAGGAAAGAGGGCCTAGAAAATTTGATACTCACAGTAGGTAAGTTGCTGTGATATACTGTTATGTATCCTAGCGAGCTTGAGTAAAAAATGGATAGCGGAACAAGGTTAGAAGAGATAGCAAATACAAAATTTTTAAGAGCTACAAAGAAAGGACAGAAAATTGTGAAGAGCCATGATCGCCTACGTCCTGAAGGGATAAGGCACTTAGAAGAAGGAAATTATGAAAAAAGAAAAGACAATGAATATTTGATGTGTACGTAATTATTCATTCCTACATTCAAACAAACTAGTTTGTTTTTAGTCAGTTACACTTACATTGTTTACACTACACTACAGTACACTCCAAAAAAAGGACTTGAATAGGAAAATTATTATTTGAAGAATATATTTTCTTTTTGAACATGAATCTGATGCTTCTCAGTTTTACTACCAAAATCTTTAATTTTACTTAGTTTTTATTATTTCAGTGTATAATTTGCTTTACACAAAACCTCAAATGCGAAGGTAAAAGAAACGAAAACGGTGCAAATTCTGTTGAGAGACTAACTCCCTTTAACGCCGGACAAAAAATTGAGCTTTAATTCCAGAAAATCTATCTACAAAGTTTTAATTTCTTGTCATTTTTCACTTGAAGCAAATGAATTTAGAATGATTTACGATGATTATGGAATTATTTATTATTGTTAATTTTTTCGTCTTTTACTATTAATGGAATAAACCAAAATTGACTTCACTGAAGAAAAAAGGTAAAACATGTTTACATTTTTTTTTCTATTTTACTTCGTGTTTGTTTTTTACTCGAAGAAAGAAATTAAAGGACAAAATTAAAATCAGTTTGTAAACTAAAGGCATAAACTTTTTTTGTGGGTCCTTTTTTTGTACAAAGTGAAAAATTAAAATGCTATATTGTTTAAAGGAATTTTAATTAAACTTGCTAATTTTCTTTTTATCAGAAAATTAGCTGCTGTAAAATATTTTTGTGTCATTTTATCCGATTATATTGCTATTTTGCAGTGCGGGGTGGGGGTCATTGTTGGTGATATTTGCGACAAATTCTCAATACATTTTTAGACAAAAAAATCATTTATTTAGAGAGAGAATTCAATGGTTACACACACACACACACACACACACAAAAAGCAAAGATTAGGACTGGGTTCTTCAAATACAGTGAAAGAGAAACAAATTTCTGGTGACAGAAAATAGTCGTTTTTGTTTAGAATTACAAAAGAAGAGATTTTCATATCGAATACATAAAAAAAAAAGTTTGTAAACTCAGTTTGTCAGTTTTTTAAAAGTGAGAAACGTCAGATCATTTAAAAATAAAAATGAATGGGTCGCTAATCTTCACACACACACACACAAAAAATATGGTTAAATTTTGTATAAAATGAAATAAATTTGCTTATCCAAAACCAAAAGTAAGACCAAGAACCTTCTCCGCCTAGGATTTTTTCTATGGAGTGAGAATGCAACATTTTTACATTCACCATAAAAAAAGAGAAAAAAAATTGACTCACATTGTCTTAAACTGCATACTTTGATGCTAATCAATAAAAATAAAAAAATCCATCGTAGAAAAAAAAGTATTTTGTTTTACAAGAAATGTTTATTTTTCAATATAATCTCTTTCTTTTTTTTTAATTTTTTTTTTTTTTTTTTTTGTTAACCCAGGACTTCCCCATTAATAAAAAATATAGATCGAATCATAGGGGAAAATTTCATGTCAGCTAATGATTTTGTAAGGCTATGAACATATTCATCTGTCCCCGTAAATATCCCCATGAAATTTGTATCCATAATGCCATTGTTGGGGATAAGTGAATGTTTGGTTATATCAGAAGGAATTTTTAGGTGGCGTATTCGTTAACATTCATCCACAACAAATAAACGAATAAGTCATGAAAAGCAGAGTTAAAAACAAGTAAAATACACAACAATACGGTAATTTATATACATTTTATTTTATTTAAATATAGACAAATGAGATTTGAATTGGTGGCTTGTTGTATATTGATGTAATAAGACATGTTTGTTGTTGAGTATGTTTGAATGCTTAAATCAGTGTTTTGATGATTTGTTGTAAGAATTAAACAGTTTGCTGTTCAACGTAAAAGTGTTCGATTTTACAGTTCAAATGTTAGTGTGTGTATACGAGTGTTATGCAAAATATTCTTAAATTGTATGAACTGTTAATTGTTAAAACTAAGTTTTGTTTGTTACTAATATGTAGTTTGTTGAGTCAGAGGTTAATTCACGCGGGAAAGTCAAAGTTTAAACTGGTGTGGAATTCTGACTAGTAAGTTGGTTCGAATTTCTTTCTTTTATAGGTTCTGGAAAGGAAAAATAGGCTCAAACACATTTGAGTGCCAAAGGCATTTTTCACGTGCATACTTAGTTTTTTAAGGCTGTTAGCCAATGAGAAATTGAGTTTGTCAGAACTAGTGTTTTGATTGGACAACAGGTGTGTGGGTGTAAGAATGGATTGTTCTGTGAAAGGGGTGAAAAGGTAACGTGGATTATTCCACACCATATATGCACGCGTGTGCGCAGTATAACACTATGATCCAAGTGCTAGCTAACACGACTTTATTAATTCGAATCCTATGCAGAGTACAATGATAAACAGAAATATCAATTCTTACATGAACAATCCTGTCCCTTTCCAAGGCAACTTGTTAAATAATTATATATATATATATATATATGCATGACTTTTCTCATTGAGCTTCCTTAATTAGTCTACACAACAAGCTGCTAACTTCACAGTTTCACAAAGAGATACTCTAAAATGTCAGTATGTGGATAGACTAACCATATTATTCATTTAAACTATTGAAAGAGTTTAAGGTTAATTTGCAAACCCATGCTCAGTTTTCAATAAAAATTTCCTGAACACTAACATTTAGGTGTAAATGTACATACTTCATTCAAAAATGACTTGATAAATTCTACTGTTTTGGAGTTATTAACAGTAAAAATTAGGATTCATTTATGTTGTGACAGCCATTACTGGCATTGTTTGCATACATTTGCTGCGGAATAACTATGAGTGGAATAATCACTTTACTTGATTATTGCGCATGCAATATAATTCTCTTGCACAGCCATTGAGACAAGTAAAATCAGTAAACAAGGACGTTAACTACATTCTCTTCCATACTTAGCTTTCCACAGCGAATATATGCAAACAACGCCAGTAATGGCTGCTGCCAATGATGCGAATGAATCCAAACTTTTACTGTCAATAACTCCAAAACAGTAGATTTTATCAAATTTATCAAGTCATTTTTGAATAAGTATACTGTTATATATCCAATAGGATGAATAATCTACAAGTTGTAAAATATCTCACATCACCAAATAAGTTATTTCTAATAAAAATAAATATTATAATCTGAAATCCACACGATATATTTATAATCTAAATATAAGTATGTTAATCCATAAATGTTTGCTTTTTATGTAAAATAGTTAAATTTTAAATTCTGTAAAGATTACTTTGTCTAACTTGAATAAGGCAGAATGGTTGGAAAAAAAACTCCTTCAAAACAAATACATATTAGGTACTTTATAAAAGTATAGATTTTCTGTGAAATTGAAATTACTCTGAAAATTACTGTTACTAAATATTAAAATGGTAAGTGCATTTTTAGGTCCTCCAAGTTTATTATTAATGCTTTATAAGGATTGACTTGTTGATAAAAAATAAGAATTGTCTATTTTCAGATATTTGCATCAACCATTGAAAGAAACTGAAAATCAACATGAAAATTCCTTTTGAGTGAATTGAATGAAAGCCAGTTGGAAACTGATGAAATCCAAATGACTGAAGCCATAAAGAATGAAAACTATTAAGCAAAATAAAAAGGATAAAATTTCACATTTGAAGTGGAAAAATAAAAAATTTATGTTAAGTTTATATTGGATTAATATTAATATTTAATTATATTGGATTAAGTATATTAGATTAATAATAATATTTAACTATATTGGGTTAAAATTTGACTATATTAGGTTAATGCAAAAGTTTTTAGCATTTTCTGCATATCTTTCATAGAGATACATTCACAGCATCATTATTCAGTCACCAAAATATTTTCCTGGTTTTCTATGACCTTACACCACCTCTCAGTGAAAATGTGTATTCCATCATAAAAGAATGATTCCAGTTTTTGAAGAATTTCTTGTTATCTGAAATTTGTTGCAGCCACAGACAAAGAGCATTGCATGAAGTGAAAATCTGAAGGTAACGGACCTTCAAATTACACAATGGTACAATTTTTCATCTAAGCATCATGATTGCTGCATTGGATTTCCAGAATAAAATAATATCTTGTAACAAAATCCTAGTCTCTTCCCTGCCCAGATAATTTATTTTCTCTTCCAAGTCATCATTTAAGCTAAATGTTTAGAAATTTCAATTTTACCTAGATTCCAGTAATTTTTAATAAATTTGAATCCCGTCAAGCACAAAGATCTTTTTATATATCCAGAAAAATCCATTTAGATATTAATGCTGTTCTGGATCTAGGCATTTTTTATTTTGGATTCTTACAATGAATCCATTTTCTATGGCCAGTGACTATCGTGTCCAAAAATGACTTGTTTCTGTGCTAAGAAGAGAAAGACAAGATTTAAATGCTCTTTCCTCATGTGAAATTTGTGTTTCTAGCATCTAAATTTTGCTTAGGTTTTTTTAAAGGATGTACTATAATTGACTGATTCCACAAGCTGAGGACACTTCAAAGATTTCCCTAATATTGAGCAAAAGGTAGTGTTGAGCATTTTTTAATCAAAACTAATATCTTCATTATAGAGAAATGGAAAAGGAAATAAAATCAAAATCTTGTGAATCTACTTCAGCTGTTGAAGCCAATCTGAAGAAAAGCATTGAAAAAAAGAAATTGTGTTGTAATGTATGCATGAAAAATTTTACTTCCAAAAACAATATTGTACAACACATGAAAACACACACAGGAGAAAAACCTTACCACTGCAATATATGCGGATCAAATTTTTCACGAAACTCACATTTAAGAAGGCATATGCAAACACACACTGGAGAAAAACGATTCCAATGTGAACTTTGTGGGTCAAAATTTGCCCACAGATCAGGTTTGAAAACTCATTTGCGATCACACACTGGAGAAAAACCGTTCCGATGTGAAGTCTGTGGTTCAACGTTTTCACAGAGCACAAATCTTAAATCACATGTCAAACTACACACTGGAGAAAAACCTTACCACTGTGAACTATGTGGATTAGATTTTCATCGAAGTGCACACCTCATCCGACATTTGCGAAAACACACTGGTATGACAGAATGGCCTTTGTCATAAGTTTGGAAACAGAATATATCAGATTTTACATTGTTCATAACAGAAAGCTACTTGGATTTTCGTCACATGCCTGCATTTCATAGATTTGTAAGCATTTATTACAAGTTGTTTCATTACCACTTGAACATTTGACAAAACATCAATTGTTGAAGCAAGTTAAATATAGCAAAGAGATTTTGTTGAAAACAGTTTTCACTTCCCTCTGCATATTACACTTCCTGGCCATATCATATAGATTTTACAACCTAAGTAAGAAACAAATGGACTGGTACAGCCTATTACTAGGACACGACTTGTTAGGAAACCAAATTTCAGTTGTCATAGGAATGCCCAGACATACAAGGCTGATTTATGAGTATATCAGAAAGGTCCCAAAAGAACATGATATCTTCTGAAGATATTTCAGGTTTCCTTTTTGTGATTATAAAATCTGTTTCTTTCTTTTCTGCTTTAACTTATTAAACTCACAAAAATTCAGGTTTTATAACATTTTTTATTTACTCTTTTTCACTTGAAAAAAGAAACATTCAGAGATTTCTGCTATCTTTCATTAAGATACTAGCCCGGGGATGTAACAGTAAGAGATAGATCAAGTATCGACCATCATAAAGACTGAAAAATAAAATTGACAAAGATTATTGTTTAAGGTTGACGGACACGCATGTCTTAATTAGTTTTTTTTACGAATTGGTCAAACCCAAATTCAAACAAAAACATTGTTTACAATCGTTATGAGTCTATCGATTGGTGAATAGAATTTTATTATAAACAATTGTCTTGTAAATGGAATTTTTAAAGCATTCTGAATGTAAATAAAGAAAAAGTGTGCAAGACAATAAGAAACACTACTGCCAAAAAAAAAAAAAGTGGATGTTTGTTTTATCGGCTGAAAATGTAAGAAATCCGATCTCATATATAAAGGAACACACACACACACACACACAAACAACCTGGGTTTTTTAACCTAAGTCACTCCACGGAATCGCTAAAACATAGAGCATAGTCTGATGAAAAAGACGCCAAAGTTTATGAAAACAAAATTTTATCGTCAAAATGCTTATGTTTTTATGAAGAGGATAGACTAAATTTTTTTAATTATTTTAAAAAATTTTTCCATCTTTTTAGAATATTCTAAATTTTGATTTAAAAAACCTTGTTTCTCTTTGTCGCAACAAGGGGTAGTAAATAACATAGATAATTTTAGCGTTTTTTTTGTATTTACACACATTAATTTGGAAAATCTTGCAAAATAAAAATAATTGTCAGATGTTAATGAAACTTTCAGAAACTATTCACAGATGATCGAAATTATTATAAATATGTTTTTTTTATTAAAGTCATGGCAGAAATATTTTTTTATATTTATTAACACCCCATAACTAATTTTATGAAAAACTCTAGAAATTCGAGACCATCGGTTTTAGTGATTACAATAGTTTGAAGGCTTTGAAGAATGCAAATCATGTTTTTTTTTTTTGTTTTTTTTTGGCCAACGTACCTGAAAATCAGCTGTGTAACATACAAAACTCAATAAAACAAATATATTATTTAGTCTCAAATGCTTTTATTTGTTTTAATTTGTTTTTATGAATATGGACAATATTTTCTGAAAGCAAAAAAAATTTTTTCAATGAAAATTGAATTTGAATACAATTATTTCTTATTTTTTAATTTTAAAAAGATTTTAAAAAATGTTTAAATTGAATTTTAAAAAATATTTTAACATTAGTTAAAAGCAACATCAACCTTTCAAAATGTCCGTGTGAGATTGTCATTGTCTAGCGCTTTGAAAATTGTATAATTTGGACCAATCAGATTAGCCATGGTAATTAAGAAATGTAATTTTTGGGTTTATAGTCGGACAGTAATTATCAAGTATGGAAGACCAACCAGAATACATTTTTTAGTTGCATTATTTGAGTTCAGCATTGTTCTCCGCTGTTAAGCCCTTTACTTTTTTGTAAAACACGTATGGAGAAGTTAATTTGAGTTTTCAATTTCAACTGAGAAGGGTACCTACAAGTAACAGTATCATCTTATGAAATTTAACTACTGCTAAACTTTAATTTATATGATCTTATTTTTATATTAATGTCAGTTATGACATTTTTCCATAAATGAAATATCAAAATTAATAATAAAATGAATGGAAATACAAATAACACAGTAAAATGTAATAAATGTACATAAAATTATAGTATTTTATGTACACTTCTGATAAGATTTCATAAGAAAGGTACCTAAATTAATTAGATACCTTTTTCTTATGAAATTTAATCTCACTATTAACAGTCTTATTTTTTAATTTCTTTATATTTTCCATAAAGCATCGTAAACGTAAAAATGAAAGCTAAGTACAAAAAAAAATAAAAATAAATAAAAAATTAGAGCGCTGAAAGTTTTCCTTAAAAGTAACAAGGTAAATAATTTGTTCACTTAAATAATTTCACTTCCTTCCATCCGTAGAAAGAATTATCCTCCCATAAGTTATCTAAACATCATGAATGTGCCTTTCGTCAATCATCAAGCGACGCGAAACGTTATGACCTGCTTTGTTTTATTTTCAAATTACATTTTTTCGGCGCAGAAGCTAAGTTAAGCTTGGTTCAAAATATTTTAAATAAACAGTATAATTTCTGTTTTTATTAAAAATCAGTTTTGAAAAAATGATAATTGATTTTTAAAAGAATACCAAAGTAAGATTTTAATCTTTTTTATCAAATCGAAAAAAATGACTGAAAATGATTATCTGTCCTTTTTTTTGACCAAAAAAAAAACAATATTTTTAACGAAAATTTCAGACATGCTAGGAATGATTAAAAAATGTAAAAAAACCCCCAAAAATACTTTGATCTTTCCTCTTTAATAATAATATGAACATTAGACGATAAAATTTTGTTTTCGTCAAGTTCGGCGTCTTTTTCATCATGCTATGCTCTTTTGTTTACATTTTCGTGGGTGAGTTGTCCCCCTTTCATTCTCACAATGTATCTTAATCATGTTTTCAAATTGATTTTATTAAAAAACAACTGTGTTTTTCCCATTTTCGGCGCCGTTAGAACCACCACAAGGTAATTTTATGTAGTCCTGTGAAGTTTTGTTGAAATCGGCTAAAAAATGTAGGTAATTCGATCCAACATATAAACGTTACAGACACACACACACACACACACACAATCTGCGTTTTATAATAAGTAAGATAAACATTTTTAAATGATTTTTCTGCATTTATTTTTTATTAAAGGCATTATAAAGTTGTTATTACAGTTTTCTGTGCAAAATCATATGCTATAACTTCTAAAGAAGTATTCTAGTTGTTTTGTGGCTTGCATGATTTATAAAATTGAAATCTTGGCAATGAAATAAAAATAACAGAAAACCTCTGTATCTGGTGAGGGAGGAGATTTTATGACCTAGTTCAATTGATTCTAAATAATGAACTGCTACAGCCTATCACTAGGACATGATTTGTTAAAAAACCAAGTTTCAGTTGTCATAGGAATGACCAGACATACAAGGCTGATTTATGAGTATATCAGAAAGGTCCCAAAAGAACATGATATCTTCTGAAGATATTTCAGGTTTCCTTTTTGTGATTATAAAACCTGTTTCTTTCTTTTCTGCTTCTGGTTAATAATACAGAAAATGGAAATCTTCTGTTGAGTTCAAATTCTGTCAGAAAATTTGTCTTTCGGCGTCTTTTTCATCATGCTATGCTCTTTTGCATTTTGGAAAGGCATGGATCTGTCTCTGTTTTCTCAGATCTAGATAAAATAGAAGAGCAGTCTTCTAGTCCTGGTTGATTTTTTTCTGATTCACTCAAGGTCCAAGAGACACTCAAGGCAGAGGGTTATTGTGTGGTGGTGTACGAGCATAAAAAAAGGCAAGAAGTGAAGTTCTTAGGGTTATGCAGAAAAGATTAAAGCTAACTCTAGACTTAAAGAGGTCAAGATTTAATTAGTGAATAGAATTTCAGAGTTCAGTCAGTGGTGTTAAAAGTATAAAGTAGACTTAAAAAAGGAACAGAAAACCCAATCCTAAACAGTTTTTGGCTTGACATTCTTCACAGTGAACAAATGAGAAATGCCCTTTGTGATGAGTTGACAGAAATGCCAGCAATAATGGAAAAAAAAATTAGTAATCCAAAATCCTTTTTTCTTTTTGGAGTCAAATCCCTTATACGTTTTTAAAAAATTGCTCTTTTCAAATTCTCAAATATATGATTCAAAAACATAATAATATATAAAATAACACTATTATCTTAAGGTATCTTAAATTTAACAAATTTATACCTCTCAAAATCACTGGACATTATCCAATTCTATTTTTAAAAAATAAATTTTATTACTGGAAATATTTCTAATATTTATTAAATTTCATGGCCCATTTTTCTTTTTTTTTTTAATCATTTCACCCCAAGCAAGGCAACAAAGCCACTAAAACACAAGGGGCTAATGCGTGTAAGAGAATATGTGAAAAACACATTATTAAGGAGAGAGAACAATAAAAGAAAAGCAATTAAGCCAAGATAATGATTGACATTGCATTTAAATTTTTGAAGATCAAAGTTGACGTGGAAGCAAGAAACCAGAAAAGAGTTCCACAAGTAAGAAATGCAAGAGAAGAAATTGTTAGCATAGAACTTACAGTTACATATAGCCATTTCAACTGTAAAATGATAAGTCCTTGCCTATATACATTCTATATAGAAAGTGTGTTTTAACCTCAGTATATGAATGATTATACTTTCAAGAAATTGGTGAAGTTATAAAATTAATAGAATAGATTCTTGATTCAAAGAGGAAATGTAGATGACATTTGGTAAAGAGAAAGAAAAGTGGAGGATTTGCTCTTTAGTTCAATATAGTCTAAGTCCAAATCTGCTACTTTTGTCAAAATCCCTGAATATCCAAGTATATTAATATTCATTAATATATTTGAATGCTGTATATATTTACAAAAAAGTGTATTTAGTTTTCTTGATAAAGAAACGAATAAAAATTCTGCATTTTTACTTTAATATAAAATGCAGCTAAAAAACAGTTGTTCAATTGATTCTAAATAATTCAACAATGTCAAGTTTTAAGGAAGAAACAATGAGATAGAAATTACTGAAGTAAATGGTTTGTGTGTAATCTGTAATTACACAATAAATCAAGTAGGTATTTTATTTTCAGTAATAAAAACAAATTTCACTAATTGAAAATATTTATATAAATGGCACAGGGAAACTACATTATGTTGGTGGGATAGTGACTGAAACCAAAATGCCAGGTTAGTTCTGATAACATTGCAGATTCTTCTTTGCATTTTATCAAGAATTTCTAAATACATAGCAGAAGCCCTAGACCAGATGTGGCAGCAATATTAAATACATGGATGAATGGTAGACTTATAAATATGTAAGATAGATAATAATATAAAAGATTATTCACTAATAAATTTGGTCATTTTTTTTAAGGATGGATTTGGTCAAAAATTCAAAATTATTTAAATTTGGTTCTTTTACATACAAAATTCAAAAACACCAGTAATATATAAACAACTGATTTATTTTTAATCTGACATTTTTATTACTTCAGACATTATTATAGTGAATTTGTCAAATGCACAGACTGATGTAATACACACTGTTTAAAATAAAAATGGGGGTAGCTATTTCTAAGTGTAATAAGGGAATAGTGAATTATCTCGCCAGAAATATATATGGATTTCACTCTTCTGTGTCCACTGTTGATGTTTTAACTGTCATCACCCACAAAATCAATGAAGTGCTTGATAGTAGCTTAATCACTGGAGTGATTACCTTAGATATCTCAAGGTAGAGCATAGGGAGTTATTCCACAAACTCTTCAGCTATGACATCTTTGGAAGAATTTACACAATCATCAAGATCTTTCTCTCATTTAAGTCCATGAAGGTTGTGAATGGACAGTCTTCTGAAGATCATGATATCAATGTGATCATCTCCATATCAATGTGATCATCTCCACAAGGCTACTGTCAGTTTTGAATTATTAAGTCTTATTTAGAACATTCTTAGATTAGTAAACATCTATTCAGATGATCATCTGAATAAATGTTACTGTTTCTGAATACACTTCCAATATCCAAGATGATCAGCACCTTGCAGATATCTCCTCTGACCTTATTCTAGCAACTCAATAAGCTGGTAAGTTTTAATAAATCAGAAACCAAACTCCTATCATTTTATCATCACCAATCAGTGTTTTCCAGTCACAATGCACTCTCAATAATGCTCCATGATTTGAACATCTATAGGGTCTCAAGTTTTCCTTCAGATCTAATAGAAATTATATATTCATTGCTAGAGAAGCAGGAAAAATGATATTCTCATCCTACCAGTTTATAAGTATCATGCTTTATCTTTACAAGAATCAGATTATAGCAAAAATGTTACCATATCTGGGCTGGAGCTGCTCAAGTCTCACTTTATAGAATTCAAAATTGTTTACACACTCTTGTGGCAGATGACTTATTCTCCATACTACCTCCATATGTGGATATGCAGCATTGCAATTTCCATAGCAAATGTTCAAATGAGCTTAGTTCTTTATTTCCACTATTTCAAATCTTTACATCTAGGACACATTAGGTTACTTCCATGGAGTAAAATTACCATCATTTCCTCCATGTTCCAAAAGTAAAAAGAAAGTTCCATTTAGGTTTTCCCAAAAAAAAACGTTACTTTGCATAGATGTGTACCTGAACACTACAGTCAAGAACCAATAATTATCTTCACTCCCTACCACCTTCTCTTCCATTCTTCATATCACACATCCCATTAAGCATTACTATTTTGACTGTAAACCTCTCCCTTGATGTACATCAGTGTATTGATTATTGGATACTTTTCTCATTCTGTAAATAGTAAATAAGTTTGGTGATGAGGCAGTAATTTTTCAGGATGGTAATACATCTTGCCACAGAGCAAAGAGTGTTAAAGTTTTTTTTCAGTGACATGACCAGCAAATTTTTCAAAGAGTAGAAATATTTTTTTAAAAATATTCTTGACAAGTTTTGTTTTGTAGGATGGAGACTTGTCAACCACTATTTGGAAAGATTAGAACCAGCTTGATTGAAAATATAGTTTTCCTCAATGAATGCAGGCTCTATAAAAGTCTGAATCTCTTTGTTGTTTTATCTCTCATTGATCTGGAAAAAATACCCTATTAGTTAAAATAATTACATTTTATTAAGTCAGAATGTTCAACTATTAAACAAAAACTTTCTGCACCATGCAGTTGTCATCCCAGTGTTGCTGTATGGCTCCAAATAATGAGCACTGTATAGAAAGGATATCATACAGCTAAATCCTTTCCACAAGAGCTGTCTCTGGAATATCTGTGGTCTCACACGAAATGAGTTTCAAATGAGCAGTTTTCGATAAATATGATATACAAAGCATAGAAGCCTCCTTGATGTAATCTCATTTAAGATGGGCTGATCGTGTTGTTAGGATGAATGATGAAAGACTGCCAATAATTTTTCACTTATGACCAACTCCAGACAGAAATGTGTAATGTATGAAGACCTCTTCTTTGATATTTTCTTTCAGTTTATATTTGTATCTAACATATTGGAATATACAACCATCAAAGTTTGATGACCATTGTCTGTGACATTCAGAACAATACTGTTTTTGTAGAATTATTTTGATAATGTTAAAATTCGATAAATTGTTTTGGATAAGGAGTTAGTAGCTAGTATTAGCTGTTATTGTTGTTATTAATATCATTATCTTCTTTTTTTAAATATATAATAGATAAATTAATCCTAAACTAATATAAATAATAATTACATATAATTATATGTCTATATTTCTCAGTATTGTAACTATTTACTTTATACACTCCAAGAATGCCATAGTGTACAATGGCCAAAATGTCATGAATAGGGCAATAAAAATGAAGACAACAGTCTGAATGATGTAAATAGTGTAAATAATTACATTTATAAAAAAATTTCAACATTTACTCACTTTTATTAGATATTAAATTACATCACTCAGCATCCTCCATAATTTACCTTGACTTTCAGTTAGCCTGACATATATTTATGAGAATTCTTAAATTTTAAAAAATATTCAACATTTTTAATTCTGTATTTAAGTAATTGCTGAAAAATAAAATCATTATATTTGCCTTGATAAAGTCCATCAGAGGATGAAATGCATCAGCTAAGTTTTCCAGAATGTTAATAGTTATTAAACAAACTTTCTGCAGTTATCACCCCAGTGTTGCTGTCCTTTTACAGATATATTTTCACTTATGACATGCATGTGTATAACAACTTTCACACAAAATATATCAGTAAACCTTTTAATGGTTTTCTTGGTTTTTGTAATGTTCTTAGTAGCCTTAGAAGAAAAAAAACAATTTTTTATATCTATGCATCAAAATGTCAGAATATCGTTGAAGTATTTTTTAAATTAAAGCAGCTACAGCAATCTAAATCAATAACCATGATGCAACACAAATTCAAATAATTTATTATTCCAATAAAAATGCAAACAAAATAAAGGAGGCATATGTTGTATAAAAAGTGAAAAACATATTTGCACATTTTAAAAAGAACTATACCCACCATGTGATAAGGAATGCACGTTTTTTTAGGGGTTCTTCCTCTAAAATATCTACTGCATTTGTATTGACTTATACACACTCCCCTTTAAAAGAAAGTTTTACTAAGAAACAAAACAATTTTAAGTTTAGGATTTAATTTTTTATTTTAAATGGCAGCTGCAGACAAAAATGGAGGGAATGTGAAACAAAAACAAAACAAAAAAACAGATGATCATTGTTAATATTCCTTCTCGTGGTCAGAAAATAAAGCTTACAAATAAGCTTTACATTTTCTTCATTTTTAAAACTTTTTTTATTATTTCTCTTACTTTTGCACCTAACTCCAATAGTTGTATGAATTTCTGAGTCAATTATTATTCACTTTTAACTAGGATTTCTTTCATCTTATTTCCTTTACTTTTCAGTATTAGATGTAATGGTGTCTGAATTTCTTAGATGAAGAAGCCTTGTCAATTATTATTCATCCATTTTTGACAAGGATTTCTTTTAGTTTATTTTTCATGCTTTCCCAAGAATAAGGTTGCAAGTTTAAATCTCACTTGATGGTTATTATTTATTTCCAATCTTTTTACCAATTGTAGAATTCTTAAATTACAATACAGAACAACAGAAATAAGATGAAATTCAAATTATATTACTGTAACTTATGTTTGTTTGTAAGTGAAGAAAAACAACTCATGAATTTTAAACTAATTCCAAAGAAATAGAAATCTTTGTATTTCCAAAAGCTAATATTTAAAAAAAAAAAAATGCTGACAATATAAAATAGTTTAATTTCAAATAAGCTTAAATTAGTCCACAATGTCTTCCAATTTTATTTCAGTCCATCATTATATTGAACAAGTTATCAGGTGATTAAACTTCCCACTAGATATCAGTTGATTTATTTAAAGTACACATAAAAGATATATTTAAGTATTTTCTCATTATTGTAAACTTACTCAATTTGAGTAAGTTTACATTTTATATCCTTTGATTTCAGAGTAAATTTTTAAAATTGAAAAAAAAAATTCATTTTTGATGCCATGAACAAAAGAATAAAGATATCTCTAATGCAAAGAATTGAAGTTGTTCATTTCATAACACATCTTTAAGTGCATTTAAAAAAATTGGCAAGAATCTGAATTCCAAACTACAGTTGTCATTGAAATTTGAACCATTTTTCGTATTTTCTTGCTTTTTATACCATTTTAGCTGCTATGTTCCACAGGATATTGTAACCAAAATGAATCAATGTATAACAAGAACATTTGTACATTTTAGCATTGGTGATCAGCCTCTGATCTATAATACGAGTAAACTAGATAGAGTGTAACATTTGCTTGCTTTCAACTGAGGAAAGTGCATTTACAGATTGGCAAATCAGATGTAGAAATTATCAAGTAATTACAGAATGTAAGTGGACCCTAATTTATCAATTGCTGCAAGAGAAAACACCACTAATTATTATTTTTTTAATTAACCAATTAACAAAGTTTGTGTCAGAACATTGAAACCTACTACATAACAACATAAAATTAAAATGCTTTCTTTTAATTAAATCTCAGAAAAATTAGGTACATTTTTCTCTGAAAATGAAATAAAAATTAATAACTTAATGGAAACAGTGTAGTGATGCTAAAAAGTTCAACACTTCACAAAATCTGACCATACATCAGAATTTTTGTAATCACTTCTTGACTGTACCAAAAATATTTCACTCCCCACCCCCATATGTACATATCTTTGTGGGTCTTGTATATAGAAATTGTAAAAATGTTCATGTTTCATGAATGTTTATAAAGGAATCACATCTTTTAAAAGTGTTTTTATAACCATTTTGATGATAAAAAAAAGAACAAATCTACTGATTTGGTAAAATAACTGACAAAGAATCCAAATACATTGCTTAGATGCTTTATACATATTCAATAGGAGGCCATTAGGAAACAATTTGATTGGAATATGAATGAATTACAGAATTAGTCTCTCCTTTATGGAAGAAAAAAAAAAATGGACAAACACTGGTTTATATATATTCTTCCTTTTCAAATGAGAATTGAATTGTTTTTGTCTGTAGCAAACTTTAATTCTCAGAAGCAATAACAATAATTTAATGAAAAAAACTGAAGGATTAACATTTTTTATATTCAGACTAATGTTGTCAACATTTCAGCCATTGTGCTTTCTAGCCTTCTTCAGGCTGGAGTAGTATTGAAAAGCCATAATTAGGGGGTGAGACAATAAATAAGGCATGACTGACCATGTATGAAAGGAAAGGAGTAGTCACCAACTCCTGTTGAATGAAGTAAAAATACTAGAAAGAGAAAAACACTTAAGAGCCCCTTCCGTAGACCTAGCATAGAAATATAATATGGGAGTCATTAATAAATAAAGAAGCAAGTCAACAGCAGCAACAGTGTAAAAAAAAAAAAAAAAGCAGCAGCAGCAGTCAAGCATAACAGCAGCAGCAAGGCAGGTAATAAGAACATTAATCATTAGGTTTAAGACTTCAAGTTTGGTATTTATTTTGAATGAATAACAAATTAAAGCATTGGCTTGTGAATTTAGTGGCATAATAATTATGTGTTCAAACCCTGGGCTGGGTGGTACAGGCTCAAATTCAGTGGAAACAGGACGAGCAGTAACTGAGCCATATTAAAAAAAGCACAGGATGAGACATGGACAGCTGCAACATTATGATAATAAAACAAAGATGAGGACATTAGTTTGAATGTAAATAATGATAAGTTGTCATTCCATAAATTCACAGAAAGAACAAAAGTCCTCATAATTCATGGAATAGTGTTGTTTTGTATTCATATTTCAAACTCTTCCTGACTAATGTTTCTTTCCTCTTAATTTCAGTTGCTTTTTTATTTATTTTTTTATCCCAGACTGTCATTGTTAATAATTCATAATGTTTCATCAAAATAGAGATTGAAAAAAATACTATTATTTATGCCACTAGTATTTGTAAATAAAAGATGACAGCATGTCAAGCAGTCAAGAATAATAAGGAATGGCTATATGGTTACATGAATGCAACTAGTAATCTCTGGTACGGCAGCTGTTAGATTAAGAAAGGTTGCCAAGGATAAGGAGTGTAAGTTCAAGTTTTGTCAGATGTGTATTCTTTATTTTTGATTCATATTGCTTATTAATGGAATAAAAATCGAAGAGATGCAATAAAAAAACTGCTGAAATTAAGATGAAGATGACTAGTTGAAAAATTAATAAGAATTGATACTGCTTTAAGACATTCAAAATATCAAATTTTAGACTTCTTAAATATTCAAACTTTTTATATCTTTTAATTATCAAAATTTGATTTGAATAACATTTTTCTGTCATCATTTGCTTAAGTTTATTTATGTAAATAAATGCTGTTTCCCAAAAAAGTTCTTGTATTGATCAAGCTAATCTTTCAGGTGATTGTAAATGATTTGAGTCTCACAAGGTACTTCGAACCCTGTACTAGATAAAACTAAACCTTATAAATATAAGAAGTATCTTGTCTTACAGACCCTCAAAGTTCTGTGCCAGGTTAGTCTAAACTTGGTAAATACTAACAAAAGCCAAAATAATATCACTGAAACAGAAAAGGCACATAGATAAATGGACAAATATATTTTCCCACAATTATCTCTCTGGTCAGTTATTTTAGGACAGGTAAAAAGAAGGGCATATATGAAATTTAGGCAAAATATTGTATGATTTTACCCAATGCCAAGGAGTTTTCAGGATTTGTGCTAGTCACCTTGGGCAATCAGCTGTTAGCAGTTTTTGTCTTAATAATAATAAGAATAATAATAAGAAGAAGAATAAGAAATGAAACTGAAATCAACCACTCTTGGAAGACAGCTCTGTCTGAATTTAAAAATATAGGATACCTTCAAGATTTAAAAAACAAACAAACAAAAAAAAAAAAAAAAAAAACAATCCTTATTATAATAAGAGCAGATTAATTCTACTAGGAGTTATGGAAATTTAAAGTTGTTTACATCTAAAGATCAATTTGTATTTTAACAATCTTAAGTTTTAGCTGCATTCACATTTGAGCCATAAAACTGCAATGATGTAAATTTGTCATCTGCAATTCATGTGTTAACTTTAAACAAATTCTGTACATCAATATATGCTCATCACAAAATAAACACAGAGATTAAAGATGTGTATATTTTTTTTTACCAATTTACAAGTGAAATTTCTTCATAATTTATTATAGTAGATGCTCAAATTGATTAAAGTCAGAATAGAGATATGTATTCACAAATATTTCACATTTAGTTGAAATACTTTGCAGTTAAATTTTTGAAACTGTTTAATGTTAATCGTTATATTCTGTCTTTAATATTTGTTCTTTTATTGTCCTCTCTCCATAATTTTTTCCCCATATTCTCTAATACTCACTAAACCCTTGCATCCTAGTGACTTTATTGCCTTGCTTGGGGTGAAATGATTAAAAAAAAAAATTAAGATTCCTACAAATGTTTGCAAAATATTTGATAAGATTTTTTTTTTTTTTATTCACATACATTTATCACATTTTGCTATCAAAGTCTCTGGCTGTCCATGACCTTATAACAATCCTCACTCTTATACTTATTAGATTACTGACCAGACCCAAAGCAAGGAGTTAAATCTGAAGGAGACAAATCTGGAAAATATGCTGCATGTTGAAGAACTTCACAGCCCCAACCAAACAAAGTTCTCTCAAAAACAGTGTCCAGGTGCCAGCAATAATAATTTAAAAATTCATTTAAATCCAAGAAAACAGAGGAGAAATCTGTCCAAAATCAATGTTTTTGTGAAGATGTGAATAAATATTATCTGAATTACTCTTTGTGAAGTTATGTTATGTTTAAATATTGTCCAATTTTATGATCATATTTATATGGAATTCATACTGAGAGTTTCTGAAGTCATAAGCAATTCACTTCCAACTTTGTGCTGCATCTTCCTTCAAAAATACAGGTTTCCAAGTTCAAAGGTCTTGCAAACTGTTCTTTGTCATCCAACTCAAAATCTTTTTAAACTTCACAAATCATTCTTGACACATGCTTGCACCTACTGCCTAATTATTATAAGCCTCAGTGATCCACTATCAGCTGTACTTTCTCCAGATTAAACATCAAATTAATTCAGGTCAAATGTTTATTTTATATTCAACCATAATTTTTTTACAAAAACGTCACTATTTTGCAAACAATTCTTAAATGCCTAGGCCATAAAGAACTAAATAAGTTTCAAAGGCACTTCACCAAAATTATACGAATATTTTCCTATTCATCTATTTCTCATCACTCAACCCTACTTTGGAAAACAAAGAAATATATTTATGGGTTTATCTAACAACCCTAGCTAACCAGATGAGAGCATCTATTTTTTTTTCTCAAGGAAATCTTCATTATCTGATGGCTTATGTGACAATAAAGTGTCTGAAAACTTTATAAACAGTAAGGTCTCCACACAGACACCAACAGGCATTTGGAGAGAACTACACCAGTCAATCAGTAAGGTCTGTTTTGTTCTCTGGGAATTAGAGATATAGAACTACTATTCACCAACATCAGAACAATGGAGTAGAGTTTAAAAAAAAAAAAAAAAAAAAAAAAAAAAAAAAAAAAAAAAAAAAAAAAAAAAAAAAAGGAAGAGACTAACTTAAAAAGAAATGGAAATGAAAAAAGTTGCTACATTTACCAAAATGTTTTAATTTAGCTTTAAAATAAATATCCTATCATAACAGTTTTGACTAGCAGAGCAACAGCACTTTAAGGACTTTCAGATAGTGACTATTTTTGAGGTTAGGACAGGCTTTTAAAAGTTTAGCAAGATGTCTTTTCAATTTTCCCTTTTTGTTTGATAATTTTTGCTTACCTGATGAAAATAAAAAATAATTTCCAGACAATGAAGAAACATTTCCATTAACACTTAATTATTGAACAATTAGGCAATTACTTTTCTAACTTTTGTCTGCAGCTCTGACAACAGGATGAGAGGCTTTAACAAAGCCTTTTAAAATTTCATTTGATCACTTCTAAGTGCAAATCTGACAATGACTTTATTGCTTTCTTGCACAAAAACAATCACACGTACACTTAAATCCCTTGATTTTGTGCTTTGCTTTTATTGGACAATATTTAAATTTTTTTTAATATTTTTACACTGATATAAAGCCAATATTGTTGCATATATCACATGACTCAACTCTTCCTTTTTTTAAATCTGAAAAATCTTGCAGGTAAATAAGATCATGATAAAAATTTAACACAAGAATGAAAATTTGGTTTCATTATTCTGTTTATTATTTTGATTTACTTTTGTTACTAAATAAGTAAGCTTAGTTACATCTGATACAAAGTCATAAGTGGGTGACATGTCATGGGGGATTGGATTCACCACGAGTAAGTAGTCGGCAAGAAATCTATAAGAATGAAGGCACTTCATCTCAGAATGAGAAAAGTTGGGTTGTGATTGAATTTTTCTTTATACTTTTTCTGATTAATAAATACCAAAAAAAAAAAAAAAAAAAAAAAAAAAAAAGATGGATCCAGAATACCTTTCCAAAAGTTTGATCCTCACTTGGTGCCCCCATGATTATGCCAAACAAAGTTCAATAAATATGTAAAACATGACGGAGCAACTTAATGTTAATGTCTCAATTTTCAGCAGTTTTTCCATATGATTGAATACATTGGATTAAGTTCAAAAAGGAACTTCAGATATAAATAGTATGTCTGAGAATTAAAGAAACAAACTCATTTCACAGAGGTACCTTAAATCTACAAAGTGTAAAAGTAAATTCAAAGGTGTGAACTTCATTTTGGATTTGCAATGTCACCACATTTTCTGTCACTTGTAAGTCATTTTCTATCAAATTCTCTACATTTCATGTCAAATTTTATTGTACAATTCAATGTTTTCATAATAAAATGCTATTTAGCAACCAATGTTGGTAAAAATTTCAGGATTTACTTTTATTTATATAAGTATACCATGTGTATTTCAGTTTATAAAATCTGTTATTGTTCAAAATATTTATAATATTTGCTGTGGTTATACAACTCTTTAGTTGTAGTTCATCTTAAAATAGTTATAAGAAAGTTCTAGATAGTTATTTTTTTAATATTAGATATATAAACCTTGCCATGGGTCGTAAAAAAGATATAACCTCAAAGAGATATTGTGAAGTGATAATTTCCATTATCACTTTTTATATTGAGGAAAAGTTGAGATCACAGAACAAACAAAAAAATCATTTTAAGAATGTCATAAGGGATTCTAGAAAAATCAAAAGGGTAATGATAAAATAAGTTGATTAACAAGCAAGAAAATGTATAAAATAACTGGTGTTGTAAATGTAAACAGAGAAAAGATGTTGAATGTTAAAAATGTTGGCTAAAGACATGAAAGCAGCTAAAGTACAACCTTTAAGTAATCATCACAAATGGAAACATAAATTGGACAAAATAAGTACAGGATAACGGATTTCTCAACAGTGATGTTTAGTGATGAAACTAAAAGTATATTGGGTGAACCTGGTGGTGTAGTCATTCATGGAAATGGTCTAATATTACTTAAAAGGCAACAACAGAGAGGTGGAATAATGTTTTTGGCAAGTGCTGTAAGTACTGTGGTCACTTCAAAGTTGATAGTATGAAGATAAACACAGAATTATTTTAAAATTTTGGCCAAGACATTTTTAGAGAGGCACATGTCACAACCAAAATCCTTTATGCTAATGTATATCTTCATGCTCTATGACAAGGCCCTATCACATGCTGCAAAGCTGACTATTGCTCACCTTGCAAAAAAATGAATTGAAAGACATCAAATGAATGGAATGGCTTCCAGCCTCTTCAGATATTAATCCAATAGAAAACCTGTGGCCCATCATAAGAGATGTACATGCCAATGGAAAATAATATTGTTGCATGTAATATTGAAGTTGAAATGGTAGAAAAGTTAACAAAATTAATTGCTGAAAGACTGATGAATGTTAAAGGGCTCATATTAAAAATGTAAAATAATGATTTATTCAGGTATATTTGATACTGTATTTTATATATAATTTCTGTCACATTATATTTTTTTGGATTTATTTATAAAGAACAAAATGCTTAACATAATAAAACCTGACACCCATAAAACAAAATTATAGATATATAGGTTCACATTATGCATTGTTCAAAATATTCTGAAAATGTTACCAACATCAATTTTCCATTAAAATCATTGATCTGTATAATAAAATCTGAACATGAACAAGAATACAAATGCTTTATATTTACTAAGATTAGTTTAACATGATGAGATTCAAATATTGTTTTCACCAAGTTTCCAAATTTTGAAAGGTTTGACTAGAATGCTGACCTTGCAAGACATACAACTCAACCATGAAGCAGGGGCCTTCCCACTTTGAAAAAAAAACAAAAAAAAAAAAAACAGCATTTTATACTGGCATTTCATATATCAAGAGAAATTTTTTCATTATTCCTTGTACAAAGACTAATCATCAATTATAGCAAAGAAAAATTGGTTGAAAAAGATGACAGGCATAGATATTGGCACATGGATATGCAAGGACATTTTTATCTTATTGTTTTATTTGTAGGTTTCATAATTTAATCATATTTATTCATAACTGATTTCTTAGATTCAAGTTCAACAATTCATGACAGTTCAGTAAATAATAGAAGGAATGAAAGAGGGTGTAGCAAAACCATTTTGATATTTCTCTTTAAGTAATTTTATAATTGCTGATTTACAGCTTGATGTTAAGATCTTTGGCAAAAAAGGGCAGATTTCTTTAAAGACTTTGAAAGGAATTTTGGTAATTTTTTTTAAAATTTTTGCATATGAACAGAATATGTTACATTGTCTTTAAAAAGAGTCATTAACATATCCAAGATTATTCAGTCACTTGAATCTCTTAATATCATTCCTGTTATTTACACAACATTTTAGTCAATCTGTTTTTCAACCCAAACATAGTGGAATATACAAAAGATGTTGCATTACATAATCATTTTTTAACAACTCAAGTTTTGAAAGGTAAATGAGTTTTTTGTTTGTTTAAAATATGAAACAAATTTTTCTCATTTCCAATAATATATATATATATATATATATATATATATATATATATATATATATAAAAAAATCACTTTCTTTACAACTGTTCTCGTGATGAATACTAGCAGGAGGTGCTGAAAAGTTCTCAGTTTGGCCAAAATGGAACTCCAAAACAAATTCTGATGGTTAATTATTTGGTCAGATATCAGGAAGTGGTAGAACCAAGAACTTTTCAGCACCTCCTTGTTGCTGTAATAAACAGCAAGTCAATTTTTTTCTTGTAGGAAGCTCAGAAAATATGGGTAGTGTGATATACATGAAAAAATAGATAACACACTTATGGCCCACTCTGTACATTTTGAGATATGTGTCAGTTTCAGTGTAATTAACACACACCTTTCAATATATAATAAATACGACAGTGTCATTAAAGCAGAGAAAGATCATTGGCGATTATTACACAACTTGTGTAATAATGAAATCACATCATCTCATAATATCAAAACTAAATGATCACCTGGGATTATTTTATCTTGTAAATTCTGCTTCATTACTTTTATAACAGCAGACAAACATAGCAAAGACCAGCAAAATTATAAACCCTTGTCATTTTTTCCTTTCATTTTCATAAGTTAAAAATTGTTAGTGATTTTTATTCACTATAAGTGAATAAGAATTGGTCTTTTATTATTATTATTTTATATACAAAATGAATCCTACTACCATTCAAATGCAAAATGGTAGACTAGTTAAATTTGTGTTGAATTTTTCAGCTAGCCATAAAACTAAAAATGAGATTTTACAGGTTGAAAATATTTTTGTCTTAATGATTAGATCAAAATCTGAATCTGATTCAAAGAATCTTTACAGATATGTGATTAGAAAAAACAAAACTGCATTTTTATCCAGGATACTGATGGAAAAATTGAAAGTTGTTAATTTTCACAAAGCAGACCCCCCAATAATTCAAACAAAGCACTCAACACAAACTGAGACACTCATGTTCAGACACTCATGTTCCTTGGAGAAAGAGAGAAATCCTTCAAATTCTTCTTTTTAAATGCTAAACAATCTGACAACCACATTTAATACATGTGTCTGATTTATTGTTATGTTGTTCTATATCTTGTGCTGCCCGTATAAGTCTGTGAATTACTGTCTGTATGCCCAAATCCATTAGGGCTGAACATTCCACATAACAATGAGCACCCAATCTGTCTGCCATTTTGCTTCCTTCTGCAGATGTAACAATATGTTTGGTTAAGGGACTAGGAGCTGGACGCAAATCTGTCTGTGTACCAACTAACAAGAATGGAGTCTCAGGAAGGTAACGCCGAATTTCAGGAAGCCAAATCTCAGATACGTGCAAGTAAGAATCCCTTTTAACAACTGAGAAACATATGGCAAAAACATCGCACTTCAGGTAAGAAAGTGTCCGTAAACGATTGTATTTTTCCTGGAAGAGAAATAAATAAAAATGAATTAAAAACTAAAAATAAGAAATTAAATGAATGCCAACTTTTAATTTATTTCTTCATGCAAAGTAGAATTGACAATTATATTTAATTTCTAAAATATCATATTACCAAAATGAGGGAAAAAAAAAAATTTATCTATGTGACAATAAGGTTCTCTTAATATATTAATGTCTACAGTAAAGTTCTTTTAAGCCAATATTTAATGTTTACTAGTGCATACCTAGACTATTCTGTGAGAACTTAGAATGAGAAAGTATCTTTGGCTCATTTGTTTTATATGATAGTAAATAAATTTAAATAAATAAATTTGCTTTCACAATTATCTCCCAGTTAATGGATGGGTGCTTATAGTAGGTTTTTTTTTTTTTTAAAAAAAAAAAAAAAAAAAAAAAAAATCACCAAAAATACTTTAGGAGTGATATGCAGTTTTTGTATTTTGTTCAGCATCATTTGATGATGGCAAAAACAATTTCCAGTTGTTCTCGGTGAAATGAAAGTATTGTGTAAAGTTAAACCATACTATGGAAAGAGAGATAGATAGGTTTGTTGTTGAGCGCTACATGTATACATAAAAACAAACATCTGCTCAAGCACATTGATCCAGATTAAAATAGATTTCAAAATAGATGCTAAGAATATTTATATAACACCTAATAATATTCATATAACCCATCATTAATAGCATTTTTTATATATCTATACACATATAGTTACATATTATAGACCGTACTAGATTATGACGTAATTTCACCTTTGTAAATATAAGGCTAGGTTACAAATGCATTAAATATATAGTCTTTTCCTATATGTTAACATCATGAGAACTAAGTTTATTCCATAAGACATTACTTGCAAAAAAGAGAGTTATTTCCCTTGATACATAGCTTTACATAAATTAAAATTTTTTTAAGTTATTTAAAATAATTTTTTTTTAAATTTTTGTCTTTCGAACTTAAGAATTCGAACAATATAAATTACAAATATTTAATTATAAAATTATAGGCAACATTAATAAAATAAACAAGTCTTAACACACAATTTTAAATCAACACTGTGATTTTCATAATGCTTGAACAGTCAATGAGTATTTTGCATCTAAAGATTACATGAAACTGTCATATCTTTTGTAAAGTCAACAAACACTCATTAAACATTGGGACTTGTCATTTTCATAATGCTTGTAGTAGAGACTTTGTAATCGTAGATACCACTATAGTATGCCATTGAACAATACTGGTGTCAGACACCTTTGAATAGCCACTCACACTAATAGTACTTGCTTGATAATACTTGCTTGAATAGTAATCCGTATAGTGATCCAAAGTGAGAAATAGCATATTGGGTAGAGTAGAGAATAGCGGTTTGTATAGTAATAAGAGGATAGACTAGAAATGGTGATCAATTAGACATCACACTACTTCCTACTTATGCGCTTCCTCTATGGTCACATGGTCTACTTAAATCAATAATGCCTACGTTTGCTCACTGACAATCTAGGTTCAAACTTAAGTGTCGGCAGCAATACTTTATTCCCATATAGCACCGCCCCTTTGAGATAACTTCCTGTCAAGTCTATATTTCTTCAATATTCAAATGTTCTGTTCCTGTTCTTTTTCTTTACCTCCTTGGTTCACTAATATCTTGTGGCATGTGTACGTCAAACAGGTTATACAATATTTTCCATCAGTACCTCTTTTTGTGGACTTACTAAATCAGCAAATCTCCGTTTTAACTGATTAAGGTGTCACTTATGTTCTCACATTTGTCCCTGTATGTCATTTTGTCAATCCGTTTTTTAATAACACCATCTTCCCAAAATTCCTTTCCACATTGGTACATTTTAAAAAACACTATCACTAGGTTTAAAATATTTATTTATATTATTTTGACTCCTTTATGTTCTAATCTCCCATTCTGGTAGTAATTTGTTAAATACGGACTTAATCTTCCTGGCATATAATCAACTTTGCAGATGACATTCCAGACACGGTGTTTATTATGTAAACACTCAAAAATTGTTGTAGCATTTCTTCATTTGACTTCTCTCCCTCTGACGTTTTTAGTGCCCTTCTAAATGTATCAAGCAGTTCCGCTTGTCCGTTTGATCTTGGGTGATAAGGGGAAATTGTAATATGCTCTATTGCTAATGATTTGTAAAAAAAACTTACATTCACTTGACATGAATGGAGTCCTGTTATCCAAAACAATAGTCAGGAACACTGAACCTTGAAAAAAATCTCATGTAGGAAATTTATTGTTACCATGGCAGTCAGTTTTCTACATTTTAATATTTCTGGCCATTTAGTGTAAGTATCAACTACCACTAGATAGTATGCTCAATTTAAGTCTTTTCTCCCTACCCAACTTCTTTTTTTATATATACAAGACTGATTGCATAATTAAAACCATTATTAGTCTGAAAAAGTATTTACTCAGAACAGCTCACAAAGATTTTTTTTTCAATTTTGTCATTCATTTATCACTATGTGTCTGAGATTATATAACAAAGTTGTTGAGAAATGAAGAAAAGAGAAAATAACTTGACCAGTAGAGGATAACTCTATAACACTTTTCTGCAAAACTTTGAGTTAGCCTTTAAGAGTTTTTATTTTATTTACTAAAATAAATAATATATATATATATATATATATATATATATATATATGTGTGTGTGTGTGTATATACATACAGATTCATAGGTAGTATGTGACAAACCACCCACAAGATGCCAGAATAGACATTGTAGTCAGTGTAACATCCAGGTACATCAATGAGTTGATAACGTCCTAGCCACCAAATGCAGATCAGCACCTCACATTTAAACATGTGGTCAACCCAGCAGTGCATAATACATGCATGTGTGGAAAAAAAAAAAAAAAAAGACAAGCAGATATATAAACACCCACCTGAGAGAGAGAAAGAGGATAGTTTCTTACATTCATACGAGAATGTAGGGTATACATTCAGAGAGATCCTGGGGCTAATGGCTAACAATAATCGTCAGTTATCTCCTGTTAAATTTACCTCTAAAAGTTCCCCAGGAGATAACTGATAACTGACATCCATTAAACATGGCATGTGGAACTAGAACAGTCTACCCCAGTGAGTGAAATAAAGGGTTCAGTTTCAACATTCCAACCACCTGAAGAAGGCCAGTAATAAATATGGCGACAAAGATGAGGACAATAGACCGAATAATGTAAATAATACCTCATCTCAGAAATATAGACAGATACTAGACCAGGATAAATTTACAAGTGTACCAAAAAATAATGTAAATGGTGTGTAGGTTGCTGAAAGGTAAATGGTGTGTAAATTGTGGATGTGTTCATAGTTGATGTTGCTGAGGGTTACTTTGTTTTCTTTTGTTTTTTTATTACTTCTATTATTTATTAGATGTTTTTAGAGTTAGAGGCATGTATATTTGTGTTTTTGACAAGTATGTTGTGCATTGAAGTTGGTTTTTCATACTTGTTCAAAATGGAAACTTTTTCAGCTATGGTCTTAAGGGAGTAGGATAAGCTATCTTGATAAATGAGAAGTAGCCAGTTCAATGTAATTATTCATGAATTTCTTTTCATCAAGAAAATTCATTTCTTTTCATCATTCAAATGCCTATGAGGCATTTGAATTTATAAATAATGTTGGTCCTGTATACTTTGGACTTCACTGGACACTTGTACTTTCTAAGTTTGGCTTTTTTTTTTTGGAGAAGAGAATTAATCTGATATTTTTAGTTTGTTCAATTGGAATAATAATGCATTTTTAATAATATTCCTCATGCATCAGGTTTTAAGAAAATATATTAATACTGCTGTTATGTCTATGGACTGTTATTATTGCTATAGTCAGGAATTATGAATATGACTAATTTTCAATAACTTACACAACATTTACAATAGCACAACCAAGTTCCTTGAAAATGTTTTGTAGTAATTGTAAGAGTAAACAGAGCTCAGGACAACAATAAAAGTGCTAAGCTTTATTCAACTAAATGAAATTTGGCTACAAAAGGAAAATAGGAGTTATAAGTTAAATAGCCAACTGGGGTGAGTCCATTGCTTGTATATAGTGAACTACCACATAGTTAATAGATTAGCTGAAAGCACTCAGAATGAACATTCATTTGGACAATTTCTACACATTAAATCCCAAAATGGTCTTGTTTGCATGCAAGAAAAATGCAATAAAAAAAAAAAAAATAAAAAAAAAAAAAATGGAAGTACCCGGTCAGTCATTTTTAATGAAATATGTATTAGAAAGGGATTTAAGTTTAGGCTACTGAGCTATCTAGTATCAATTTCATTAAACAAGTCATGATGTTCAAATTTCAGAAACTCTAGGGTATCCAAAAAACATTTATACAATTATTCTTGCAGTTATCTCCAAGAAAAAAAGGATCCTGAATAAATGAGAAATATTTTGAAAAAAGTTCCTGCACAAGAGTATTTTTTAGTTTTGAAAAATTAATGTATCTAGGAAGAATGTTAGTGTTATAGATTTCCAGTGCCTCAGATGAATGACCACAAGAAGTTTAGCTCTTACAAGAACATGGTCTAACCAGCAGTCAGCACCTTTTAGTGAACATACATTAAGTGCATCATTCATATCCCTGTATTTCCTTTATGTTTGAACTAGATACTTGATATAAATAAGTTTATCTCTGCACAAAGTTGAAGAAACAAGAAACTATTTTCATTCATCTTTCCAATTCCATGTTGTCCAAGACAACTCCATCTGGACCAACTATAGTACTGAAGTTCTCAAACAATAATTTTGGCTGTTATAGAAACCCCATTTTGGCCATGTACCTATACAAAGAAGTGACAACATTTTATGATTATCAATTTCATTATTACAGTCTTGCTTCTTCAATTTAAGACTTTTTGGGTAAAAAAAAAAAAAAAAAAAAAAAAAAACTCACCTGACCAGGTGTGTCAAATATACTCAATACATAAGGCTCATTTTGAATAATGACAGTTACTGAAAAGAAAAGGGGAAAAAAGCAGATACTAATTAATTAATATATTTGAATATATTAACAATTGATTCTTGTATCCAAACTTCATGATTTTAAACATTCAGTTTGAATTAAATCTCATAATACAATGCATTTCTTTACAAAAACAATTATTTCCTAGCAAAGTTAACAAAGCATATCAATTAATTAAGAGTGATACCTCTTTTCAAATATTGCTTTCAGGATTACATATAACTTTTATTATTACACTTTTTTATGTTTTTATTATTTTCTTCATTTTTGGGGAGGTGAGGGGTGTTCTTTCACATTTTTAGCAGATCTCTTCAGGAATTCAAAATAAAGAAGTAACTTAGGATGAGACTTGCACTCACATCCCGTACCTTGGGAACTAATCTGTTATGGATGATGCTTTAGACCATTAGGCTACCAAAACAGTCATGATTAGGCAGGGTTTTCATCTGTAGTCTTTCTGCTAAGTTTTTCTTCCATCTTATTCCAAGCTGTATTGTCAACTACCTAGTAGTAGTATTAGAAATACAAATATCTACTGACATGGTTTAGAAGTGAAGAAACATTAAAATTAAGCCATGTATAAACAATACAAAACAGAAGAATGCAAAGTTCAACTACAGACACCATAAGATTTGAAAAATTCCTTGCTTATGGCAGTGTTGTACTGATAACATCTATTTGTCACTAAATATTAAATTCAAATATTATCTAAGGAAGTTTACAGTAATAAAAAAATTTAACAAAAAAATTAAAAAAAAAAAAAAACACTTCAGATCGAGATAGCAACATTTATTCTAAATGTTGTAAAGCTTAATTTTGACTAGTACAGGATAGCCAAAGTAGAAAAAATTTGTGAGAATTGAACCCATTAGATTAAGAATGGTCTGGGAGATTTGTCTACTAAACATCACTTAGTCTGGCACAAAACACAAATATTGAATTAACCCAGTGAAGATCAAACTCATTGCACAAGCAATGACCAGCAGGTACTATTTGTATTGAATGTACTATTGGCGGGAATCCTGCACAATATCTAACAAATAAAGAAATATTTCCCAAAGTCTTCCTTCCTTATAGTCAAAGGCAGATGCTATCATAAGTGTGCTGCCATAAGCAACATGAAATGTTTTATGATGAAAAAAAATAATGGGCTCAGAAACAATTTTGGAAATGACAAAATATTCAAAGTTAGTTGGCAACATCACAATAGAGGTACAATAACAAACAAATCATGTAAACAAATATATAGACAAAAAAAAAAAAAAAAAATTATATATATATTTTACATACACACACACAACTATATATCAATACTGCACAACACTTTTCCAGCTCAAAGAAAAGGAATGCATACAAAAAAAATGATAATGAACATTATGCTTTTCAGCATGCAAAGAAAATCTTATAGAGAAGAAAGATTCCTTTGAAAAAAATAAAAATTGCTTTATTTTAAAAAATCTTTTTTAAGATTTCATAGTTAAACAATACAGTGCCATAATGGCAATTTGAGTTTGATGAGGATCAAGACACTACAAGAAGTTTAATAATTATTAGTCAATATCTATAGATTTCTTTATCAGTACAATAATGATCTTTTTTAATTTTAATTGTTGCAGGAAGTTTATGCCAACAAAACAATTTGAATTTTTAGGAACAGTATTATCTAAAGTAGAAATCATGGGTTTTGTTTACATGGTTCTTCCCAACTACTGAACTAAAAATATGCTTAGTTACCACAAAATTATTTTAATCTGAAATAATTTCTGAAGAGGATGAAAAATTGAATTTATATCATTGGATCTGAATCTAATTTTTGTTTTACATTTCATATAGTCAATGGCATATTGGAATATTTCTCACCATTAAGTACTTTTTAAAAAATTAAATTTATATAAAATAATATTGCAATTAGATTAGAATTATTGTGAAAAACAATCTGAAGGAATTTATTTTCAAATTATATTTTAATTGTAAGGACATACTTGAAATGACATTCAAGACTGAGTGAAAAAGCATTCCAACAAACAAAATCTACAGATACCAACAAAGTCAACAAATTTTTACTTATCCACCCAGACAAAATAAAAAAAAATACAATGAAACATTCCACAAAAACCAAATCTTTGTTATAACCATGAGATTGTGAAAGAAAGCAAATGTCTGTAAACTCACAAGTAATTAATTCCATACACTACAAAAAAAGGTTAAAATATTTAGTTAGCAAATCTGAAAATGTTACAAGAATTCTTAAATTCAATGAACATCTTATGATATATCTTTCAAAAGTCAACAAATATGAGCTGCTGTCTTGGTCAGTTAATAAACTAGATCCACATAAAACTTCTTAATACAAGAAACTGGAATAAAAATATTTTATAGGAATATATACAAATCAAATTTCAAAATCAGATTTCTGCATTTATAATTTATTTGGAACAAATTACACATTTAATATTTTTAAGGAAAAAAAGATTTTTATAAAATTTATGAAAAACTTTGAATTTCATAGAAAATGTTAATTGCCAACTGAAGTTTGTTTTCTAGGATACATTCAAAATGTCTGCAACAAGTGTTAGTCAGTATAAGTTTGAGCTGAAATAAAATGTCAGAACATCATAAAAGTTTACTTTTATATTATTCTATACTATATACAGACATGTACATGTGGAAATCAACAGGAAACTTCATTCATGTATATAGAAACACCTATAGTATAAATATAGATGGATACATACAGATCTTACAGAATTCTGACAGAAGACACCTACTTATCAATTTGAATTATACACCATTTCATATATAGGAGAAAGACATGGACACACACATTTTTGCATACAGGCAATGGAGGACACCATTTGGGGGGGGAATATGCACATATTTGTATGGTTGAAGTTGTACTTATTTATCAGACAATGGCAGGGATTTCTGACCAGGCTCTTAACTTTACTTCAGACCTTCACATATACAAAAACAAAATCTAATTTAATTCCTTAATTGATCTAAAGGTGAGTGGAAAATTACACAAAATCTACTAATATATTCATCTAATATCCCTCTTAAATATCCATATTGCTGATACCCAAGGAAGAGTAGACAGACAGATCTGCCTATGAAACTTTGGAGTTGGGATACTGAAGATAACATCAGTTAAATGACAAACTTTTTACATTAATCACATTTTGTATATATATATATATATATATTATATATATATATATATATATATATATATATATATATATATATATATATAAAAAACTACAAAACTTTAAACTCAAATGAAACTTATGAATCCCTTTATGAATCTTCAATCACTACTCAACTTTTTTAAAGATAATTTTATCATTGAATATTCCTGTGCTCACAATTATTAAACTTATTGACAATGTAAATGATATAAAGAGTGTAATAATCAGTTTGTCAACTTTTGTTGTTTTTAAGTATGGTGTCAAGTCAGTGTTGGAAAAAAAAAAAAAAAAAAAAATCAAAGCTGGCTGAATTGATCAAAAAATTTTGAAAAATGTTTTGTTTGATCAACAACATTATGAAACCAAGAACAGAGATGGTAGACCTAAAATGTCTGATAGGAGAGCAGTTACCAGAGAATTGCAGAAAAACTACAATCAGATCATGGCTAGTGTAAAAACAGAGACAAGGATTCAAGAGTCTGTCAGACAGATAAGAAGTCAGGATTCATACAAAGAAGTTTGCAATATGTAGCCCTGAAAATGATCCACAGATACAGACTGCAATCTGCAAGACCATCAAAGAATTAAAATAATAAATTAGAAATTTTTTGCCAGAGTTTAAAGTTTTATACCAGATTTTATATTCATATACATATGTGTGAGTATATAAAAAAAAGTAAAGCTGATTCAATCAGTAGAAGCAGATAGAAATTAAGATAAAAAAGTCTCAGGATTCTAAATCTAGTCTTTTATAGTTTCCTTTCTTCTCAATGTTATTCCAGTTTTGTGTTAAAATAGACACTTCTTGGGAGCTTTAACTTTCATATGCATGTTACTTCTTTCATCTTATCATTGGAGAATCACTGTCCTCCTGTAGGGTGGATGAGAAAGTTGTCCAGCCATGTGTTATAGTTACTTGTCTGGTCTTTAGGCTGCTCTGAGGCCTTGCAAAAGCATGTCACTCATCTCCCTTACTGTGTTAAATTAAATGCAACCTTTTATGAACATTCACCAACTTCCCAAGAATATTTGTAAGGCTTTCTCTTTCCAAAAACAAAAATTCTTTGATAGCTTTTTTTGCTTTCTATGGGCATTCTGAGGGGCAGCCATTTTATAAGAGAATTATGTACAAGAAAAGAAGAGCTAAATCCACACCTCCCCATGGATTTCGAGACACTTTATGGCTCATAGTATAGATAGACAGATAGACAGATAGATAGATAGATAATTAATACTAGTAAAATTTTTCCCACTAAGAAGACTGATATTACCTTCAGAATCCCGACTCCAGAGTTTCATAGATGGATACTCCGGGAATCTCACCACTTACCCATTAGGAGGTATCAGCATAGACAGACACACACAGAGTGGTAGAAAATAAAATTTCAACACTCTTAAGGATGATGACAATTAAGACCTAACTACAGTATGTGCATGTTGCAGCTGTTCTGATGAGATTTTAAGTCTTTGGCCATCTTGTGATATAGTAACATTTATATCAGTGCACTGACAGTGTCTGAGTTTTCAAAGTATGAAATATGGTGTAATAAGGGTCAGTGAAAGCTAGTCAAATATCACAATGAAGCATACGTGCATTTCTTCAATTAGACTAGGAAATGTGCAAATAGATTCAGGTGAGTCAATTGAGAAGGCCATTCCAGTACCCAAACCTTATACTTTGAAAACCAAACTACTTGGAAATTTTCTTAGGATTTCCTCAGGGTGATATGACTCAATTACTTTTTCAGATACTTAAAGTAATGTGCTCCTGACCTGGCTTCTTTCTCTCTAAACTCTACAATAAATGCCTTGCTGCTTCTTCAACCTGAATCTCACTGAAAGTACCAAAATTGTCCTGAATATCATTTGTTTCATGCATAATAATAGCCTAAAAAACCATTAGACAAAAATAAGAATTGGTGGAAGAGAAATTGATCCAAACTGGGATAAAATTGAAATTTAACATCATCCTTGTATCCAATGGTTGGAAGTAAATAAGGGTAGCTAAAGACTGCAATGCATTAGAACAACACTTAAACATCGAAGAGTAAGTATTATGACATACAGTTGTACATTTGGAAATAGTGTCAAGCTGTTATATCAAAGTATGGATTGTGTCTCACATCAAAATATTAGATGTGAACAAACACCCCAAAATAAGTTAGTTTTTCATACTGAAAAACTAACTTTTTTTTTTCTTTTTTTATAGTATTTGAAGGAGAGTCTACTCTGAAAACACTAAGGCATTTTGGTTAAATGGAGCAGAATGCTATCAAAAAGTTTAAATTAACACCAAATTCAATCAAATGATCTCTATGTCAATTTGGTAGCATACTCGGAATAATGCAGTTGGAATAAGAAATCTAAGTACATACTGTATTTCAAAATTTCAGTTATCCTATAATAAAGAGGTTTGTTCTTTCATTAACACCTTTTAAAATACATATCTATATAATCAGTAAAAAAGTAAAATTTAAAATATATATGAACTAAACAAGATAAAAAAATATTAGGTTTTTAAACCAATATACTGGTAGCCCTGAATTAAGTAAGTCTGCTTCACACACACACACACACACTTTTTTAAGACAATATACACTGATCCTAATGCAAAGTTAAAAAAATATTAACTGAAATGCAAATTTGAAGCAAACAGCTGACAGTGTAATATATTTCCTTCAAGGTTGGGTGTCATTGTTTCATAGACACTCCCACCTAAAAATAGATGAGGCTCCTGAGAATAATTGAGATAAAAGGAAATATATTACAAAGCTCCAGAACCAGGAAGAGATTACATCTACTTAGGTGTGGCAAACATCTCTTAAGTTGCATGACTGAAATTTTTAACCTACAATGCCTGGTAGGTACTGGGAAATATACTGGGTTAACGATAAGGTTCCATCCTAAAAATCATGCAATGCCTTTTTATCTATGTGTAGGGCTATATATCATGTACTCAATGTGTTACTTGGTTAGATACATTATACAGGGTCTACCCTAACTAAGATAAACTAAATTATTAAACATACAAAGTAAAAGATTTACTGCACTAAATTCAATGTCTCAGTAACTAGCTATTATTTTCCTCTTTGACTGGCATAATTTGCTCATGCCTTTCATCTTCAGTATATAAATTACATACCAGATAGGCATAATTCTTAGAAGGATACAATAATACTTGCCTGTGGAATGATGCTACAAGTTACATTTGATAATGGACAATAAAAGCAGCAGATATTCTAGTTATCTGTCATTAACCATAATGAGGAGTGTGTGCATGTTAAATATTAAAAATTATTTTTTTTTTCTTTTAAAAGGTTAGTGAAAATTTTGTTATCTTTTTCCTCCCTTAATATCAATTAACTAAATTCTTTTCTAAAATATTTTCACATAAGGTTTTTGCTTCCAATTTATAAAACTGTCTCTTCAGTAATTAAGACAATGGTCATCCTCCAATCCAAAAACTCCAAAGATTTTCGGGGAGAAAAGCGAGCATACCATGATGAAAAAGGCCCCAAACTTTATAAAAAGAAAAGTTTTATCGTTAAAATGTTTATTAAAACCAAAGTATTTTTTGATTATTTTATTAAATTTTTTAATCGTTTCTAGAATGTTTGAAATTTTGGTTAAAATCTTGTTTTTCTTGCATCAGCAGGTGGGCCAAAGATTAGTATTGGAAATCTTAGCATCCTTTTTTTTCTTTTTGCATAAAATTCCAGCCTCTTCATATTTATATTAGTTAAAAGCAGGACTCATTGGAGAATTTAAATCATCAATTTGTTTTTGTCAAACATTTACCAAAAATCTGCTCTGAATCTTAAAATAAAAAATGCCATATGACATTAATATTTCATTAGAAAAGCTTGTAATTGCTTTTTTTATAAAGATATATTAAAGGTGACTATAGTCTTAAGAAAAAGATTTTTTTCAATGAATAATGAATTTTTACAAGAATTGTTTTCATTTATTTTTAAATTTTAATTAGAAAAATTTATTAAGTTTTAAATCTTTTAAAATTCTGTATTAAATTTTACCTTTTCAATGATATTATTAAGTGAAAACTATAAAAGTTTAATACAAATCATCAAACACCAATATTTTTTTTTAAAGAATTTTGAATTTTTTTGTATATGTATAAATAAGCTGATTTTTGTAAGTATGGGCAACCATACACAATGTTATCAGAAAGTAAGAGCAATAACTATCTAAAATTCACTAAAACAGAGAATATTTTCCTAAATTTTAAAGATTTTCTGTGGCACTCGCATCATTTTCTTCAATTATGTTTTACAGAAAGTATTCATAGAACATTATATCTGTCATCATGCTGTTAGCATGTTAACACAGATACTGTCTGGTTAAAAAATGTATTTCTGCAATATTTTATTTTTATTCCTCTCGTAGATCTTGTACTCCTTCTCCTGCTATTTTCATCACTTTGCTCTATTTCTCTCTCTCCTGTATTTTTTTCCCTGGGAGACCTCGATCTGTCCCTGGCTAGGCTGTAGTCATATGTGTTTTCTTGCATAATCTGGTCTTCGTCTGAACTTTCAGACTCCTTCTGGCCCACTTCATCCTGCATTGTTTCCTCTTCTGACGTTTCCTTCTGTAATGGTTGTTCTACCAACTCATTATCAGATGGAATTGAAGACATTTATATTAAGCACGTCATTTCCAATAAGCCCGTGGTTTTTTTTGTTTCTTTTAACTCTAATGAACCTTCAAAGTATCCTAATATTTTTATAACCAACCCATTAAATTGGCGGAGTTGTAAACTGCTTTTTCATAAAGGTGGCTTACCAATGTGTTCCCCAAAATTTTTTGGTATCAGTTACTTCACTTCCAGTATCCATTTGCATATCTAAATTGCAGTTATTAATTTTGACCTTTACTATAATGTCTTTTTTCTTATGTTCAATTCTTTTTAAAGTCTTATTTTTTAATGTAAAAACTTCCCTATCGGTGTCGTTTTCTTCAATTCTTTCAACATTTTTTTTTTTTTAATTTACACACTGCTTTTTTAAGCAATTATTACAAGTTTTTCCAAATGCTGGACACTTTTCCTTTTTTATTTCGTGTTCACGTCCACAATACAAACACTTTTTTATCTTCTTTAACATGTACGTATCAGTGAATATCTGTTCGCTGGGTTGACTTTTATAATGGTTGTATGTCTGTATTAGTTCTTGTTGCTGCATAAAGTCAATACATGTATTTAAAAACATATTTCCTATTTGTAATTGTTCCATTATTTTATATTGGTGTGACGCATTGGACATACCTTCAATTAGTCTTAATTGAATCAAGTCCTCTTCAATAGTCTGTTCGTCTTGTCCAAGTTTTTCAAATTCACAATATCTACTTGCATTTCATAGACAGTGTAAATATTTTATAATTGGTTCGTCAATTTCTTGTTTCATCGACATGAATTTCATTCTTTCTTTCACTACCAGCCTTTTCTTGGGTCTCATATTTCTTCTTATAATCTGACTTATTTTTTCGAAAGTCAAGTCTTCCAAATTTAAGGGATATGCCATGGTGGAGACTTTCATTACCGCCTCACATCCAGCTGTAGCCAAAAATAAATCCGTGATTTCATTTTTGCCTCCCTTTTCCTTGTTGTCTTTCAACTTTTTTGTTCTCGCAGTGGCAGAGAAATAACGAATCCATGTATCCACGAATTCTGGATCTTCCAGAGACAATTGATATCCTATCAGCAACGCCATTGTTGTGATGTAGAGGTTAGCACTAATCAGCCGCTAAGCTCGTGTACTACCTTCGTTATTCTCAGTGACCACTTATATGAGTGTTCACTTATGCTTATGCAAATTATGCATACTAATTTGCTAGTATCACTACAGTATATTTTGTTTTTGGAAAATTTTTTAATAAAGAGAATTACATTGTGATGAAAGACAACAAGAAAGCACTAATCAACTATTTCATAAAAAAAAAAAAAATTTCTTCCAACAGTTTAAATTTTTTAAATACAGCAAAGTATTTTGATTATTGGAAATATTAAATTCAATATATTAGCTTGTAATCAAAACTATAACAGCTTCAAGAAAGATTTTTCATTTTTAAAAATTTATTTTAAACCTTAGGTATTGCATTTGTGAGTGTCCATACATTTGTATAAATATTTTTCTATAAAACATTCCCACTATTACCTCATTCCCTCTCCCCCTCACACACACACACATATTTCCAGACAGTAAGAATTCACTTAAACAAATTTAGTTAAATTCAAGTGAATTCAATGCCTGCCTAGTTAATATTTATAGTTTTTGAATAAGTGATTACAGATACTAATCAAAATTATGGATAAACTGTCCAAAGTTCATGTTTTTGTTCAAGTACTTTCAACCTTTTCAGTCATTATCAAAAACTGAACTTTGTTAGGATGGTGGCCAAGATAACCTAGCATTTTTTGGAATGCTATATTTCTAATTCAAATATATCTATATCATATGTGGCACAGCACTTGACTGCACAGAAAAATCAATGTATCGACTATTTCATACATATTACTATTTTATACACATTTCAAAATACTGTTTACTGTATACATTTTGTTTACTGTTATTTATGAATTCTCGCATCATTTAATAGACTGCATTTCTATCAATAACAAAAATAAATAAATTCTTATATTGGTTACATATGTACGACACACTCTTGCAGGTTGACTTGTCAACATATTGATCATCACCTGACAAACAACCAAACTACAACTATTAACATAAGATAAATATTAGTAGATAATATAATTAGCATTATATTACACTTACTGCAAGGAAAGACTTAAAATTCTCAGCATTATGACAACACTCAGTGCTTGATAATGGCCAGAATATTTGCAAGTACTAGAACAAAAATATAAATTTTGAAAAGTTTATCCACAATTTTCATTTGGATGTACTGCTTATTTAAAACTTATAAAAATACAATAAATTATTAAACCAATGGGTTGAATTTAAAAGTTTTTAAGTGCATACAGAGTATACAATAAAACTTGCATAACCACTGACATTTAAATTCTCATTTTTGCACGTATTCATTACATATTGGTGAAATTTACTACAAACATTTTAATTAAAAATAATTTTTAAATGCAATATTTAGTATTGATTTTTTTTTTTTTTTTTTTTTTTTTTTTAAATCAAAGTTATTTAATTGCTTCGTGCAGAGAATGATTAAAGCTAAGCAAGTAATTTTGATGGGGGAGCAAAATATGGATAAAAACTGGTTTAGCTCAAAGGCACATTTCTCAAGCAATAATCAAACTTTAATGACTGGTTTGAGAAATCATCACAGAAATGGCCATATTTATCAAGAACAATGAAATAAAGCCTTAATTTTTATGCATTTCAAAGATGTTCACTGAAATTTGCCCATAACTATGTTCATAACTTATAGAAAGAACAAAAATGTCTCTAGTCCCAATTTGTAATTGGGACAGTGTCACATTCTTAGCTGGCTTTCTTTCTCTAAGTACTTCATTTAAATTGAAATAAAAGTCAAAAAACTGTTGGCTTTGGTTAACAACTCACAATTTAAAATATTTTATATATATTTCCCATTGGATCAAAGTTTTTGATAATTTATTACAAATCAAATTCTTAGTTGTGATTTTTAAATTTTAGTCTATTTACTATTTTTTTTTTTTTTTTAGTTTTGGATAAGTCACGTTGTTAAAGACAAAAAAACAAAAAACAACCAGCTAAAAACTAATGAGTGTCAGTTTCTGGAAATCTAAGATTATTCATGTTTCTTTTGGATGTATCTTTTATTTTGAACGGCAATTGTGTTCTTTGTTTTTGAACTGATACTTTTATCACATGCTATTGTTTTTTTCATCAACAAACAGATGACACCTTAACGAAATCATAGAACCAATTACCAAGTTTTGGCAAAGCAAAGCACTTATCAAGTAATTATAACCTTACATCAATGCCTAATATGAGAAGTTTAAACAGGGTCACAGAAACTTTGGCAGTTAAATCTTGTTAAACTGCAATGAACCTGAGAAAATGAGAACAATAAAACAACTTCTTTACTTAAAAAGGCCAAAGAACATATCAGATAAAAGAGTAGACATTCTTTAAATGAAATTAAATGATTTTCTAATTTTGATAGATTTCATTGAAATAATGTCAACACAACAGTCAAGTCAATGAATAATACTATTTGTTGTGGTCAGAATTGATAGTTGCATTGAATTTTGTTTTCAAAGAAGTAAAAAAAAAAAATTCTTGGTTCTAATTTTTTAACAGTAATCCTAGATGTGGTGGGTATTCTTTTAAATTAATATTGCATTTCAAAAAGTTATAGATTTTTAAAAACTTAGTGATCCAGACCATTTGTAAAAACAAAACTGAAAATACCATTGTACTTTCTTCAAGAAAATAAAAATTACAACAAAAACAACGCATAAAGAACTTGTTTGCAAAATTTAATAATTTTGATTTAAAATACATTGTAATTATGATTTTTCTGAAAAATGATAGAAACAAAACTGGAAAGTAATGAAATTTTTTTTCATTACTTTCCAGTTGTTTCGATGTTTAAAAAAAACAAAAAAAAACAGTTATTTTCATATTTCTTCTTAGCCATATTTTTGTAGATGAAGAAATCAAGCCTATTCTTTATAAACTTTTGCTAAAAACAACTTATTCCAATTGAAGCTTAAAAATAAAGATTTTCATTGTTTTCTTCTGTCAATGTTTGTCAATAAATACTTTTACTTTGTTGTCGTTCGGTATTTAGCCATCCGAAACTCATAAAAAAGGATTTTTTTTACATTCAGTAACATGAAAACATCACAACAAAAGAGGATATGTGCAATGACAACCGGGGCTCTACAACATCCTTTTAATTTTAACAATGAAGTTTTAGAAAACTAAAAAAAAAGTATTGTAACAATTGAGAAACAGTTTAAAGCTGTAATAATTTCACTACAGATCATTTTAAAAATACCGAACTGTATACATTTCATAATTGGTGAAAATTATAATTTTATTAAATTTAAAATCTAGTAAATGATTTTTTCAAGTCTGTTACTAGTGTTACTGAGATTTCAATATGAGCACGTTTCGGTTTATGAGTTCAATTCTTTTGAGAAAATGTAATGTACTGTAATAATAATGAACATCACATGGATGAGAGAAGGGTTAGCCTAGGGTTGTTTGTTGACGAAGGAAATAAATAAATAAATGCTTCAAATTTAAGCAAAGAGAAATCCTTAAAATTAACAATATTTTTTCTATATAGCTCATCATTTTTTAATGAAAAACTCAAATGTCTTTTTTATCATTTTGAGAACTCTCCATACAACCTGGAGAAGGAGACTGTTGAATAGATTGATAAACGTTATTACAAAAAGAAAAGAAAAAATCACTTGTCCGAAAATCTCTTTAAAATAGTTTTACTTTTCTTTTCTATCGGATTTTTTTTTTAAATCTGAGACTGAGTGTAATGTGATCATTAGAAAGAATATTTGTTTTACTTTTTCTTTCTTTCACTAGACAAGTAAAAACTTTTTAAAAACGTTGTATTTCTAAAAAATAAATAAATAAATAAATAAGTACTTTTTATAAAATAATTTTATACCCCAATGTTCTAATTTGTCATACTGAACCATAATTATTATTATTACTACTACTATTTCATTATTTTATATTGCAAAATTTACAAAGGATTTTATTGTGAAAGAAATAGATGAAGAAATAAAAATATTTTTTCTAAAGAAAAAAAAAAACAGAAAAAAGAAATTAAATATTGAACAAAAATGAAAAGTAACTAGAATTAAAAATAAAAATGTTTACATTCTGAAAGTAAAAAAGAAAGTTTAATTTCTTCAGGTGTGAAAATTAAGTAAAAAAAAAAAAAAAAAAAAAAATTATACGCGTTTACTAATTTTATAAATTTTTTTTATTCTTTAAAGCGTGAAATAGCGTGACTGAATTAAGTTAAAAGATACAATCTTAAAGATCTTGACAGAAAAACTTTTACATCTTAAATCGGAAAAGTTTTTCTAAAATTTTCAAGAACGAAGTAAAAAAAGGTATCGTCCGAAAAATAAGAAATGAAGACAAAGAAAAATAAGTTTCATAATACAAAAAAAATTGCCTTAAGAGAATTCTTAATTACATGGTCGTAAGTTAATTTTGTACTTTTAAAAGGTACCATGTTCATTAATCAGTTTTATAAGACTAAAAAAAAATCAAGTTGCTGTTCAAATAATTGGACATTAATTTATAAATTTAAAAAAGCCAAAACGACACCAAGACAGCTTAAAAGATGGTGATTAAAAAATCTGAAACAGGACCACATACCGAAACGAGTTAACTCTCTTTGAGTTTTTGTTATCATGAAGTTTGTACTTACCAGCATAATTATCAAACAAAGTTGGTGAATATTCTGTAGGAAATGTATTGTTGGTGATCCTGGCAGCTAAGCCTGATTTTCCAACAGCGCTATCTCCAACTAGGACACATTTGATGTTGCTTTTGTCCAAACTTTCATCAAGTTCCGTCGTCATCTTTGGTTAATGGTTTATATGGATGAATGAAGAGTCGGAACTTAAAATTAAACGAAAAACGAAACAAGTTATTTCCCTTGGGAATATTTTTTTTTATCGTAAGAATTTTTTTTAAAAGAAAAGTATAAAATTTTCTTCCATTCATGATAAAAACTAAAAAAGACAATAAATTTTTATTTTGTGAAAGCTTTTTACTTCCTGTTTTTTCTTGAATATACTTTCATTCGTTTTTTCAGTGATAGAATGTGCATTTCTTTTATGAACGCTATTTTCATCATCATGACTTATTTTTCAATTGCTGTCACTTTATTTAATTTGAACCATTTTTCTTTGCTTATTTTGAGTCAACCGCTTTTGCTTCTGTCCCACAGAACATTCATGCCACTTTTCCAGCCAATACCAGGTTATTTATCTAATTCAAACTTTTATTTAAACTATTATAATGCTTCATTCAACTACAATCATTAATTTCTTAAGTTAATAGACCAACAAAAAAAAATCAACATGTTAGAATATTTGACTAAAAAATTACTTTGGAAAAACGTATGTTTTCCGGGATTTTTTTTAACTGTTTGTAATTATTTCTATGAGTTAAATTACATTTTTTTTTTTTGGTTTTAAAATTAATATATTAAAAATAAAATCATTTGAAGTAACAAAAACTAAGTGTAACATTTACATTCTATTTTTACAAAAAAAAACTGCCATGTGAATCATTTTCTTTCTTTTTTTTTGTAAAAAATGTATTCCTGTTGTGTTTGTTCTCATTCGTTTATTATTTATTCATTTGTTTTATTAGAAACAAACATACTTTTAAAATAAATCAAAAATGTTTTGCGGCAATTTTTAACATCCGCTTGAGATATTTTTGTTAAAAAGTTAAATAATTTTAAAACACATTCCACATTATGGATAAAAAATAGTGAATTGAATTTTAGTATTAGTACAGTGTAACCCGGATATAAGAGAGTTGCCGGGACCGGAGAAGAAGTCTCTTATATCCGGGTTTGGTCTAATTTATATTCATTAACACAGGCTCTAATTTGGGACCAGAGAAAATCTCTCTTATATCCGGGTTTCTCTGTATTGTTTTAGAAACTTAGCAAAACAAATTCATGGATTTGGACGAAAAAAAAAACACCAGAATGATGTCAAAATCTGCAAAACATTTTTCATCCTCTAACAAACTCAGTTGTATTTAGGTAGAAAAAAAAAGCAAATGTTGATAGTGAGGATCATATCCCGGGGCCTCCAATCAGGCTTAGGCCCCATTGGTGGGGGTGGGGAGTATGTGCAAGTCCTAACAGTAGAAACATAGTAATAAGGTAAATAGTAACATAAGATAAACAGAGGGGCGAAGTGGATAATGAAGAGTTGAAATTCTAACAATGTTAAATTGTAAAATAACCAACTCATAAACATAAATTAATGATGAAAGAACAAAATCTCACATAGGTAGTGTTTTTATATATATTAATAATTAATCAGAGTTGATTTTTAAACAGAGCTAAAATAAACATCCTGATTGGTTAGAAAGTGTAAATAATTTTAAACCAACTAATTCAATTATTGTCTGAATTCTTGAACTGAGGAATTATTATTATTATTATCATAAACTTATTTACTCTGTCTGTCATCACCTTAGTTATTAGAGTCACAATTTTTGACTGCTATACCTTCTATAAAGGTATTAGGTTTAACATAGTAAGTTTCAACCACTGGATTGTACTATGGGACACAAAGCCTAAAGAATAAAAGTATTGAATGAGCAGTGCTAGTTACCTGGCAGTTGTAAGTTTAATCCCTTTAATAACTGGACAAAAAATTATATATACTCTGGTTCAAAGTGGACTTAACTATAAAGAATTATTTGATATGAAATATAATCTTGCATGGGCAGTAAAATGAGAATAATCTCACTACATGGATTGAATGACGTGTTCAGTTCAAAATTCCCAGAAGGTAGATGTGTGTGTGTGTATGTGCACACATGTGTGTGGCTTGCTCCAAAAGTAATGTGTTTTATTTTGTTATATTGGCTCTCAACATCAGAGGTAGATATATAAAAATTTATATAAAAAGAAATGTAAAATTATATAAAAATAATTAAAAGGCAAATAAAAAGTAATACAATCAACTAGGTTTGTTCATTACACTTTTTAGGGGTGTGTTTAAAAAAAAAACATTTATTAAAGGAAGAAAGTTACTAACATGTATTCTTAAAAAAAAACTGTTAAAATGAAATGAAGCAGTTAGTAAAAACTGGCTTGAATAAAACTTGATGTGTAAAACTTTGTATATATGAGGCTCAAATTGGTGTAAAAATACCACCAAAATGAAGCCTGATGGTTTATAAAAAAGATACATGCATAAAATGCATAAAATTTGTGTTCAAAAAATTTGTAAAAAAAGAGGCTCAAGTGTGATGATAAAGTCTGTGAACAGGTGTGGTTTAAAGAATTACATTTTGTGATTTTTAACTAATGAGGAAAGTAAATTACGACTCCATAGTATTGAATTTCTGATTCAATTCAGAACTGACTTCTGGTTATTTAAGAAGTCTGATTTGTCTTGCAGACAGAAGGGTTTCAGCATTCACAAGAAAGACATTGGCTGGTTCTGGGAGTTGAACTTATATGAAGAAGAAAGGAAAGTAGATGGGTTTTAGTTTTCACAGGCGAAAGTCATCAGCATTTTCTGGGAGCCAAGCAAAGTTAAAAAGAAGATAAGAAAGTCTTTAGCATTCACAAGGAAGATGGCTGGTTCTGAAAGCTGAACATAGATGAAAAAGAAGAAGAAAAAACAGCAGAAGAGTTTCAGCAATCACAAGGAAGATGTTAGTTGGTTCTTGGATCTGAACAAGAGAAAAACTAAAAGCCACTGATAACATCTATGAGAAAACAAAAAGAAAGAAGCTGAAAGAAAGATAAAAGGAAGTAACAGGGAAAAGAAATATTCTTTAAATAAAAAACAGAAAAAAATACTTTAGAAAGGAAAAAATTTAAAGAGATATAAAATCATTTTTCTGTAATTGTGGAAGTTTGTCACAAAATTAGAGATATTAACCCACATTTTGGACTTTTTATGAAAATCTCATCTCTCATCTAAAACAACAACCAAAAATCCAGCAACACCTGTCAGTTGTCGACCTTCTCACTTTTGACAGTTGAATGGATCAAAGTAAGTGAACATTTTGTTGTTAATATTTATAATTGTTTTTATGTGTCCAACAGAATTGTGATTAGAACTTGTTATCTTGCTTAAGTGTTAAAGGTAAATTTTGTATTATTATTATTATTTTTCATGTCATTTAATAAATGTAAATTTCTTTCAAATTTCACACCAGAGTAAGAGTTTTGTGTGTTTTTTTTTGTTTTTTTGTGTGTTTTTTTTGTTTTTGCCATTCATAATACTCCGGATAAGAGCCTTAACATTCTTTCTTCTTCTCCCAAAATATCCTTTTAAAGGTTAAAGCTTCTTACAAATGACACATCATTTTTTGCTTTGCACTGACATGCCAACATCCATAGAATAACAGTATGTAAAGGTGGTACCTTAACTGTACCTTGAAGTCATGGAAATGCTCAGACCTATATCCATTGTGCTTTGATATCTGATGTACCATTGGGAACATTGGCTAAACTACTCATGGCAACAGAACATGAATTATTGGAGTTTAATAGGGATATTATAGTGGGTGACAGATGGATGAGACATTATATTTCTGGAATTATGATGACATTTGACATCCTTTAATCTATGGTGCCATGTGTGTACCAGGAATATCTGATGAAGGGCATTACTATCCATCATGAACAATGCAATGGCCAACTACAGATCTTTAATAACCATGACCAGAGGTAACAGACACTAGCTCAAATCATAATTACATTCAATGCACAATAGCAGCCAAATGGCAGTTTGACAAAATGCTGTTTGACATAAAAGTGTGTACAAAACAGAATGGCAGAGTTGTGTTATTGAATATGGGAAAGATTGCACCTATTAACATTCAACAACAATTGCTAAGTGTTTATAAAGACCAAACAGTGGATGCGTGCACAGGGTTTCAGCAGTGGTGGACAGCAATGTGCATAACTAAACAATGAAAAATGGACTACAAAAATTTCATTTTCCTGACATCTTCCATACTGAAAGTGGAAAAAAATTAGCTGTAGCTGAAAACTTGTTCCATCCATAGTGCTGTTGTATCTGTTGTAGTTTCTATTGAAATATATATGAGGCATAACTTCAAGACTATTCCTCAGACTATCCTATTTACGAGTTAATAAGACATCTTATGAGGTAATTTTTTAATTTCTTGCTTCAAATTCTATAGTTTAATCCAGAGCAAAAAGAATTTAATAAAATGTGGTCAACATGATATTTTTATTATTTTTATCCAGCCTCTACAATATAGTTGCCTAGCAACTATGATCATATGCAAAGAGCACATATGAACTTCACTGATATCAATTGTTAGTTTTGGAAATAAGTGTACAGTATGTTTAGATGAAGTTCAAGTAGATTGTTTTCTAAGCTAGAATGTCCTGCAAGCCTATATCAACAGGATACAGAATAAACGAAGAAGAGGACAAGAATGTCTCTAATCCCAATCAAGAATCAGTTGGACACAATTAGACAATGTTCTATTTTCTTTTCTTTCTACATTTTTTCTTTGTAAACACTAAAATTCTAAGATAAAAAAAAGAATATTTGAAATTCCATTTTGCTTCTTATTTAAAATAATAAATGTAAATCAGTGTTCTTTTTTCATGTTAAAGCAACTCTTTTTGAATTTTCCTCAAACTTGGAAATAAAAAAATATCAAACTCATCCCTAAGATTGTTTTCATTTAAACACTACTCAAGGATAAGTCACCTAATTTATATTAAATGATAATAATTTTACAATTCTTAAAGCACTAAAGGCTTGCATATGACTAACAAAGAAATAAGAAATAAAAAGGACATAGGAACATGAAAAGAAAATATTATAAGTCAATTCGAAAAGTATATTTCCCAATGCTTAAAAAAAGATAGAAACATTTGTATGCAGTCATTTACACAAAATATTTATTCAATTACAATTAACTGGCAAGTAATAACTAATCAGTACTAAAAATAAGCACTAGACCGAGATGTCTCTAGACATGAGCAGTTGAACAAGAACAGACTACTCTCATAGATTAAATAAAGGGTTCAGTTCAGAATACCCTGTAGGTTATCCAGATCAATATACACCTGATGAAGGCTGGAGGGGACAACAGCCAAAACACTATGATAACAACTACAAAGATGAGAACAATAAACCGAATAATAAAAAAAGAATGTATAAACATAAAAATGTCTTAAATAATCTGAATGTAAATAGTGTTAATAATGATAACTCTTCATCCCAGAAATTCAGTTATTAATTGTAATAATTAATAACTTTAACACCAAGTTACATGATTCTGTTTAAAAAAGATTAAAAAAAAAAAAGAAGAAAATAGCAAAGCAAATTCAAAAAACTATATATCAATGTAGCATGTATCTCATCTCAGATCATGCCAGAATAGACTTTGCACTCAGTGTCCTTCTGAGTAGTCAAGGGCAGAGTAACCTCCTTGCTGCCAAGTGCAGTCCCATATGATCAACTGGCATGCAAGTATAAAAAAGAAGCATATTAGAGGAATTATATAAACATTGACCAGCAGCAGCAGCAGCAGGATTTTCTTTTAAACATCACATGTAAGGTCTATGTTTCAAATAAGAGGTACAGGGCTGCATAAACACACACATACTGGCTAATGGTTATTAATAAGTACAGACATAAAATAAAGTGTAATGTTACATATGACAGATTAAGTCTCATGTTTTCATTAGTATAAAGAAAAATATCATTAAAGAGCATATATGTGAGAAAGGTTTGAAAAATAAAGATGAAAACAATTATCGGAAGAAGATATACAATAATGAAAATGCTTAATCTCAAAACTTCAAACATTTCAAAGAATATGTGGTGGCAGTATGACTGTTCTATAAGTGATATATAACAGCTATCCTGCTGCCAACATTAAAAGAAGGTACAAGGAAGCATTGAGAAGAATTTGACATAAAGTGAAACTACTAGAAAAAGTCCTGTTGCAATTCATCAGCAGGTAAAAAAAGAAAAAAACAGAGCAATAAAATTGTAATGAATGAGAGGAATATCTATATGAAATGAACATTAAACTATTTATATTTTCACAAATCAGATTTTGACAATTACTGAGTAAAAAAATGTAAATTAAATAAATGATTAATAAAAAAGTGTACATGAAAAAATAAATATTATAATAGTCAAGTTTTGTCTTTTACACTTGCTTTTAAGAGAAGGGTTTTAAAAACACATTCCTGGATGTACTAAATATATCAAACAGAAAATGGGTTCAAGACATCCATATTTCACAAGCCAATATTCACTGGACAATGCCTCAGCTTCAACTCCCACCACCTATACAGTGTAAAGAAAAGGATTACAACATCAAGCAAAAGTTATAAGTGGTGACCCAGAGATATATGAACAAGAAATGGTCTGTATAAACAGTACCCTACAACATAACAACTACCCTGGATATATGGCAACAGCTCTAATAAACTGGGATAGAAGAGGATACCAGCAGTCAGAAAACAACTTCAGTCTGCAACTACTCGTCTACTGATGGATATCAGAGGGTGCTTTATATACCTCCTAGATCTTAAGGGGAGGTAACTGATGATTTATCAGTACAGCATGTTTGAACCTGCACAAGGAATCAATCTTTGACTCATTTTTAGTAACGTTAGTAAAATTCTAGAGTACATTTTCAGAACTTTGAAAGATTCATACTACAAGTTCTGCAGAGAATGGAACTTTGGTGAATCCCACACAAAATGTTATTACAAGTCTTGTAAGTCTTTAAGGATACATGTTTACATTTGTTTTTGAGTCAAAGGAGAGTACATTAAATTGATCATCTTTACTATCAGTTGATCAACAAAAGAAGTGACATCTATGATTCTTTATGGTGTTCCAGTAAAATACAGACATAATAAACCAAGTGTAATGTCATATACTATTTCTGCAAATAGGAGAGTTTTTATTGCAGCTCATAAACCAAAGAGAACAAGTAGTAATTTTTTTCTAAGCAGTCACGTTGGTTTATTTTGATTTTCAAAATTGATTTCAATCTGTGGTGAAACATTTTCACCATGCTGTTTGCATAGTGCCGATTCAAGAGTTGGAGTAACAAGTCTGATTTAAACTGATGCTTGCTGTTGGTAGTGATGACAACAGTAACATCAAAACATGAAATCCAACTGGAGATGAATATTGTTGCTTTCATACATGCTGTAATGTCAGACATAGGATGAGACTCAAAATAGAACAATCCACACATGTCAACAGGTAAGAGAAATCATTACAAGCAATCCAGTGATATCAATTCAATATAAACATAGTCAAAGCATTTGACTGGAAACAGGAAGGAACTAGTAGGTGTGATAGTAAGTTGTTCAACTTTCATTTTCTGACAGGGAACATGTCTTTATCTAATGATATCTAATATATTTCTGGGGTGGGGAGAACAAATCAGTCTGTGAATAACTTGAAAGAAACATTCACACTTGAATGTGACAAATTATACAATGTGGAAAATTTTTCCATCACAATGTCTGGAACAAAGAGACATAACTGGCCAGTGTTAATGTCACATGCTATATTATTGTTGCTGTCGAGAATGTGGATTCTTGTAAATTTTAGGTATGCAAAATGGTCACAAACAACTTATAAAGTCTAGTGTTTTTTCACTGTTCTTCAACTAAAGATTTTTAGTAAAAAAAAAAGTATTCATGCCCCAAGACAAAGTATCTATAGAAATATTGTTGATTCCTTTTATGAATTGAATGTCTAAGTTTGAGGACAGTTGGATTTCCACTTAGGGATTACTTATTAGAACTGGAGTGAAAGACTCCAGCTACTCACTTGTAGTTGGTTGAATGGTAGAAAATATGACTCTCTAGCAAATACTTAAGGAGCTGCTCTCCATTAGATAAATTAGCAATACAAATATTTAAATATATTTTAACTTTTTCTTCCTAGTTTTGACTTTGTTGCCAGTGAATTTTCTTCATACATTTTTAGTGTTTAACTTAAAAACTGATTGTAGCTACTTACAATATTTATTTTTGCTTGAAAAATAACACACAAAAGCAATGTGGCACAATGCCAAAAATTGTGAGACACAGAGGTTACTAGTCATTACTATCCTGTTATTAACTTAGCTAGTCACATTGACTGACCAACCAATAATTGTTATTCCTTTCACATAACACAAGCATTCATGCAACAATCACCAATAAGTTATATTCTTTCAGAAATTCAAACTAATAGCCATATATATGATTTTAGGTGAGAAGAGGGATAAAAAAATTATCAGTATGTTGCAATTTTAAAAGTTTACTCCCAGTGATTTGAATGCTTCAAAATATTTACAGAAATGTGTGTTGGTATGTTACACCCATTTCAATTTAATATAGAAAAAACAAATTAGCCAATCAAAAGCAATAAAATAAAATAAATAAATAAAAAATAGAACTACAGTGAAATGTCCCCATGTCCCCACACCACTGGAGAATTTTGTTTTCTACCATCAATTTTGCATTCTGTTGTCATCAGCAATAGGAGGAAGTGAAAAACAGAACTGTGGTAAACTAAAATATATAAAGGACTAATGAACATACATTTTCTTACTAAGTTAAACCAACCACAATAAAAGAAAATCAAACCTATTCTATCTTAACTGAGCTAGGTTGATAGGTCATTCTCAGAAGCACAAAATTCCTAACTAGACATTTCAAAATGTTACATTGTTAGATTTTGTTCTATGATACAGTCATGCAACATTCACCCACCTTAAGCTTCTATCTCTAGTAGGCAACTAAATGGTGAGAAGAAAAGCAAACCAACATGGACCATTCACATCATGGTCAGTTAACACAGAAAAACATAGGCACATGTTGCTACAAACAGAATTAGTTTCCAAGGTGATAAACTGTCTGTGAAGTATGTGAACCATGTAGCTTTCAATGAATTGGTACAGTAAATACTAGAATGATTTCAGAATTTACATTATCTAAATGAATTAGAACTTTTTACATTTGCAACAAAATTCTAGAAAGTAAATTAATTTTGGTTTCCAGTCAAAAGGCTTCATCTGTTGTTATTATTAGTATTATTATTGTTGTTGTTGTTGAATGGGGGAGCAGCATGCCAAGAAAGTGATACCCAGTATACCCATCATAACACCCAGTCTGATAAGGTACATATATCATAACCAAATGTACATAATATGGTGACAGGTTTTGATAAAAGCAATACATAATCTTTCCAGTTAGAAATACCTTCAGGTTGAATAACCCATTCCACTCAGACGATCTCCAACTGAGGTTGTTCTTATGCATCTAGATGTGACCCCCAAGTTGCTTTGGCTGCCTCATTCTTCAAACTCTTGACAGTTAGGTATGATGCTCCCACTCATGAACAAAGACACACTGTGTTAACCTGAGGGGACATACCCAACTTGTCAGGCAACTAACAAGCAAATCTGTGGTACTGAATGGGGTATTTACAATAACCTATCTATTTTTGTTTTAATTATCTTGCTATAATTATGGAAGATTTGTAATATTGAGGGATAATTTGCTCCAGCAAAATAGATAATTTGCCCCAGAAAGAAACAAACTCAGTAATTTAGAAAAATATAAGAAAACATATCTGTTTCTTGGAGATCTCTCTTTCAGAAATTCTATTTGAAACAAGCTTTCAATTGGAACAAATCTGTTTTTTTTTTATATATTGTTTACCTTCCACAAATTTGTTTAAAAAAATTTCTAATATCTGGACAGTAATATCATGTTCTGTAATATACAGTAGTGGCCATAATATAAGGAACGGAAACAACAAAGACATAAATATGTGTATTACTTAAAAAGTAATGCATGATTAGCAATGAAATTTTTACCAAATAAAGATTAGGGTGTAATACATAAATATACAAAGTTACAAAAATTTACATAATAGTTTTTTTTAAATAAAGATTAAATGGAACAAAGGAAATAAGCTACTGGACAAAAGTTAAAGAACGATCTTGTTAATACTTGATTGTGAACAAAATATCAACAAAATTTAATATTTGGTAAACATCCCCTTATTTTCAATGAATTCTCTGAATCATCGACCACATGATCTAATTAATTTCTTGCAAAAATCAGTAGTAATTCCCTCCCATTCATCTTTCAATAACTCCCATAGGTGATCCTGGTTTTTCGGGTTTCTTTTCTGAGCCCTTTCTCCAATTATCTTCCAAACATTTTCTATTGGATTCAGGTCAGGGCTCTGGGCTGGCCACTTCATTAGGGCAATTCCTTCTTCTTCAAATAAAGCCATAACCTTCTGAGCCTTGTTGGCAAGGTGCATTGTCCTGCATGAAAATAGGAGATTCATAAAGATTATGATGTAATCTTGGTACCACATGCTGCTGAAGAAGCCTTTTGTAAATCTCAGCATTGATATTGCCATGTACACGGATGATAGGGCCAACTCCTGCAGATCAAATCATTCCCCACACCATCATACTGCCGCCATTAAACTTAACGGTTTTCTTGACACATTGAGAAGACAGTCTTTCACCTGTTCTATGGTGTATGTAAGTTTTGTCCTCAGAACCAAATATAGTAAACTTGTACTCGTCACTGAATTGTGCGTCAGTCCAAACAACATGTTCTCTCACATACTCCAGGCATGCCCTTTGGTTTCACTTTGAAATGAGAGGCTTCGAAGCTGGAATACGGGCATGCAATCCTGCATTTTTTAACCTGCGAGCAACCGTTTTCTTGAGATCTTATTATCTGTATCTTCATTAAATCTACGGGCAATTGATGTAGCAGTTTCAAAACGGTTTTTTGTAGATATTCTAACAATTCTTCAATCTTCTCTCTGCAATGTTTTTGGAGGTCTACCGGTTTTTGGTTTTGCATCTAACGTTTTATTGGTTTTATACCTGCTAATTACACGATGAACGACACTTTTAGATCTATGAACAATATCAAACTTCTGAAATTGACGTTTTTTTCTTGATAGTGATAATGAGTTTTTTTTCTTCAAAAGAGAGCGTTTTGCATGTAGAATTTGCCATATTGCTTAAAAATAAAGTCCGAATGATAAATGAACTTTTACTTATTGTTGAAAAGCTCCATTGAGTTTTTTAACAATGTAAATTAAAAGTTTATGCAAATTATTAACATCATTCCTTAACAGTAGCTTATTTCCTTTGTTCCATTTAATCTTTATTTAAAAAACAACTATTATGTAAATTTTTGTAACTTTGTATAATATTTATGCATTACACCCTAATCTTTATTCAGTAAAAATTTCATTGCTAATCATTACTTTTTTTACACATATTTATGTCTTTGTTGTTTCCGTTCCTTATATTATTGCCGCTACTATATGTAGTATAACAGTACCATGCAATTCTTTCCAAACTAGCATTAATAAATCAGATATTAGTCACTTTTTTAATTTGTTTATAAGAGTTTTTGACATTGTTGCCCATTGTCATTTTGTGTTTAAGAGGTTGAATTGAGGAAACTTGTTTGTAGTTATGTGAAGTGTAAGAAGAGGCCAATAGGACACTTGTATGACTGGCTTTGATGACATAGTATCAGGATTAGCAGAAAATAAAGAAATGAAAATATTAACCAAGTAGTAACAGTAACACTTATCTATTTCACTAAAGATACGCTGATATGATAGTTCATTGTGTTGTATGTGATAGCAAAAAGGAAATTTGTCACTGCATCCCCTAGCTGAGATGTAGTCCTGGGGACATCTTTGAGGTACAATTTTATGTTTAATCGTGGTGAATCTGTAAATATATTGGTGAAAAGAGACTTAGATAGGCTTCAGACAATATTTCAAATTAAGGTCCTCAACAAGAAAATATATTTGGTGTTTCCTTCCATATTTATTACAAGATTCCATTTTATTTTTCCTGTTTTTCCTAAAAATTATTTTTACCATTTGACTTCTGGTCTTCTAAGAGTTAAACAAAGTGATTATAATAATTTTTGAGCTCAATGAAGTAGTGAAGTTTTATAATCTTAGTGAGTGCTGACATGTATGGCCTTCATTTTCTTACATGTATGGCCTTCATTTTCTTTGAAGACAGCTGTCATTCATTATTGTAGTTGGAGTAGGTATCCATCTATCTTATGAGATAATGGTAGTGCCTTGAACAATCAGGATCAGTCTGGCTGACATCAGCATCTTCTGTGCTCTCACTGGATGATAACAATAGAGTGACCTCTCCAGAGTGATGGTCTGAGTGCTTGTGTATGATGGCTTTGTGCTACCCAGACTACAGGGTCAGTTCCCACCCTATATACCCATACATACATACAAACACTCGGCCGAACCAAAGATCCAAAGGAATGTGTAACATTATGTTAAGAGTCAGCTTTGGTGTAAGCATTGTTGAAAGGTGGTCAATGTCCTTAAAGATTCCACTCTGGATTTTCTGTCTGGATCTATTTCTATAGCTTTTCAATATTTGGATATGACTGCAAGATAGTGAAGGTTTAACATGAAAGTTTTCCTTATCCTAGACTAGTGATTCTCAATCTGGATGGTAATGATCTCTTGGAGGTGCTATGAACTTTCAAAAGAACAACAATATATATAATATACTGCTTATCTGACTGGGAGTGATAGACCCCTCATCTTTGTTGTGTCATCCATCTAGAAGAAAGCATTGTAATAAAACCTTTGACTATGATTGCATTGAATCTTGTAGACTAATTCTTTTTTTTGTATAAATGCAACCATTGTTTAAAGAGTGGAGGTATGAATATATTTTCCTCCTTCTAATAATCTTCAAGCACATTTATTGCTTGTTAAAAGTATTGTCACTCAAAGATCTATGTTTAAAGTACAATGGCTGGCCGTAAGCAGAAAAGACACCTCAATCTCCTCAATGATAATTAATAACAATGTGGCCAAGAATGTGGATGGCTGGCTGAAAAGTCACATTCATACTGTGTGTTTGCTAGTGAAACTGTGGAATGGTGTGATAATATGCAATTGCATTATTCAGAATGCAGCCACTATATATGTGAAAATAATGTGACAAAGAGGAAAAGCAAATAAATGATGCATTTCACCAAGCGATTGTGCTCCCTTTAGCTTCTTCAGTTTAAAATGAAAGAAAGACAAAACTGTATGCAAAGAAAAATACTTTCAGATCTCTGAAGATAAGTGGCGGCCATAAATAAAATTATCTTATCACAACCTTCTCCTTATAAATAATTTTAGAGGCATTTACAAAAAATACAAAGCTCTCACTCGAATTGAAATTTGCAAAGAAATCAGACAAAAATATTTTTCACAAAATACACATTCTTTCACAAAATTTCCTTTGCATCAACTATCAAGGCAGATTAACAGTTCTTCAAAATACAAATCTGTTTTCTTTTAGAAAAAACAGTTCATGAAAAATAATTTTTTTTCCTTAACAGCAAAGGAATTTTAATAACATTTTTTTAGAACAACAGTTCCTATAAATCAATTTCTTAGCAACGAAAGAAATTTACTTACTTTGAAAAGTTCACAATTCAAAATGTCAGAGGTTGAAGAGTAGAGTGGGTGAGAAAGGAGGACCTACCTCAGGCATTCTCAAACACTTTCACAGGTTTGGAAAAGATATTTGAATGAGATGGACTTATAAGTTTAGAAAAGACAATCATATCTGAGATAAAACTCATATGTTTAGAAAAGACATTCACATATTAAATTTAGAAGATTCTTCTTCTTGTTCAAAAGCAACAATAGCAGTAGTCATGGTAACTGGGAGATAACTCTCAGCTTTCTTGACCCTTTCTTCCAGATAAATGCCTTTACATACCAGAGGTGGTCAATCTTTTCAGCAAACTTTATACACCTGAGAAGGTCAATCCCTTCTCCACTTGAGTGAGATCTATTCCTTTCTCACATTGCAAAGTTTTCTCATTTATATAGCAAACAAGTAGCTCCAATTGGATCACAAATAAACTTCTTATAGATCATATAGTTTTTATCACCATTGAGTTAAAAACTCAAGAGTCACTATGCAGTCAAGCCATATCCATTTGCAATTTAAACTGGCTGGTTTTTGAGAACATCAAAATTGAGCCCATCCTCTGTGAAATTTTGCCAGAGAATGTTTAAACTGTCTGGTTTCATTTTTTTTTTTTTTATAACATCAGCCTCTTTTTCTTTTTGTCAAATCTTTACACATCAATTTATATTCATGTTTTTTTTCATAAACCACCTGAACTCATTTTGGCAATTTCTTTCAAAAAGAAACCATGTTAATGACATTCTAATTTTTTAATTAGTTTTTCATACAATTTAATATTGTCTGTTTTAATTATTTTTAATAATTTTTTTTATATTAATTTTACACATTAGATCATTTTCTTAGTTTTTCATACAATTTTAATATCTTTTTTTATTAAAATAGTTTCTATATTAATTTTTACACATTTTAATTGTTTTCTCCTACAATTATAATATTATCTTTTTATTAAAAATAATTTTTATGCTTTCACTTAGAATGATGTACTGTCAACAAAACTCCATGCTTTTATTGGGTCTCATATTCACTCCAGACTTCACGTGCAATTATATATATGATCCGTTGCTAAAGGTAATGGAAAAAAGGCCGGCACATTTTCTTGCTCCAGAAAGTACTCAGACCCCTTTTACCATGCAGAAAAAGTCAGATGAGAGCAAAAATAGAATATAGCAGTCATATCTGATCTGGAATTGTTCAATCCTCAACACTGACTGTAGTCAAAATCATTTATGCTGTCTTATGGGAGAAGACATTTTCCACTTTGCAATTTCTTTATGACAGGCATAACATCACAAGCCTATCATTACTCCATTGCCCTTTCCATGGCAAATGTTCAGATGAGCACCATTTTTTAGTTTTGCCAGTTCAAACATTTACAACTTGGACACGCCATGCTACATCCATGAAAATTAATCTTCCTCATTTCCTTTATTGGAAAATGAAATAAAATTAATAAATATAATAATAATAATGAATAATTAAAAAAAAACACACATTTTCTCATGAGGCTAGTATTATAATTTTATGTGCCAGTCATAATTTACCGGAAATCTGGTACTAGGAAGCATATTTACTTGTTTCCCACTCACCAGCATTAGTATATCTATTGATACATTAACACTGAATAAACGGAAGTGAAAGACATGATAAACACCCGTACACAATTAAAAAAATTACTGTCTCCCTAAAACTAGTAATAAAGAAACTGAAAATTTTATTACTCCACTTGGTTTCATTAAACATCATGAGGTGGTACTGTATAAATTTATAAAAAAAACTTTCTCCCTCTTGTTCCAAAATGTAGGAAAAGTGGAAAAAAGATGTCCCTAATGAGTCACATTCATTTCCTCGGTCTACTAATGACTGAATTCTCTTTCCACCTTCGTGGTATTCACATATGTCTTCTTTCAGTCTTCCAAAACCTCCATCTATGAAGTAAATCAATCTTTTCTTTGGTTGATCCAACTCAGCACAAGACTGACTTAAGCAGCTAAGCTTGACCATTACAACTGCCATTGAAGCAAGTACAAAAGTACAACCTTTCTTTTGTTGTAAAACCAAGTTTTTGTATGCTTTTTTAATTGTTGACAGATGAACACGCACACACCTATGATGGTACATCAACATGCAACCTTCAAATTCCATATCTATGTATTCCAATTGTAAGGAAAAATTACATTCAGACAACTTTTCTTTTCCCAAGAACAGATATGTATTAGAACACTCCCGTGAAGATGCTACCCTGAATACTACAATACAATCTTAATCTCTTCAAGTCAATCATCATCTATCCTCATCTTCACTCCTGAACATTTTCTTTTACACTCATTTTCATATCATTCAGTAACCCAGAACCCTCTTGTTAAAAATTATTTTTCACTCGTTTTTAAACTCATCTAGAGTAGATTTCAGTTCTCGGTAGTTTAGTTTGTGTGTGGGGGGGATGACTGTAATAAAATAATTTTATTGAAACCTGAACATTGCCAGCCTGCATGCAGAACTATTTGATCAAGGTTTGGTTTGGTTTGTTGTTTTATGGCATATCAACCTCATGGGGTTTTTTAATGCCGACAACTTTTTTTCCTGGTAATATTTTGTTTTGTCAAAAATCTATTTCTGGTAATATTTTTTTCCTCAAAAATGTATAGCTGGTAATATTATTTTAAAACATGTATTGCTGGTAATATTTTCTTTCAAAAATATATTGCTGGTAATAGTTTTTTTTCTTCAAAAATTTATTTCTGGTAACAATTCTTTTACAAAGTATCTCTGGCATTAAAACCCATTTTTACACTTTTATAATGCTTTTTACGTCAGTTTCAGGGTTAACTATTTGCCCATAGCTGGGACCCTAACAAGTGCTAACACCCTGGGTCAGGGTGGACCTGGGAACACCAGCAATTAAGAGGTGGTTCCACACTCAAAACCACCTGATCCAAGGTCTTGCTGTTGGACGTAGTTTATCGTCTTACGCAGGACAGATGTAGTTTATCGTCATACCCAGGACGGTTTGATCAAGGTGTGGAGTGATACTTTGACAACCAAATTGTTGTTTTCACAACAGAATTTAAGTCTCTTTTTCACCCCAATTATTGAAGATGAAGGAATAAAAAAAAAAACCACAGAAGTTTTATTTTTTTTTTACTACAATATAATTTGTTTTGATAAACATTTTCCGATTGAAATCTGAAATCCTTGTGTTGACTGCTAAAATGTTTTGGGTAAATAGGAACTGACCTTTTTGGCTATAAACTTTTTTGAAATTCGAACATGAGGGTAGTTGGAAACCATGATGCTGTAGCGATTTGTTTTACACGCCCACATTTTATTCGTCTGTGATTGGCTAATAAATTACTACTACTTTTGTATAGAACAATTTACTCATCACAGTCGTTCCTTTGAATCTTTTGGTTCTGAGCATACTTACCTATTCTGTTTAGTATGAGTGTAGTGATTGGTTAATTTTTAACCAATCACATATTTTTAATGTAAGATCGAGTTTTCCCGCGGTTCCGTGGGAGCCTACCTTTTTTCCTTAAAAGGGGCGACTTTTCGCAAGTCACCAGTAACATTCCAGCCATCAACACAAATCCACTATCTTGCTCAACGCACACACAGACACAGAATTTCGAAACTACAAACCTTACATTTTCTCTCTGTTACTTTCACCAAGTACAATTTACCAGAACTTTGTTGGTTCAAACCAGTTTATTCACAACAGATACCAAGCAATTGTATTCTTCGTGTTATTCATTCTTAACATGCAAACTTTGCTCTAATAATTGTTTCAGAACATTTATCTCACAAGAGAACTTTCTTCGAACAATTAATTACAAATCAATCTACAGTTAAAGGGGAACAACTATCTTTCTCTTTAATCTACTTTGTGAATAACAAATTATTTCATGCTTGTTGTATTTTAAATTTCAATACAGTGTAACCCGGATATAAGAGAAACCCGGATATAAGAAAAATTTTCTCTGGTCTCAAATTAGAGCCTGTGTTAATGTATATAAAATAGACCAAACCCGGATATAAGAGACTTCTTCTCCGGTCCCGACAACTCTCTTATATCCGGGTTACACTGTATATATTTGTTGGTTAACAAATTGGAGTTGTTATTATTACTTGAATTTGGGCACCTCGGCGTGGTGTAATGGTTAGCAAGCTTGTCTCGCTAGATCAGTTACAACTGAAAAGTGAGTTCGATCGTCACTAGATGCCCCATACTTTCGGCCTTGTGCCATATCTAAGCTATGCTTGGAAAATAACTATTAGTATTATTACTTGAATCTTGTACGTTGGAAGTATCGTTAATATAAACGTAATGCCGCCACAACTGAATCCCGCACGCAGTACCCTCTACGATTGGTGAAACCGACATTCCAAAAAGAAATCTTTCAACCAACACAATACAATTGGTGACTCTACAACGCAACCGCCGACATGACATGATAAAAACATCTGAGACCCAGTCCAAGCGCGAATTCAAAAGAAGCAGCCGTGATACCTCTCCTCAACGAAGTCTTGACAACCAAATTATCGTTTGGGGTTTTCACTCCGAATATTGAACAAAAATAGTCATTTTCACATCAGGGGAACAAATATTTTTCTAAAAAGTACTGTTCTAAAAACGATGCACTAACGTTGAAGACTATGAAATCAGCGGGTACTAAATGGATTCTATCACGAACCTCGACAACTCAGATCAAATCACAAATTAACCTTCACATTTTATACCTTCAAGGTAAATATACCCTTTTTTAAGTAACTGAGTTCGCGACCTAACTGAAACCCTTTTTTTTTGTATCCTTGTAATTTGCATTGTTTTGTATATACGCAGGCATTGTTCTTGTGATATTTGATTGGTTTAACTGTAAACTTTATCTTTTTTCCCCACGACTACCATTGAGCATTATTTTAGAAAAATAAGTTATATGTCCAGGAATGTATTAATTATTCCCTCTCCGGCCGCACAAACCATCAATAAGTTCATCCTTAAGTAGAATTTGCTTTTTGAGTTTTATTTTAATAAAAAAAATGGTATTGGTTTTATTTTTTTAAGTAAAAAAATAATCACAGGCAAGATTTATTTAAACGAAATTAAAACTCATTTAATGGTTATTAGATTGACTAATAATAATAATTCTTTCTGAAGTCTGTTGAAAAAAAGGGGAGATTTTTTAGCACTGACTGCATTTAAACTTGGTCTAAAAAACAAAACAAAAAAGGATAGGTGGCCTGTTATTTGACCTTTGACTTCTAGCACTACCTCGATTAAGTTCAAATAAAAAATATGTACTGACAAAATATTTCTGGCAGCAAAGAGAGAAAAAAGTGATAGAACCAATAAACCACCGAATGTTGCACCATTATTTCATGCTCTCTTTTTTTTTTTTTTTTTTTCTTTCTTTCTTTCTTTCTTTCTTTCTCTCTCTGAGACAGTTTCAGGCAGCAGTGTTGTGCACTGAAATCGATTTATTTTTATTTATCACGTGTGTTTATTTATACTTTTTTGTTAGTAATTAGTTTATATAAATTTTTAAGTAAATTTAATTGTTTAGCATAAGTACATAAATTTAAATGAATCTAAATGAAACACCAAAATAAAATAAGTAATTGAATAATAAAAAAGTAAATTAAGAGCGGACAAGGAAAAAAACAGTACCGGGCAAAATGGCGACGTTGGTTGCTACACGAAAATTAGTGAAATACTTTTTACTATTTTTATGCTTCTTTGGGTTTTTATTATGTATGTATGTATTTCATGTGGAAATGTCAAAGGAAAGAGATTCATCCTACAAAGCTTGGTGCGATTTTAGTCAGTCTATGAGTTGTTCAAAAGTATTTACATCTCGGTGAGTAAAGCCTTTTTACAGTTTTGTAAAAAAAAACAAACTGTAAACAATATAAACGAGTTTTGTTTTTAATTTTTATTTCCAGTAAGTTAAAAAAAAAAATGATGAATTTTACTTATTATCCATAATTACGGTTAAATTTAATTTTATAGAATCAATTTCAATAAAAAAAAAAGAAATGAATTATAAAAATATTTTAAAACATCGGTTAACGACGCTAAATTGCCATGCAGAAATAAATAAAAAAATCTGCTTCTTTATTTATTGAAAAAAAAAAAAAAAAAAAAAAAGATTATTTATTATAAAAAAAATATAGAATTCAGGAATTATTTAATTATCATTACAGATTATTTTTTTTCTTCAGATTTTTCACTTATTCATTAAACAATTACAAAAAAAAAAAGAAGAGATTTTTAAATCTTGAGTTGAGATTTTACTTCCAGATTCCTCGAAATTGTTGAAGGGATACTGTGGAACAGTCTCTCTTTTTCAAAAGAATATTCTGTAAATAAATATGCGAGCTTATAATAATCTTATCGTCCCAAAATTAATGAATTTTCTTTTACTTTGCCAATTGTTTCTGGATAAGTCTCCATATGGCTGTCTTCAATTGTTAAGCAATGATTTTTTTTTTTTTTAACCAAGTTCATCTTAGAGATAGAGATTATTACCAGAAGTGAATTTGAAGGCAAATGGGTCAGTTACAACAAAAATCTACTAAAGTTGAATTCACTTATATTTCGTATTTTCAATTTCTGGTTTTATTTATGACGTTTGAAGATTTAAATACAACAAATTCCGCTTTATAGAAATAAAAAATAGCGGTTGAGTAAAAAAAAAAACAAATATAGTCAAAATAGTTGAAGTTTTTTTACTCTTCTTATTTTTCCTATTTGCTTTGTTTGTTTGTATCATAGTTAGTCGTTTCACTATATACTAAGAACAAATGCGACCATGGCAGAACCTTGATGTCAAATTGTATCAGCTTTTCTTTTACTGAATAGTTTTTAAAGTTTCCCAGCAACAGGATAAGCCCCTCTTTAACTCACTATGGGAAAAATGTTTGCAACTTTGGATGCATCAGTTCCAAATCCTGGCAATTTCTATCATGAGTCTGACTAGGTTACAAAGTGCTGTAAATGGATTACTCCATTGCAGCATCACCAAAAAGTTTTATTGAAATGAAGAAAGTTATTGGAAGCTTAAAAAAAGAGCAACTTTGTCAACTGCTTAAAAAAAAAGCCACAATTCCTGTTATTTTGTAGAGACCATGTTCCATCAACTGTAAAAAGAAAAAGATTGCTTTTTTTTTTTTTTTTTTTTTTTTTTTAAATTATGCAAACAAATTTCAGTATCTGTCAAATCATGTAGATTACTGCTCATCAGTTAAATAAACCAAAGGCAATCCTAACATAAGTATTGCCTTGGTCAAATCATTTCTGAATTTCCTTCACTTTGTTTATTTGAACTACCTACACATTTGCTCACAATGCTTGTTTGTTTTTAAATGGCTGCCATCACTTGTCCAGAAATGACTTGTGATCAAAATCCAGTTGATCTGGGATATAGATATCAACAGGCACAAATGTTTTTAAAACCAATTATTCATGGTCTGTTCTGAAGCTAAAACACCATTGATGTTAATGGGACTTCAGTAGAATAATGGCAAAGTCTAAACTCCTAAAACAATAATACAAAAATCATATATATTCATCTTTGCTTCAGTAGTAAATTTAACCTTAAAAATTAAAATTATAAGTTTGTTTTCTTAAAAAACAAAAGTACATGCACAGAATATTTGTTTAAATAGTGATTTTGTATTGCTATAGTAATATTTGTAAAAAAAAAAAAAAAAAAAGATTTTAAATATAACTACTCTCATTAAAAAAAATAAAATCTGGAAATTATATTTCTTACAAACTAACTTGAAAATAAAAATCACACGTTTTTTGCATGTTGGCTTCATGTCTACAAAAGCCTGCCATGTATATTGACTTGCACTGTTTTCTTCTTTTCAACACAATTTCCACTTTTTTGTCATTTACTTACAACCTCCTTTATTCCATTTTGTTAACTGAGATTTTCTTATCTCTTTCCTCCTTCTCAGCACTGTAATATATTAGACCTTAGAAATGACACTCTCTCTCTATATTCATCTGCTAACATTTCTATCGCATCAAGTGGTTTCATCATTCTAATGTTACTGATGTTCAGACTTTCAATTTTTCCAATCTCTTAATTAAAGAGTTAATTTCCCTATTCATTTCCCTAATAATTCTGAGTGACATGCTTCTTTACTTGATTTGTTCCTTACTTCCTTTCTTAGCACTTGTTGAGCATCACAAATGTGTCCTCTTGGCAATTCAGATCATGCTGAAGTATCTGTTGATATTTCTTTTGAGTCCTCTATTAGACAGTAACCTCCTATTCATAAAGCTTCTTTCTGTCACCAGTGTACTGATTGGGATTCATTTTGTGACTTTATTTGAGATGTCCCTTCAATCGATAGTCTTAACCTTCTTTTGAGAATTGTGCCACAGAAGTTTCTTCTTGGGTTAAATCTGGCATCAATGCTTTTGTACCTTCTGGGAAATACCCAGTGAAACCAAAATCTTTGCCTTGATTCGCATCTGCTTGTTCAGCTGCTATAGCCCACATGTATCACTTTTTCCAGCATGATAGTTCCAATCACAACAGATGCCTCTTTGTGTCTGCTCATAATAATTGTAAACACATCCTCAAAGTTTTTGTTTACTGATAGAATGAGGCACCATAGCTGCTAATAAGTTTGGTTCTTGTGAATACTCTAATAGTATTAAATAAGAGTACTTTTTCTATCTCTCCTTTCTCCACTTCATTTGAGGTGATAACATCTACTAATGAAGCAGAATGTTTTGCTTGTAAATACACCTTTGAATTAGCTATTCTTGACATGCCTGACTTTCCACTTAGTAGTAGTGAGTCTCTACTGAGTAATATGTATATAACTTTGTTCATGGTTTCTGCTCTCTCTAAATTGGACATACACAAACCATTTGGTCTTGATGGTATCCCTGCAATAGTCCTCAAGAAATGTGCTCCTGCACTGATTCCTGTTGTCTTTAAACTCTATAATAAATGTCTTGTTGCTTCTTGCTTTCCTGCTTCTTGGAATCCTTCTTCTGTAGTTCCTGTCTTTAAGAACTCAGGTGAACCATCTGATCCTTCTATTGGCCTATCAGCCTTCTACATTTTTTTTTGGCAAAGTACTATGAATTGGTTAAGCATCTTACCTCACAGTGTCTTTTAGATAAGAAATATGGCTTTTGCTTTTCTAGGTCAATTGCTGATGTATCAATGATTGTATCATTGAAAGAGTCTATCAAGCTTTTGATAAGAATGGCTCTTGCTTGAGATATCTTGAAGACATTTGACAGGGTTTGGCATGCTGGTCTTCACAAGTTGAACGGTTATCATATTTCTCAACAAATTTTTGAATTGATTCAATCTCTTATCAAATTGCAAAATGAAAGTTGTTTTGAATGGTCATTATTCTAGATCTTTTTACATTAATGCAGCTGTCTCCTAAGGTTCTATCCTTGGATGCACATTGATTCTAATTTTCATCAATGATTTTCATGATTCTCAACTTACAACCACATCCTAGTTCCTCTACAATCACCAAAGGTAAGCATTGTCAAACCTGGTCAGTACTTAGACAGGTGACTTCTTGGAAATAGCAAGTTCTGTAAGCTTAAATGTGTGGGTGGTGTAATAGATAATGGCTTCAAATTGTTAATCAGAGAGCCAAGTTCCAATTCCAGTTGGGTTTATTATATTAAATTATGCACAAATACCCTTGTGAAAGATGTGGACCCACTTTGTTTCCCTAACTATGGTTTAATTAGTAAAACTTGTGTCACTAAATCATTATCTCCAAAAAAAAATTCTTACAATCTAAAAAATATTTTCTGGCTTTAAATAATATCCAAAGAGTTGACAAGCTATAGAAAAAGAATCCATCAATATGTTGATGACACAACTATTTACTCCTGTCTTAATAGCAAGTCTGATCGATTCAATTAAGTCAAATTAGTAACTGACATTAAAAAATGATCTACAATCTGTTATTAACAGGGGCAAGGAATGATTTGTTAATTTTATTGCCTTCAAAACTAAACTGCTCTCTTTTATTCATCTGAGAGAACCCTTTTTGACTTCATCAGCATGACTGATACTAACCTCCAGTAGAGTGACTCATTGCACCTTCTCTAACATTGTCTGCCGACAGGAAGTGGAAAAATTATATTGAATCAATTGCTACATCTGCTGCTGGAAAAGTTGATTCCTTGTGTTGTGCTAGACAATTTTTCTCACCAGCATCTATCTTACACATTTATTCTTCCATGGATTGAATATTGCTGTCAGTATTTGGTTTGGTGCTTCGATGTATTTAGATATTCTTGATAAAATCCAAAGAAGAGTCTACAATGTTATCTGTCCTGACCTGGCTTCTCGTCTTCAGTCACTTTCTCACCACTATAATGTAGCTTCACTGTGCCTTTTCTATGAATACTTTCATAGTAAATGTTCTGATAAACTTTCCTCTATGGTACCTAAACTTTATGAAGTTAAGCACAGTACGAGATTGGCAGCAAGGTCTTGTTATTTTTTAGTTGAAATTGCTAGATGTAACCAGGTTCTATGCTAACAGTTTCTTCCCTTGCACTTGTGGAACTTTCTTCTGGCTTATTGCTTCCCAATCAACTTTGATCTTCAAAAATTTAAATGCAATATCAATCGTTATCATTTGTCTTCTTAGTTCCTGTTCTTTTATTGTTCTCGCTCTTTAATATTTTCTTTTTGTCATATTCTTTCACACTCAGTAACACCTTATATCTTATTGTCTTGCTTGGGGTGAATTGATTTAAAAGAAAAATCAGTTCTAAAATATGTGATGCTTTAAAATATTTAATAGCAACAAATAATATGAAATTATATAGGTAAAAATTGTAAGTCATCTTATTGCCTATAAACTTAATTGTACATCAAATATGTTGTAATTACTAACTTTTTTTTTTAGTGTTCTTCAGTGGAGAGTATTTTAGATTTTATATGAATTATGTGAACAAGTAGATATATTATTGCTTTTTTTTTCTTTTTTTTTAATCAATTTTGCATCCATCAGTTTTTTTAATCAGTTCTTTCATACTGAAATTGGTTGACAGTCTACTGCAGACCTGTGTGTGCCTTCAAAGATGCCAGGTTTTGTACTTTATGCAAATTTCTGTAATTGTTGTTAGTTTTAGGCACAGGCCCAAATGAAGAGAGAGATAGCAAGCCTGGAAAATTGAAATTAAGAATTATGGTTTTAATCCATTTGCTGACTGACAAATCTTCACCTATCTCAACCACCAGGCAAGCCAACATAAAAGTACTTGAAAGTGGATTTCTTTTGCATCTCTTATATTGCTTTTACCCCCCCAAAAAAAAATGTGCACCTCTGTTAGATAGCGTTGGCTGGTATGATTGCACTTGAAACGTTGTTCTTTGGCTTCACATTATACCAGTAGACTGCTTCCATCACAGTACTTTCCTTCCTGGCTGTGATCCTTTTCACACTGCTTTCTTAAGGCGCTTATACACATCACAACTGAAGATAAAGATGAACTGCTGACACTTAAGGAATTTTGAAGCAGTGGTCGCTAGACTGCAAATCTGGTGGGACTGCAGTCAATAAGAGTGAGGAAATGTTTGCCCTTGTAATGGATGATATCCATTCCTACTCTACTCCAGGTGTTGGTCACATTAATCAACCAGTTTGCCAGTGTACAGAGGAAAGGTCTGTAGACTGACACAATTTACATCTTTCGACCACAGCACTTTTTGACACAGATGGACTGGCCCAGCATACAAAGTACTACATCAACCTCGCCCCAGGATGACGTCTGGTGGTCATTACCTGGCTAGGAGTTAATGCTTCTATGGCAGCAGCATACAAATGCATCAAAGGTTCTTTGCTTCTTCTGGGACTCTAGTGAGTTTGTCCACTTGATTATGATCAGACTTGACCATTTGGACACTTACAGTCTGTACTCCTTAACCAGCTCTACAAATGTGTTGAGTTGTCATGTGACTATCTCGCTTGTGGCTTTAGGGTGCAGCCTGGCATTTCCAGTTAGAGCAAGAAACTCATCAATGCATGCATGCAGAATCTGTTACTCGGTTCACTAGTTGCTTGCCATTAGAGAGCAAGATTAATGCCCTTTAGTGCTGCATCTAACTTGGCTAGATTTATGTGCTGAGTGTCATTCACTGGATGCAACTAGCATATATCCTCAATAATAAATCCATGGTTTTCCCAATGGCTAAGGAGCTTGCATCAATCCAGGCATTGATCTCACCCTAACACCAAATACATTGCATTATGTTACTTTTACATATCCTCATGATGGTATCTTCTAACATGGTTCTCACACGAGGATCATCAGTTATGTTATCCCATACTGATGTAACTGCATTCATTCTAGGTTTGATTTCAGCCTTTTTGAAGGTAAGTGGATTTTTTCTGCACAGTTTGAAAACTATTCTAAATGGTAATCATTAACTTTTTGACTAGTACTTTTTTTTTTCTTTTTTTTTTTTCATCTTAATTTCATTTACTTGTCACTGCCACAACTCACATGATCAGCTTGCAGCCATTAATTGAAAACAAGACAGGCTTCATTAATGTAAGTTCAAGTCTCACAAAAGCATATTCTTTATTTTCAATCTGCACTGTTTACTGTTGTAGACTGAAGGTCCGAGTCAAGTTATGATGTAAAGCAAGTGAATTAAAAATAAAAAATAATGCTTGATGTAATAAAAATTAAAGATAATGCAAATTGTAATTTAATAATTTATTATCTTTTTCTTGCCATTTGTTTATATATTTTATATGCAATTTATTTGTTTTTAAATTTAGGTATGGAAAGGGTTTTGGCCTTATTGACAGGATTTTACCCGAAGAAAGCATTTTTAACCAGCCAAACAGTATATTTGGAATGACTTTTTATACAATGCAGATTTTTATGAGTAAGTTCATTTTTACACTAAATTTACAAAGTGTTATATAATGAGAGAGAGATGAAAATGTACAGCATTTATTGGCTGAATAGTTAGCATTATTGTTGGTTTGTTTTTCTCAAAACAGATAGGAAAAGATGTTTCTTGAGTTCACTGTTATTGTTCTTGATATGGGAGGGGTTCCTTCCTAACCTTCTGTTTATGGTAGTGTCGAAAGTAAACATCTTGATTATGCCATTATTTTCTCTTTAGGTTACATGTACTATACATTTTAGTTGTTGCTACTGTTGAAATTCTCCAATTGATGCAGTTTCTGTTATTTGCTAAAGTTCTTTGTGATTCTGTAGCACCAATCCACAAGATTTGATGTAAGATTGCCGTCTCTAATGCTTGCAGTGTTCATTTCTCATTTTTAATCATTGATCTGAAAAAAGTTTAACATTTCTGAATGACTTCATAAGGCTATTTAAGAATGTGACTTGAATTCTTATATTTTGGTTTTGTAGCATTTTGCAGCCTATTCTATGTTCAGCTTTCTTATCTCCTATACTAAATTTGTTATAACTGATCCATATACTGAAGTATTTAGTATTTATTAATTCCTCATTCTGAATTTTTATGATGAATTCAAAGTATGTGCCATGACTGATTTCATTCCAATTCTACATCATAGTTTCTGTTTTGGAAAGGTTCATCTTGAGTCCTGCTTGATAAAGAATTTTTTTTTTTTCCCCCTTATCCCGACTCTTAATACCTATGTCCTCAACATAGCCCACTCCCCAATCATCAGTATACTGGCCTTGGTTGGGAAAGCAGGGACACTATTTTTCTATCAGTAGATTAATTTAGCATGTGGTATGGAATGCTTAAATGATTAGTGCCCATCTTTTCACATCTGTCATTGTCATGATCTTGATTAGGTTTGCAGTGATGCAAGGTTTGGGCCTTGATCAAACATATGACTTTATGAAATGATATAGTTCCTCTATTAGATTCTAATTGATTCAGTGGAATCAAAGCTTTGGAAACAGTTTCTGATGTGGACATATCAGATCAGCATAGCAAGTATACAATATTCTGTTTGAATGATATGCAATTTCCTGGAGTTTATGTTGATATATATGCCATCATTATACTTCTTATTAGAGCAAAAGTCAAATTTTGTTGTTAGAAGTTGGCTTTCATACAATGGCAACAATCTAGTTAAATCAATATGGATTCATAGTTTCACTTGTGTGTATGGAATGGCTTAAAGGATTAGCTTTTTGATTCCATAGTGCATGATATATCCTACTGATTTGGGATGTACTTCTGATTCCAGACTTCTTCATGAAACTGAGAAACTTGTTTTTGAATTCAGCATTTTTTTTTTTTTTTTTTTGTTACATTTAACTATATAACTTTTTTTTTCTCAATGCATGTTTTTAAGACCTCAATATTTTTAAATTGAAGTTATCAAAAAGGCACTAAACTGGATGTAGCATGTTATTAAACTTTCTTACATAAAAGCAACTTTGACGATAACATAAAACAAAGATTATTTTTTTAAAATGGAAAAATATATGTACTCAATTATGTAAATGTAAAAATATTTATGGCTAATTTGTTTAAATAATACAATACTCTGATTATTGTTTGCATCATGTGGAAATAATTGTAAATAAAATGATGCACTAAAATAAGTAACCAAGTAATCGTTTGAAGTTCTGAATATCAGTGCCTTAAAATGTCACAAAATGTTTTATAATTCCATTACATTGGATTTTGTCAGCTTCCTTTCTGAATTAACAAAGTAAACACACATCTAAAATAGAAAATGTTCATTCAGTTATGTTTATTTAGTTGCATTTGTATGAAACATTTTTTCTTTGTTTACAGCCCTTTCCATAAATGACCATGCAGTTGCCATGCAGACTGTGACAGCCTTAATAGCCAATTTTGGATCTCTCTATCTCTTCTATGTTCTCTACTTTGTACTTCATGATTTTTGCATTGTGTGTATATCAACTTACATTGTCAACGCCCTCATTCTTGTCTGTGCCATACATCGATTAATGAATCTACACAAAAGTTTTGTGAAAAAATCCAAGTGACTCAAGGAATGTTTACAAACTAAAACTGTTTTTATTAAATATATTTTACTTGTTTCTGTAAATAATTAAAATAATAATTTTGAATGTCTGCTTGTTTATTTCATTTTTAATTATAACTTTTACAAAATTTATTTGTACTAAAGAATACTGATTTATTCTTCAATATGGTCTTGATTATGAGTGGAATTAATAAATATTTAAAGACATTTTCATGGCGGTGCAAATAAATTTTTCTTTGATTTTTTTTTTTTTTTTTTTTTTAAATATATTTTATAACTGTTCAAAGTTGAGGGCACTAAATAATATCTCTTAAAAATAAAGCATATTGCAATAGCTAAAACTTAAGTCTACTTTTAAACCTTTGTTCTGTGTTGTTGGAAAGAAAATGGTTTAAAAATTGTTTTACGTAACTCTTTACTCATTTGAATCATTTTAAACTTATTTACATTTCAGTCAGTAAATTGCATCAATTTTGCAATATTTATTATTCATTGAAAATTTCAATTCAAATTTTTGCAAAAAATAACACAAACCTAATTCTCTGTTTCAAATCTAATTGGGAGCAGCTGCCTAGTTTAAGAGCCTTTTAATAGAGTAGAATAAAGTTATAATGGAACTTTGCAAAAATTCCTAGCCATCAATCTCTGCAGGTAGAATACAGCACTTCCACTCATCATTCATACAGAAAATCCCCTGACACTCAGATGTTGTTGTTTTTTTTTGTTTTTTACTAGTTGTGTGATCAAAATTAAACTCTCCCTCTCTCTCCACCAGTGAGTGGTTTGTGGAACACTACTCATTCATTTTATGACAGATATGTTTGTGTAAAAAAAAAAAAAAAAACTGAACAAAATATCTTCTGATGTGATATTTTACTATATATTTCTTTGTGAATTTTTAGGATGATGAGTTATTATTTACATTTACTAATGTCCTTGTTGTTAGTCTCACCGTTTCAGCTATGTACTCCCTGGCCTTCTCCAAATGTCCTGTGGTTCCAAGTAATTGACAGGGAATTTCAAACTGAACCCTTTATTTAATATGTGAGGGTGGATTGTTCTCATTCTGCTGTCCATATCTAGGCATATCTTGTTCTTTGTAGTAGATTAATTAAAGAATTCAGATCAAAATTCCATGAAAATTATCTACATTGACAGACATCTGAAGAAAGCAAAAGAGCACACTGGCTGAAATGTTGTAATAATAACAAGGATAATTAGTCTGAATTCAAACGATGCAAATACTCTATATTTATTCAATATTTTCAATGTTTATTTTTAGAATATATTTTTCATCATCGAACACACACCTATAATGTAACCAGTAATTAAGGAAAAACAAAGATTATATCCAACTGATGATCCATCTTTTTTTCTTTTTTTTTTAAATAATGTAACATTATTTTGGCTTGTGATCATAATTACTTAATATATATACATTATTAGGTGACAAGTACATTAAATAGGGGTGTTTGTCTAGTACCAATAATCCAGCCATCTTTGTACTATAAAACATTGTGATTTTGTTTTTATTTACATTTCCCTTATAAGGTATAAAATATAGTTTATGTATTTCTAATTTTATCTACAAATTCTATATCAGAATTTTTTTTCTATGTATTTGCATTTTATAATTATAAAAGCAGAGTTAAAGAAAACACTTTGTAAATATAAAAAAAGAAAATACCTTTTTTGCCGCAATTGCTAATCCAATAGGAGTAAAATTGTTAAGTGTTTGATGTCAGTGTAAAATGCAGTGACTGATTTGAAATAAAAGTAAAAAGATTGTGTTGGCCAACTACTTAACAACACTAAACAGCCTTGATGAGGTCGTGCTAAAAATACAAACTCTGAATATGTCAACTCATATCTGACCCTTAAGTTGACATTATAACACTTAACATTTCTGACTCACTGGATTCTGTTAGAGAAACATGAAGAGTCAAGTAGATCTCTAGTGAAGTCAAAACGATGAAGTAGAGAGGAAACAAGAAGTATAAGATAAGGAGTCAGCCATAATAGAGGTGTTGGTATTTTTACAGAAAAATGTATTCAACAACAGACAAAGAAATTGACCAACAAAGCTGCACCCTCCACTTGTAATAGACTCGCTAAAGAAAGTTGTTGAGCATATCAGAAACCCACAGGCTTTAGTGCACAGTCTTTGGAAGGGAGTGGAATATGTTGAGTTTCAGTTCAATTCCAGTGTTTAGCAGTTGAATAGTATTTTATTAGAATGATGTTTTAACAGACAGTTGAATGTCTAGGAATTTAAATCTTATGAATTTAAACTCAAAGTAACTGGCCTACAGATACACATACACACATGAAGAAATGGCCATTAATATATAATGTTAAAAACAGATATGTTAAAAGAAAGTTGAATCTGTATCCCTCTGGACAGGGAAACTGTCATTAGATCTGACGTACCTTAATCAACTCTGCCATGGAGCAGTGTCGCTGATCAAGCAAAGTTTGACATGTTGTTAAGCAAAATCCTTCTTGTATTAAATTCCTCAAAATTCAGACTGACAGACAAAAATAAATATACTGTTTAATAAATAAATGGAGCATCTACTCAAATATGAGTATCCACTAAAAATAACATTTAAATTGATAAAAAACTGCCAGATTGATAAATAAAAATCCATTACCGTAGAAAATTACTTTACATTTGGATATGAAACTGAGCAGATGAAAACTTTTAGGCATTTAATATGAGAAGGCTTTTGTTTAAAGGCATGTTTCAAACTTTGCTTGATCAGCATGGCTGAGTCAGAAATGTTGGATCTAAAAAGAAAAAAGGAAAGTATATTAATATATAATACATCCAAATATATTAAAACAAAAGAAGAGCAAAGAAAAAATATTTTCCATAAATTTCAACAATATTTAAACAAAAACTAAAATGATAAAATGAAAACTAAAAAAAAAGTAACCAGTTACAGTTCATTATTTTTCAGATCTTTATCAAGAACAAATGACTAAAGACCAAAGGAAGATAATCAATTAGCTTTTTTCTTCGTTTTTTACCAATTTCTGGAAGTGTTTTTCCTTATTCTTTTTCTACTTGTTTTAATGTTTCATATGCATTGTGTATTAATATATCCATTTTTAAATCAATAAAATTTTGTACTGCCATAAATTATATAGATTCTATGCCCTTGTTTTGGTATAGAATATAATATATTAGATAAGTTCATACAAACATATGTATTGCTTACACGTAATTTCTCTTTTTTTTTTTCTTTTTTTATACATATGTAATCACATGGGGGCTGAAAAGGAGGATTTTTAGAAAATATCTAAGAATTGAAACGTGCTAATGCTTTCTATATATTTATAGTTAAAAGATGAAATAAAGATGTTTCCCATCTTGCCTCACAAATTTTGTAGGTGTTTTTCTTTCTTTTTTTTTTTATCAATGATGTAGTTTTTCCAACAATTTCATTAGTTATCTGAAGTAAGTAAAGAAAAGATGTTTCGACCTGTCAATATTTCAAGAAATATATTTTTATGGAAAAATAAACCTTCCTTTTAGTTCATCTGTTAGAGAGAAAATATATTAAATACTAGCCAATGTAATTACTTTTAGTAAACAAAAAAAATTTCATCTTATTAATCCGTTTCAGATTAAATTTATTTCTAAAAAAAATTTACTAAACAAAAACTGCTGTTTTCAAAGAATGTAAAAATTCACAATTTTTCTGAATTTTGAAAGTGATTTTTTTTTTTTTTTTTTTTTTTTTTTTTCATGAAATTTTTTAAGTTTACCTGGAGAAATATCTTATTTACATGGTTGTTTTGTTAAAATGAAATGTAATGAATATTAAAAAAAAATTGCCTATAACTTAAAAGTGAAATCTAATTAAAAACTGCATTTGTAATATACCACATTGTAGGGAGAAATCCATCATCAATTTCAGGTTGGACTAAATGAAAAAAGGTGAGCTAGAGAATCTGGAGTTAAAAGAGGACATATTACCTCATCTGGAATCAGGTCCAGATAATTGACAGGAATGTGGAAGCTGGCTTGTTGACCAGGTGCATATGTTGATCTAGCACATATTTCAATACTACATGTGGTTTTTGTTAATGTTAGGCTAAGTTAGAATTAGCTGAGTATCTAACACTAGAAATTGATTGATTTGGTAAGTTAATGAACATTAATAAATAATTTGGTTTTCATTGGAGGAACGAGCTTTTCATTGTTCTCATAGATTATATCTGCTGAGAGTTTAAGAATGGATCAACCAAAATATGATAACAACAATTACAGAGAAATTACATAGAGATTCAAATGTTTAGAGTTTTGTAACAGGGCCATGGCTAAGTCATATTAGTGCATGAAATATGGTTTAGTAACTTGAGATATTTGCAATCCTGAGCAAAGTAGTGGAGATAGATGGAGAAAAATATGGGAGAGTGGTTAATAGGGTTGGAGCCTTATGAGCAAAAGTTTGATTAAAAATATTAATTTGAACCTATAAAATACTTATGAGGGGAGGATTTGAACCTAAAATAAACTAAGATACTGTGCCTAGATCCACAAATCTAAGGAAGTCATGATTAATGTTTTGCCAAAATTCTGCAAAATCCAGATGGATTCAGGGGATGCTTATTTACAATCCTATGTAGCAACCGCACACAAAGCTTATTAAAATGATTGACCTTGGGCACTTTAGAAGCATAGGTCACAGGCAGTGCTAATGGAAAATACTTTTACAGAGGTCTTTATGTTAATGCCTAATTAATCAAATTCTCTGTTGAACCATTAACCTTATAAGCCATTTTCATTAACCTTTTCAGACCATTTTGAACAGTAGTGATCAAAACAGTGGTCAGAGATACAGAGGCAGATGACAGGTAGAGTAACTCTTGGCAGCTTAGGGATAAAACAGCTGTCTATTTTCTTCAAATTTTCTAGCAACAGTGAAGTTGGCAACACACCCACATCCCCCCCCCAATTAGATATCTCTCAATGTCTGAAGGGAAGAATACACATGAGTAGTGTGATGTTTGCAACTTTTGTATTTGTCTTATCATTAATAAAATGTTGATAGCTTTAACATTTTTTTCCTTTCTGCTAGAAAATTTCCACATTTCAGGAAAGTCGCTTGAATTAAGGAACTCACTGAAACCAATACATCATTGGATCCACCATCATGAAACAATGCCATGGCCTATTTATATGAATATGCCACTCCAGTAGGTACACAATGTAAAAGTGGATTTTCACTCAACGACACACAATGGTGGGATGAACCATGCCTTATTCATGCATCCTTCACTGAACTATGATACTGGGGTTCATGATTACCAGTTAAAATTTATGTCGGGCATACAGTGGCTGTGGCACAAACACTTCCATGTCATATTTGGTGACCAGTGACTGACTTGGTGTGTTGTATTTGGTGCAGTGACCATGACAATACAATACTGCCACTGTGTTATACTATGTTGGAGACATATTCAATTATAGTGTTTAAAATTTCCTTTATTTATAGGGGGAGGGTGCTCAATATCAGAAAGAGCATTTATAGATATAAACAGTGGGGATATAAGTTTCATGTAAAATGTGATCTCTCTCTCTCTATATATATATATATAATATAAATTTGAGGAAAATCAAATTTAATTTTCATTGTTTGAAATAAGTTTAACATAATCAATAATTATAAAAAAAATAAATAAATATGACTCCGAGAAAAAATTTGCAACCATTAGATGATTTTAAAAACCAAAAAAAAAGAAACTCAAGTTAATGTGGCAAAGTTAATTTTATTGAAATATTTTAGCAACATAATGCTGATGTACTGGTATGTCACTTGCCTGATTTATTATCTCTGTTCAAGCTCAGGATTATAAATGTTGATCTAAGCAGGTAAGTGATTTCTACCTGAAAGATCAGAGCAATACAATCTTTGTATCTCCACTTTTTTTTTTCATTTGGCCTTATGTCATAACTAACTAAATAAGAAAATTTGTGGAATGAAAGTAAAGTTCTATTTTGTTAAAAAAAAAAAAAAAAAAAGGAGAGACTTCAAAGATAGACTAGAACATGACTCCATTTTGATAGCCTAGAAATGTCTCACTAATAACCATACAATGCTATCACAAGTTCCAAAGCATATTGTACAAATGTGGGTGAAACTATATTGACTAAGATCATTGAGTTTTTTAAGCATCAAGAAATGAAAGCAAAAGAAACAAGGAAAATCTTATGTGACATTAAACAACTTTAATGCTGATTTGACAATGCTACTCACACCTGAAATTTCTAGAACACAACATCAAAGACTGGATCTAATTTGTTTCCATGTTTTGGTATATGAAACCAAAACATAGAGACAAATTAGACTAGTTCAATGTATTTTTTCTGAACATTTAAGGTCAGAAAGTAATGACTAACCCATCACTTCAAACATACATTGTGTACCTGACGTCAAATTCATATAAAAAAATATAAAATAGTTTCAAGACTTGAAAGTAAAATATATAGTTCACACCTGTCTGTTCAGTCATTGTAGCCAACAGGAATAACTTTTTTCCAGATATACAAACATGATAACTCTGATCATAACAGACACCTCTTTGTGCTTGTTCATGATAATTGTAAACATGTTCTCAATGAGGTGAAGTCATTGTTCACTGATGGAATGAGGCATCATGTAGTCTCTTATAAATTTCATTCTTGAGACTACTGGTGGCTCTGTAAGAGTGTGTTAAATAAGGGTAAGGCGTCAAGCCCTTCCCTCTTCACTCAATTTGAAGTGTTAACATCTGCTGATAAAGCAGAATGCTTTACTCGATTTTTTTTCCAATCCTACTCATCAGGAGTACCTTAGCTTTACTTTCTACTTAGAACTGAGTCTCTATTGTATGATATACATAATCCATCCATAATTTCAGCTATCATCCCTAAACATGATCTTCACAATAAAGCATGTAGACTCCCTGTAATTGCCTTTAAGAAATGTTCTCCTGTTCTCTTCAATAGATGCTTTGCTGTTTCTTGCTTTCCAGATTGTTGAAAATTCTATTTTGTAGTTCCTGCTTTTAAGAACTCTGGCTAACTGATGCTTCAAACTACCAACCTATTATTCATTATCCAAACATGTCTTATGCATACTTCTCAGCTATTCTAAATTTCCAGCCTACTTGAAATATTTTTCAAAAAAGAAAAAAAAATTAAACCAAAGTGATTTTTTTTAATTAACAGATCAAATAACAAGGTTGTGATACTGAGTTATGATGTCAACTGGAATGTGGTCTCATGTTTTCCTTCTTGAGTCATAGCCATTGCTTTGTCATAGCCATAGTGAAAATAAAATTCAAACACTTAACACAAATTTGATCTCCAAATTACAAGGTAACCAAAAAAGTTCTGTTCGTTTTTTGATTAGTCATTGAATGAAGTTGAAATATATACGAAATGCATGTAGCAATTGTTTTCAAATTCGGAAAGCCGGAAGTAGGAACATCAGATGTTATAAAAACATGCGCACTGTGCCCAGCCATCAGTTATAAGCCAGACAGCTGTGAGAAGGATGGGAGTGTCTAGAGATCTTGTTCGGGGCTGTTTGCTTTACGACTTCAAAGTGGGCTTATCAGCAGCTGCATCAAGTCGCCGCATATGTCGAGCATTTGGGGATAGTGCTGTGGGTGAACGTACTGCAAGGCATTGGTTTCGAAAATTCAAGTCGGGAGATTTGTCTCTCCATGATGAGCCTCACAGTGGATGACCACAGGTCTTGAATGACGGAGTCCTGAAGGTGGCCATTGAAGAGGACAGTAGTCTAATGTGTGGTGAACTTGCAAGACAGTTCAACATTTCTGATGAAACAGTTAGACTTCACCTTCACCGCCTAGGTAAGACGTACAAACTGAGAAAGTTGGTTCCGCAAATGCTGTCGGAGGTTCGCAAGGGACAATGTGTGGCAGCCTGCCTATCGCTGCTTTCTCACCACCATACCGCATCCTTATTCAATCGAGTGCTTACCAGTGATGAAAAGTGGGTTCTGTACGAAACTCCCAAGCGTTCCAGACATTGGTTGTCTCCTCAGGATGCTGTCCCTCACACTGCAGGACCGCCTATGCACCCACACAAGATTATGCTTTGGACAGGTCGTCAAGTGGTTCATTATGAACTGCTACCAACAGGCCAAACGGTTACTGGAGACCTATACTCACAGCAATTGAAACGTGTGCAACAGGTATTGCGCCAGGAGTCAGCACTGGTGAATCACAAAGGTGTGCTTTTCCTCCATGACATCACCAGGCTGCATGTTGCGCGAGTGGTCAGGGATACCATACAGCAACTTGGGTGGGAGACTTTGTGCCATCCACCTTATTCACCTGACCTTGCGCCATTCGATTACCACCTCTTCCAATACCTGGATAATCATCTTCGTGGGAAATCCTTCACCAATGAAGCAGATTTACGCAAAGCCCTCACTGACTTCTTTGCATCAAAACCCCCTGAGTTCTACTGCAAGGGCATTGAACAGCTGGAGACATGTTGGCAGAAGTTGCTGGATGCCGATGGCGATTACTTCAAAGACTAAATATAAGTTACACATACTGTGAAGTGTTTTCTTTTTTCCTTTAAAAACGGACAGAACTTTTTTGATTATCTTGTAGATACCATGTGAAAAACTCCCATCTATAACACTGGCCTGTATTAAAAAAATTTTTCCAAAGGTCAAAGGTTTATCAAGCGATATATGACCACCATTTTATGCTGAATTCAATTTATTATGTTTGGTCAGGTTTGGTTTTTAAGATGTGCTTCAATACTTCACAAGTTGTACACAATAATAACACTTATTCAAAAGCCTGTGGACTCTACTTGTCACAGCTGATCATGGGTGTCTGATCTTTAGTATAGCATATAATGTTGTATGTGTACCTAACTACAGTGTACCAACCTACTCACTAACACCCACATACCTAATGACCAGCCAGTAGCCTTGACACAAGCAGAAGTCATTACCTGACATACCTAAATGATTTTAATCTACTGTGTCAAGTGTCAATGATGAGCTGAGTGCTGATTTATTTTTTTCTCTTTATAACTAAGAATGGATTGCAACTGTAAGAATAATCATGACAGGTTCTGTTATATCTGTAGTAATGTGGTTCTTCTTAACTGTCAAGCAAAAATCACTGACTTTGTGAAGGAGACATCACGATTACTCTGGAGTCAAACTAGGTAATCAGAATAAGCCATTTGCTCCCCATGTTTGCTGTAAAACATGTGGAGAACTTGAGGAATTGGAGGAATGGTAAAAGGAAGAGTATGCCATTTGCCATTCCAATGGTCTAGACGGAAGGAAAAGATCACATTACGGACTCCTATTTCTGCATGATAAATTTAAAAGGAATAAATTGCAAGAACAAGCAACATGTCCAATACCTCAATGTTACTTCTGCCATAAGACCAATCCTTCATGGCCCAAACCTTCCTGTTCCTGAGCCAGATGGTAACATGGAATATAGCTCTGATTCTGAACATAGTGACATGACTGTTGTAGCTGGGGATGACGCATACAAGCCAGAAGAGAATGACCAGCCAGTAGCCTTGACACAAGCAGAAGTCAATGACCTGACAAGGGTTAAAACCTAGCTCATATATAACATTCAGTCTCACACTCGTTGAACCAAACAAAATACTGTTTCCACCCTTACATATCAAGTTAGGAGTAATGGAGAACTATGTGAAGGGAATGGACAGGGAAGGCAGCAGGTTTGCTTTCCTCCAGAAAGTTACCACAGATAAGTATGAAGAAATTCAAAACTGGTATATTATATGAGAACCCTCAAATGAGAGAACTCATGAAGGACCCAATGCTTGACAAAGCACTGAGTGAAGCTGGCAGTCACTGAAGTCAGTAGTTACAAACTTCCTGGGAAACCACTGGAGTGCAGAATACAAGAAGGAAATTGAAGAGCTACTGAAGAGTTTCTACCAACTTGGGGCACAAATGTCAGTCAAACTGCACTTGGACTATTTCCCAAAGATTTGAGTGAAGAGCAGGGTGAGCACTTTCAACAAGACATTCGCATAATGGAAGAGTACTACCAAGGCCGGTGGGATGTAAATTTTCTTGCCAACTACAGTTGGTGCTTGAAACGGGATATGATGGCTGCTGCGCACAGGAGGAATTCCCTAAAAAGATCTTTCATCTGTGAATATCTTCTTTTGTGTATTTTTCAGTTTACTATAGCACAATGTGAGCTTTCTGCGAAAACATCAGCCCTAAATTTAGCATAATTTGTTTAATTCAACGAGAGCTTGTATCTTAAAAATTTGATCTGATTAGAAAAAATGAGTATGATTTTTGGATTCAGTGTAAAAATCTACCTTGAAATCAGTTATTATATATTTGACCTTGTAAACATCACAGGCCAGTGATAATTTCTAATTCTGTCTTTAAAGGATTAAATCAAAATTGCAATGGATCGAGAAAAATGGTATAAAAATCTTCCATGGATGATGATGGTTTATCCAAAGTGTGTAATTTTTGTATGTATTTTCTGAAAATTGTTCAGCTTTTTATGAAAATGACTTAAAGTATATACAGTACTGTGCAAATTAACTGGGACAGTGACTTCAGTTTAATATATTGTTCTCTTTTATAGTCTTTGGACTGCGTCACAAGTTTAATGACTCCTAATCACAATGAAGCCATTACAGTGTACATTTTTGAACAGAACACTTTTGAAACAATTTTGAATATTGTAGATTTTATTTGTGACTAAACTTTGCATTTGGTAAAGAATTGTGTGATTTATATGGTTTTGCTTGTAAGTCAGATTTCTTGTTTTTTTTGGTTACTGTTTCTGATTTAAAAACTAATCTGATTATTTTCTTTCAATAGGTAAAATAAAAATGGATATAACTCCTAGAAAGTGTGCACAGGTTATTGTGCTCCATGAACATTCAAACAAATCTATGTGACATTTGTCACACAGATTTGTCAAGCCCAAAGCATCAAGAAAAAAAAAAACAAGGAACAGTAGCAGGGACCTGGCAGCAGATTTAGTGGATCCAGTGTATCCATATCTGACTCAATTGCCAGGAGACAGTTACTTGAAATGGTGAGACCAGCCAGAAAACCACACAAAAACAGCTTTTGAGAGAAAATAATGAATGGACAAAATCTCAGAAAGATTGGATGGTTGAAAATTGGAAAAAAGTGTTGTTCTCAGATGAAACGCATTTTGAAGTCATTGATCTTGCTTTGTATAAAGAAGCAAAGGTGAATCCATAAGTGATGACCATATTGAGCAAATGCTAAAACATGTTCACAAGAAAATACGTTCTGGGTCAGTTTTAGTTCAAATGGGTTAGGTAGATTGAGAATAATTGATGGGATGATAATTGATCTTCATATTTTGTGCTATGAATAGCACAAAATATGAAGATCTTTTGAAAGTCCATATGCTCCCATCAATGGAAGAATTTTACCTAGATGGAAATGGTGTTTTTCAGCAAGATAATGCCACTTGCCACACACAGAAAAAATTGCAGAATTTTTTTCAAAGTAAGGGTGTAAAAGTGTTGGACTGGCCAGGAAATTCCTCTGATCTGAACCACATTGAAAATTGGTGGAGTATTGTGAAGCAACAACTGATGAAACATGACTGTACCACAATGGAGAAGCTAATCTATGCAGTCATTCACATATGCTATCACAATGAAAAATTGTGCAACACATGTCTGAAACTAGAAAAATGTGTCCAAATCCTCATTAAGAGTAGAGGCAGACATATAAAATACTGATTTGTGACATTTTAGAACAGTTATGTAAAGCTTTTTGAAAAAAAAATAAACATAATTTGATATTATTTCTTTATTTTATGGAAGTCACTGTCACAATTAATTCACACCACTGTATATACAGGGTGTGATGGAAAAATTGTTGTCTAAATTGTGCAAAAATGAAAATAACACTAACACCTCATTTTAACAGATATATTTACCAAAATTACACAAAAATATCTTGAAATACTAAAGAGTAAACTTATTCAATAAAATTGCCATTGGCTTCAACCACAGCCTTCAGATAATCTCCAGCAACTCATCTGGATGTTTTCTTTGTTTAAATTGCTGCCATAATCCTTGCCTTCATTTCATGTTTGGTGTTGATCTTTTGCTTAACTGTGTCCCCACACATAATAATCAAAGGGGTTGCACTCTGGAAGTTAGGTAGCTAGATATAAGGTTTGATGCAAAAATTGTCTGACAGTCATGACTACATTCTTCTGCTTGTGTGGTATGGTGCAGAATCCTGTTGCTAGACATAGGGTCTTACAGCAGCCACCCTTTTGCCCCAGGACAGAACTGCTTACTCAAGGCACTTCATGTGTTGAGTCTGAGGCCCTGTGGGACAATGAATGGAGGCATAATGTTGCCATCACTAGTAATCACTCAAAATACCTTTATAATCACCATTAGACTCATTCAACTCTTTCCAAATCCTCTGCATTGTCCTCAGATTGACACACAAATACTCTGAAATGTTCATATTGGAGCTTCCGGTGCAAATGCCAAACAGTACAGCATGCTTTTTCCAAATTTCTGACAGGGTGAACTGCATCATGGTGCTCTTTTTTTCACAGACAGTACCCAACTGACACTACTATACTCTGCAGTCGACAATGCTCAATAAGTTTTTCATTGCTCTTTTTCTCCTTGTGTTAATACATTTGTAAATATATACTTTCTAAAATGTATGCTTTTAGAATTAAATAAAAAAAATATATTATTCTGTTGACTTTGAGTGATTACTAAGTGATGGCAAGAAAAAATATCTGATGAAAAACAAAACAAATTGATTAAATTGTCTTCAATTGCAAATCCAGATGCCATACTGTCGTCTACAGATCTTAGCTGGTACATGTAAATTAATTGTCACTTCCATTCACAGATAATAAAGAGAAATTTGACAACTACTATAAAAATATTTAAATTATCCGTAAAAAAAAGGTTTTATTTTAATGTGTGAAAAAATATTTTGCCAAATATTGTCAGTCAATGAAATATTAATATGCCGATCTTTCATCCAAAATAAAATAATTTTGAAAATAAATTTCGAAGAAACAAACAGATTTAGAAAAATAATTTATTTTTCACAATTCAAACTTTTTCATCTCTGAATGAAAGTTTTGCTGAAAAAATCTGTCAGACATTTGTCTTTTTAATTTTCTTCTTCAAAATTTTAGGAGGTCCTAAAAATTTAAAGGTGGTTCTGAAAAAATAAAGAAAAATTAGACCATAAATATTTTCATAATGCTTTATGGGATTAACTTTGCTAACTTTTACTCTATAACAAATGTCCTGCAGAAATATATTAAACTTAACTTTATAAAAAGGATCTTTATAATCAATATTCTATGCTTAGCAAAGAAATTCTAAATTAATAAATATTTTCACTAACATATATATAAATTTTTCCTGTTCAAAATAGTTTTACAATGTTTATAAAAACCTTAACCTATTCTTATGTTCTGAAATGTAGACATTATTGAATGAATCATTCAGGCTAATATTGATTTTGTCAGCGAGTATTTCAGCCTTCCTTACGTATTTGTTATATCTCAAAATGATTTTTAGAAGAGTTTCAGGAAGAGGGGCAGATGAAAACAGAGTAATCTACGTAATGAATTTGTGTAAATGAATAGAAGAGATGGGACAAAGATAGAAGATAAAAAGTCAATTGTTACTTAAAGCTACAAAAGACAAGTTGTGGAGATCCATGATCATCCACTTTCCGAAGTACAAAAAAAAAATTCCCTACAAAATATTTATTACTTAAATCCCAGAAAAGATAAGAAAGGCTGTAAGCTAAACAAGTAAAAAGAAGAAAAAATAAAGTAATTTGAATGATTCATTGAATAATTACAGAACTTAATCAAAATCCAAAATCCAAATATCAAACTTCTGGTCTGTTGTAATAGACATTCATTAAAATAGCTTTCATAATTGAGCAATAAATTCCAATTGTGAAACATGCAAACAGCTTATCAACTTTATTGGTTATTTTCATCTCTTCTTTCTTTTATCATTTCCATTTTTAGTTCATCTAAATGGTTCAAAATGGTGGTTAATCAAATATTTTTATTTTATTTTTAAGTTTTTAGAGTTGCTTTCATCCTTCACTAAAAAAATAGTCCACGATTTAATGTAACACCTATTTTCATAGACACTTTAAAATGAAAATACATTTTTTAATGCCATTTTCACCAGGAAATTGGTGTGTGTATATATATATATATATATATATATATATATATATATATAATAGTACAAACTATTACACTCTGCTAAAGGTGAAACCATGAGACTTCAGTAGCAGAAAGCCAGGATCTACACAAAGAAAAATTCAAAGGACAATATTGACAATATTAATTTGGTCACAAAATTAAAAAGAGGATCTATTTGAAATAAATTTGTTCTACATTTGTTTCAAATGTAATTCTAAAAGATATTTTTGTCTTTTTTAACTTGCAGTTCAAGAGAAGCTAATAAGAAGTAGCCCAGGGGTGGGGGAACACCTGTCATGAATGCTTTCTGCTCAAAGACTAAAAATTGTAATTTCTTTCATTATTTTTATATTTTCATTCTACTTTTAAAGAGAATTAACTATGATATCCACGAAAAAATGTTAGCATTTTTTAGAATTGATTCATCTGGAATCCCAATTTCTTGGCTTCAGTGATGAATTTAAATTAAGATATATCTTCTAAGATAAAGAATGCTTTAAATAGATGTAAGTTATAGCAGTAAAAACATGTTTGATTCCTAGCTTATTTTTAACAAACTGATATATTGCTGCTGTAAAGCAATGATGAAGGAGCTATTTCCCATGAGACACTTGATGACTGCTGTTTTGTAATGGATAAGGATAATCAATATCTAGAGATGATTATATGTCAAGTGTAGAAGTAATAGAAAGAAGTTTCAGGGAACAACAATATTTGATAACTTGTTACAAAGGACACTTTTAGAGTTCTATTGATTGCACTTCATCCTGAGCTCCTAACTTTACAGATTAAACATGCAATGATCAGTCTTCTATCTATAATACCAGCATATTCAATGCAATATTGGATATTTTTGTTTAAAAAAAATAAAATAATAGTATGCAGCTCAAGAAATACAGTATTTATGATAAGAATTGAAATTAAAAATGCCAATATGTATTCCATCAAATCTTAACAAAGTTTAAGCATTTAATTTTTAATAATCATTAAGTGAGTGTAAAAAGATTCACTTACTGACAGGTTGAGCAAATTGGACTGAAGGAACAAAATACTGAAAAAAAAAATTTTTCATTAGAAATAAATTAATAGAATCAAAAATAGTGGAATTGATCAAAAATAGTGAGAATCCCTACAATGCATTTTGTTTAAATTCCTGTCAACTCATTCACTAATGGCTGTCCATTGTTGATAATTATTTTTTTAAATCATTTCACCCGAGCAAGGCAATGCTGCCACTAAGACCCAAGGGGTTAGTGGAAGTGAAAGAGAATGAGAAGTCTTTAAAAGGAAACGGAAACTCAATCCTAAACTGGAAACCAGGGATAAACCTCTACTCCTGTTCAAAACATTAGTTGGAGATCCCATGCAACACTTTACACAATCTACAGAGAATTCAGACCAATCATTACAATGAAAATGACTACAGTTTGCCAGCCACTGCTACCAAGCAGACAGAGAAGTCATCTCATCCTTACTCCTATGGCATCCTTCTGGAAGTATCTTCTCACAAAAATTGACTTTCCCAGACACCATAGCTCAGGACTCAGGGTTGAACATTGGGGATCTGAGGACAGCCATACACGACTGAACAGTGTGGACAGAGATTGTCAATGGAGCTCTGACCAACCATAGGGAGGTTGAACGATGATGATGAATATTATAGAAATTTAGATATTTTATATAATATAAATATTATATAACAAGAAATAATAAGGAAAAGAAAGTAAATATGTCAATTGGGAATTTTTTTCCTATTAACTTATGTTAATATTCAATTATATTTCTCTTGTGATGTGGGGTCTGGCAAGATACAACATTTAACTTGTCAGAGTCAGTTGTGATAGTAGTATACAATATTCAGCTAGACAAGTCACTACAATAGCATTATCTTCTCTTTCTAGACAAAACCCAGGATCAGTTTATTCATGATAGTAAGCAGGTTAACTCACTTTTACCACAACAATTTCATTTTCAAGCAAATATTTTCTAAGCAACTGATTTGCTTAATGGAAAGTGATACTTTCTTTTGATTTAATTATTGTTAAATGAGGGTCACAACTGTGATAAGTTTAAACAAAAAGAATACTAGCATTTATATAAAATATATATTTTATTATAAATCTTATTGTAATAGATATAAACAGTTTTGTACTTTGTACTGATAGAAAGCAGATTCCACCCAATCTGACTTCTTTTTTTTTTTTTTTGACCAAATGTTATTAACAATAATAATTCCTAAAACACACCTGTTCAAACAGGAGATAATCTTATGTAGACATTGTTTTAAAAAACAGTCTAATTTATGAACAAATATCTTTTTATGCTTCTCATTAGATTTTACCTCCCGAGCTACAGATAAACAAATAAAAATGCACACACCAAAAGCATTTATCTAATTCTATTAACTGATGGAACCACCATAGCTTCTTATTTCATTCACTGTAGTGATTATTCCTTTATTAAAGAAATGAAAACACTTCAGTGAATGTCAAAGTAAAAAAGTATCACTAACAAAACCAAAAAGGATATTCTTAATCTTATTTTGTAATTGAATAAATAAAAGTAGTGAAATTTAATCTCAGTCATAAGAAAACTAAAAGAAAATAATTCACACTGCCTTTTACTGTTTCAATTTTCAATATAAACATTACAATTCAGATCATCAAACATTTAAATTTTATGCAAAATACAAACCAATACTTACTTGATAGACATACTGAACACACATAACCAATGTCAATGAGATTCCGATGGCAGAAACAAGCTGCTCGGTAATCCACTTGAACTCTTGCAGGAAGAGTTAACTTGTGCCTCACATCAGGATCAGGCAGAAATACGCACTGCAAGAAGATTTGAAAATAATTATTTGTTTCTACATCAGTCAAAAATATTTTAAAAAAAAATTAAATGATATTTAAATTTTGAAGTATTTCAATCTTGTCATAATAGTTTTGTCTCAAGGACAAAAAAAATTTATGTCTGCTCTTTTAGAACATGATATTTACTTAGATTTCTGTAATTTTCCCAAATAAAGCATGCCTCAGTTTTATTGCTTTTACTTTAGTTGATTTTTTAATTTTTTCAAGCTGTTTTCATATAAGAATTTTTTTGCTTGATCAATAACTGTTAAAAGTAAAGACCTTATTGTGTATGTTGCATGTAGTAGTTTTTTTAATTTAAGTTAGTATTTATGTTATATATATATATATATGCACACACAGAGGAAACCATTATAATCGCAGATAATGTTATTTTTATCAAAATCAGTCTGAAACACTCTATTTTAAATTAATTAATTATTCACTTATCATCAAAGTGTCTTTTATAAAATTGTTTATAAAAACGCATTTCATAATAATGAATGTAAATTGTTGCCATTTTTATATCTTTTGCTTAATGTTATCAGCTGGTTATTGTTATAAAAAGATCCTGTTTCCTTTATATATATTTAGTTATATCTATTATGTTTCAAAATTGTTTTTTGTAACTGATATTAATTTCTTTATCATAAATAATGACAATAAAAAGTAAAGGCAATGATGACACATGAAGAGATTTGTAATTGTGTCTGGCAATTTGTTTTAAAATACTTACAAGTAAATACTGCAGTAAACCTGTTACAGTTGGTAGTTTTAAATAAGTTCCTCCAGTAATATCACAGGCCTGCAAATAGTACAAGACATAATCATTGGATTTTGTTCCCATGTAACTTATATATACTTTTTAAACACTTTTACATAAAAATTAAATTTTCTTTATTCAACATTCTTTTCCTGTATAAATAACATTCATTTAGTGTATATAAAGGTTCAAGTTGTAAAATTTGACTGTAATTGCTTCAGTCAGGTGAGAATAGCAATTTCATGTGATTATCGGGTCATAGGGAGTTTAAGTAAACATTCAACTCTTTCTTTGCTTTAATTATCTTATTATTATTTATAGTTCTCTACAATATTATTATTCAAATTCAATATTATTATTCAATCCTGCTCAATTAGCATCTTCTATGAATTTTTAGTGCCTATTTGTTTTTTGGAGTCAGTGTTTGAATAGATATTAATGCTTTGAGCCTCTGCTTTTATGTTGTCTTTCTAATACCATGTGTCATGCATCTTAATAGACACTATCATTCAGGTTTACAAAATTAATATTGTATTGAAGAGAGAGGGTTTAAAATGACTAACTATACTTGAATTTCTTTATAAGACCATAACTATGAGTAAAGGGTTAGCAGAATAGACTACACATCTAGAAAATTCAAGAATGAAATTAAATGAAGTTTGGTATAAAAATTTAAAATATTGATTGGCATGTTATGCTTAAAACCAATACTTCTTGATATCCAAAGACAATTTAAAAGCTCTCACATCGGGTCTTCAGCAATCATGGCATCTCCATAAAAACCAAAATCATGGTCTTTTGGGCCATGGTCCTTTCCACCCTTCTGTACACTTGTGAGGCCTGGACTTTGTATCGCTAGGACATCAAATGTCTAAAACCGTTCCACCACATCATCAACAACAAGGTCCTCTCTTGAACATTTCTCCCCAGCATTAAGGCTACCATCCTTCAACATCACTGTTGTTGGACAGGTCGCATGTCCAGAATGTCCCACTTGACTCCCACATATCGTCCTGTTTGGAGAAAACGCAGTGGCAAGAGAAACCCAAAACAACACTTCAAGGATCAGTTGAAAACATCCTTAACACAGGCCAACATCGACCCTGAGATCTGGGAAACAGTTGCTACAAATCAGCCTTTCTGGCACAGGACCATCCAAAGAATGACTGAGACTTTTAAATCCAATCATCAACATGAAAATCTGTGACATGCTATCAGGAGGGCTTGATTTGTTCAGCCACGTCCACAACCATTACTCCACTGTGGCTCCTGTTCACGATTATTTAGCCTTCACAGCCCATCTCCATCACTGCCACCAGAGGAGTAAAAGGGAATAAGAAAAGGATATATTCAAATGTGATCAGGTGTCAACAATAATTTAAAAGCAGTGGAAATTTGTCATGTCACTAGATACTCTCTCCTAATTTTGATTGAAATTTGGTCAGACTGAACAAAGGTTGGTTGAGAACATTAGAAATTATACTTTAACTTTTTTTTTCCTATCTTGAAATTGATTTAAGACCTGAACCAATATGAATCAATTTGAGTTTTTCTGACATCAATTTTGTGATTTCTTTAAACTTAAAAGCTGGAGGAAAGCAAGAATCAAGGCTTTTACCACTAGGATAAAAGAAAAAAAAACTATTTTGTCTTCTTGCAGGAATTATAAATAAAAGACACTAAAACCTGAGTATCAAATTGCAAAGAGAACTGAATTATAATCACATACTGTGACATAACTGAGACGTCAAAAGAATTTGGAAAAATTTACCTGCTGCAAAAGGCCAGAGTCTTTACCCAAAATGCATCCATCCATAACAACATTCTGTCAAAAAAAAAAAAAAAAAAACTATGTAAACACATTTAAACCATCTACCATATAAAAGTCAACTCAAGATCTCAACTGAATTTTATGTATGTGTCAAATAACTTTTAGACATGAAGTTTTCACCACTACTAGAAGATTATTAAAGAAATTTTTATTCTTAATACTAGTAAATGAAGATTAATCAAATGTAACATATTGTAGAGACATTATGTAGCTTTGTAGGTTTTTGTAATATAAATGGTAAGTATCCTACATTCTGGAAGAGGCCAAGGTTTGATTCTTTACAAAACAAATATAATCAATCAATTTTAGATTTTTTATTTCCCATAGACAAATGAGAATAAGAAATTCCATTAAACAAGGTCTCTACAATAAAAAAAACACCAAAATATATAAACAAACAAAATCAAATTACCTGCTTTTGAGCTGAAAAAACTGTATTCATGAAATTCATATACTGAGCAGGATTGTCTTCAGAACCTTTAATTACCTGCAGAAAAAAAGAAAAATTATTTCTTGCATTTATGTATTTATAATACAAATTATGTTTGTGTGTTTATTACAGTAATAGAGTAAAAACAGCACATTGTAGTATCATTTTTATTAGCACTATACTATTAAAATTTTTCCAACTTTAAGAATAAATTAATTTTCAATCCAATTTAATCATTACCAAGTAATTTTTCATCAGTTAAGTATAAAATAAAATATGTACAAAAGAGATAACTTGAGGACATTGCTAATTAGATTTGTTTTTAATGGCAAGAGAGAAATGGTCATATGGTCTGATGGGTAAATAAGTAAAACTGGTGGCAAAGCTACAGAAATTTTTCCAACTTCACACTACTATATTTGGATGGGAATATGTTGGCATTTTACACAAGAATAAACAAAGACAACCAGTTAGACACAGGTAAAATTGAAGGTCAATTAAAGATAATGTTCACAATGGGAGCATTTATGGCAAACAGCAAGCTGGGAAGGGTGAGACCAGAGAGCAGAAGAAGTGAAAGTCTATGCAAATGTAATGAGATGCTTGGTGTGTGTGTGTGTGTGAGGGGGGGTAAAGAGTTATTTAAGGGGGTGGAGAGAAGAGTTCAGTATAACAGGGACCAGTGGTCACTGCAACAAAGGTAACATGCTAGCTAGGGTCATCACCATACCAAAAATAATAAATGTTATCTTTTCTCTGTCATCACAGAACCAACATGATATAATCAGCTATCCCGATCACCATATGCCTAATGTAAACTTTAGCCAATAAACACAATTCCCAGTATTATATTTCAGTGATGGATGCATGAATTGGATGTGGTTATTTCTGTCATTCCTCTCCATCACCAGAACTGTGTTGTCTTTATGTTGTGTAACTGCCAGGACAAATTATGTGATGTGTCTTTTTATTCATTCCAATAGGTCATTGGTTTTTGTTTGTGGTCCAGGTGATGTTTAAGTCTTAGCAACTTTCTTAATTTGGGTGACCTTCCTGAAAGGTGGGAAATTTCTAGCAGAAAGGGCAAACTCTGTTGATAAAGTTATCAACAATTTATTAATGATGAGAAAATATAAAAGTTGCAACCATCATACTTATGTGGTTCAACTTCAGCAAATTCTTTTCTTCCCTTTAGGTACTGAGAAATATCTAACAGTTAAAATATGGGTATGTTGCCAACTTCACTGATGCTAGAATTTTTGACAAAAATAAACTGTAGTATTGTCCCTGCTGCCTCGTGCAAACTATGTGTGGTGTGTGTACTTATATGGATAAGAGTCTGAACAAGGGCTTTGATTAATTAGGCATTCACACAAAGGCCCTCTTTGTTAAACAAAGAGAGCCTTTAGTGTGGCACTATATGACACTGTCAAAGGAAAAGGATTAATTTAAAATATGAACTGAGACAGATGGAGAGGGTTAAAAGTATGGATTAATGTATAAACTGAAAGAAGGAATGAAATGGTTTCCTATTGAAAATTTAGCTTGAAGAAGATAGAAAAAAAAAAAAAAAAAAAAAAAACTTTATTAGTTTTAAGAAAGATATTATCAAAAGCCATGTTGAAAGCTTCAACCCACAATGTCCAAGAAGGAATAGTGAAAGTACATTTGAGGTTAGTTGAGAATTTTAGAAATAAAAGCAGAAATTGAGAAATTGATTTATGTCTGCTTAATTAAAGTGGAAGTTATGAAAACATGTCTCATGATTACCAGACAGAAGAAGGGGTCAACTGAGTTATAATATTTGGTAATTTTGAGGGCGAAGAGAGAATTAAGAAACTGATTTATGCCTGTCTGTCATAGCTTTACCGATTTTGGAAATGTAAACAAATCAAGAAATAGGTTTTTACCCTATGCTCAAAGAAATTGAAATACAAAACAAACTTGTAAGGTTCATAAGTACAATTAAGCAAAAAAGATATGAAGACAAGTTTTGCAAATAATGGGTCAGTGAAACAGCTGATAAATGTCTGCTTAAATAAACAGGACTGGGGTCTAAGAAAATTCATTGTTGAAAACTAAGATTATTACAATTAATGATCAAAAGCACCTCCCTGTGCGCCCCCTCAGTTTGAAAATTAGATTTGTCACGAGACAGCCAAAGTGGCAGGCTTAGAAGAAATACTAAGAGAGGAGGAGGAAGAAGGAAAAATCACCTCCACCCATTTGGAAGTAATGGTGCAAGGTATAAATAAGCAAAGGAATGAGTTATAAAGGTAGAGCAATATCTGCAACCACCACCGGCTAGGTGAATTGTTCTTCCAAATTTGGAAAAATAATTAATATTGTGAACCAAAGAACTCTTGTTCAAATTGATACAGAAACCTGGAGAACCACAAGATCCCCAAATACTGTCAGCCCAATCTAGTGTTGGATGAAAGTCAATATAGGCAGAATGCTTAGGTGACCCAGAGAGAGATGAGAGACAAGCAGTGAAGAGCAGACAAAGGTACTACTGAAATCCATGTAACTTACTGCCAAGAGAACCCCTGTTCCAAGAATTAGCACCAATAGGCAGTGTCACAATAGAGATTTTAGTGGGAACAGCTAATGTTGTTATACAAAGAACTAAATAAACCAAATCAAAAACTGACCTGAAGAATCTTTTGTTTTTATTTTGTCTGCAAGAACATTTCTTTTTTTCCCTTCATATAATTTCCCTTTGCTGTGGTTTGAACCATCACTAGAATTACTGATGATACTCAATCTCCACTGCTCTGTGATAAAGAAACACAATGTGGGCAGGGCAATGTGTGGACCAGGTCAGCTAGCAACCAATGGCCTGTTGACCAGTGTGGGATTGACCCTGTAATCAACTCATTGTCTTATGACCCTGAGGACCAAATCATCTTCTGGTATAGGGGGCACATGACAAGGGTCATGTCATCTAGTCACTACTTACCAGTTTTGACCTAGGATTGTCCAGGTCATGCATGTTATATTAGCACTGCATGTGACCAATGTTTTTAACATATTCAAGACCAGATAAGCTGGCTTTTTGGAGGGGGAATGAGATACCAAAAATGAAGGACAAACTAGATAATGGGACATTGTAATTATGGAAGAAATAGAAAGGGAGGACCCAGGGAAACGATGCTAATATGTGCCTAAAACAGAGAAAAGAAGTCATAAATAGTGTAGTGTTGTGGAGATTAATGCACCTCTCCAAAAGAGGACTTGGATTCGTCCAAATACATAAATATAGACGCCAAGAATCATCATTAGAAGAAGGAGTAAACAAGTAGAGAGTTAGAGATCTAGCTTATTTGCTTACTACCTATTTCAGCCATATTACGTTTAATCCAAGTGACAGTGGTGATGAAAATTCAATTTCACATGAAAAAAAAATTGGTTTCCTCCTGGTTAGCATAAATAGCTGGTGAAATTCAAAATTCACAGAAAAAAAATTAGGTGGAGCTCATTTATGTTTGTATCATGACACGGAAGTCAATAACCTTCAAGGCTGTATGATATACTTCTATTAGGAAAAAAAAAATTTTTTTTCTTCCTACTTAAGGACTACTTATGAACTAAATAAACTATGGAAGAATTGAAGATATTTATTCAGCAACTATTATAACAAATACAATGGGAGTGGATTTAATATCTCAAACAGATAAAAGCAATCCCAGGAAAGCAAAGAACAGACAATGTGTCAATTTCATTTTTGCTGCACTCAGTCACTAACACAATTAGTGAATTTCATTACATCCCAGAAGAAAACATTACATTCCTATTGTACTTCAGAAAGTATGAGGCTATTTTCAGAGAAGAATGTCAAGGATGGATGGATGAAAAGAAGGTACATCTTTTGGTATGAAAATTGTAAACCCTGAACATAAAAAAATATCTGAAAAAGAGAAAATCCAAAATAAAAATGCTGCAAAAACTTAACCCATGTTATGGCTGTGGTATACTTCATTTCAGAAATGACTGTCCATTTAAAACTAAAAAAGTGTGCAAAAACAGTCACAAACGAAGCTACTGCAAGTCAAAAAGAAAAAGAAATGCATAAATTAACTTGCTGAAAGTAATTTTACCAGCTAAAAAACAAGAAAGTTCAAATAACAGAAAATTTGTAACTATAGTGAATAACACTACAGTGAGATTTCAGTTGGACACTGGAAGCGATATTACAATTATTGATGAACAAACTTGGAACAGAACTGGCAAGCCTAATTTGAGAAAAACCGACAAAGTTACAAGCGGAATATCAGGCAAGAAATTAATTTTTCTTAAGAAAATAACATGTAACATTGTTCTTGTAGGTAAAACTAAAAATCAGATGTTTACGTATTATAAAATTCCAACTTGAATTTACTAGGCGTCGATTAGCTAGAATTATTTGAACTATGGCACTGGCTGATTAATTAATTCTGTAGAATAATTGTTTGTCAGAGAAAAATATTACAGCTAAAGAAATACTGAGTAAACTAAAAAATAAATTCACAACTATTATCTCAAAGGAGTTGAGAAAATGTACAAAGTCAAAACCATTTTTTAAATTAAAAGAAAATGTGGTACCAGTGTTTAAGCCTAAAATAAATATACCTTTTACTGTGTTAGAGTCTATTAGAACCGAACTGAGCAGTTTAGAAAATCACAGTTATTAAAAAAATGGATTACTTAGAAACATAATGAAATTTGTTTATGTACAGATTTTTCAACTAGACTGACCACATGCATATCCCCTACCAACTCCAGAGGATATATTTGCCAAATTAAATGGTGGTAAGTTTTTTTCAAAGACTGACCTGTCTGAGGCATATCTTCAAATTGTTGTGGATGAGGAATGCCAGAAGTTTTTGACTATTAATATGCATAAAGGACTCTGCAAGTTTAAAAGCTTACCCTTTGGTGTAAAAGTAGCCCCAGGTATTTTCCATCAAGTAATGGACACAATGTTGGCTGGACTAGATAGGGTGGTTGTTTACATAGATGATATACTTATTAAGTATCCTCAAGGACACATGGCACAGTGGATAAAGGCGTTGGTTAGATCCAGTGACAGACCCAAAGAAGGTGAGTTCAATTCCTGGTTAAGGCAGTGGAGAACTTTCAGAGGGAAAATTAGCAGGAGATAACTGATAACTGACATCCATCAAAACATGGCACGTGGAATTAGAACAGTCTACCCCAGCGATCGAAATAAAGGGTTCAGTTCGAAATTCCAACCACCTGAAGAAGGCCGGAGCGTACAACGGCCGAAACGTTGTGACAAATATGGCGACAAAGATGAGGACAATAGTCCGACTAATGTAAATACTGTTATTAAGAGTGCTCCGAAAATACAGCACGTAAAACAGATTCAGAAAGTATTTCAGAGACTACATGATTATGGTTTCAAAAGCAATGTCAACATATACTACTTCTTGATTGCATTATCTTCATTCAAGGCAATGAAGACATAACATATTCTGGAGGTGGGTTATTTTAAAGTAGCTGAATTAGATGCTTTGTTAATGGGTATGAATTTGGCCTTCAAGTGGGGACTGTAGTATATTGTAATCTGAACTCATTCTGCTACTGTGCTCGGGTTGGTGAAGTCGATAATTACTGGTAAGAGAAGAAATGAGCATAAACAAAAAGAGTTGCAGATATGCACATCTGAAAGTCTTGGGTTGGATAAAATTGCACTGAAGATTTCTATCCTCAGAAAAGAATAAAGTGGATATTCTCATCAAGGTAAGGAAAACCTGGTTGGGGATACCAAAAGATTGATAACAGAGGAGTAAGAGCAGCATGTTATTTGGGTGGAGTGCAGAGTTGAAATAATTGCATAGCATGCATCATTTGAAGGTAGAAAGAATCCTGTTTTGTGTCAGAAAAATTAACTTGCATCTCATAAAGTATGCTGTTTGGAAGGTGATTAAAACTGATGACAGGCACTAATTGGTTGGCTCTGTGCCAAATGCACATGAATTGAGTGATTCAGGTGAGAAATGACTAGACAAAGTTGCCTATCAAAGTGACACATTATTAAAAAAGGAGTATATCTCTCTTGATGGTAGAATGTGAACAAAGATGAGTGGTCATATGGAAGAAAGAGTATAGACTGGGGAAGAGCTTGCAAGGGTACTGAACAAAATAATTTTTAGGGAGATTTCCAGTGAAACAGGATAAATGGATAACATCACATTTTGTTCAAAATTGCTAAAAGATTATGGAAAAATAGAATATCAGGTGCTACTTTAGAAATAGGACCATCAAAAGATATCACTGAATGCTTAAGGCAATGGCTGAAGGGGACACATATTGCTGACTGAAATAGTCTTTTGGTACATGTCATTGAGATTATATCTGGTGACTGTTCTGGAAAGGGCTGTATTCTGATATGAATGGAAGATATATATATATATAAAAAAGAAAAAAAAAAAAGAAAAGTATGCATATCTTCAAATTGGGGAGGAGATTTGAGTAAAGCCACCTGATAAAGTGTTCTCCCCTAACAATGTGTCAGTTGGTGAGTGCAAGACATTCTAGATTCTATGAAAGGCCAACATCATTGGATGATGAGGCTTGTGATAAGAGATGACATTCAAGCTGTGGCCCCACAGTGAGAGGTAGCAGTGTAAACAACATCCACAACACACAATGGCTAATGAGATTATCATGCTCTCTACAAGAAATCAAAAATAAAGATTTTTTTTTTTTTTTTTTTTTTACAAAAGTATACATTGCATTTAAAAAAAAAATTATACTTACTAAAATTCTGCTGGACATTTTCTCTCCAAGATGCATTTGTTTTTCCATCCGGTGAATGACTAAATTGTCAAAGGCTAAGGATTGGCAATAACTGTTTTTGAAAAGGAGTACATCTTCCAGTGGTAGGACCCAGTGGTGTAGCTTGGGGGGGTCAGACTGCATGCTTCTGGGTGCCAGCACAGGAGGGGTGACACAATGTCACCCCCAGCAAAATTTTTCAACCAGGCTAAGGTGCCAAAAATAATCTGAAAACAGTGGTGGAGACAGGGTTTCGCAGGTGGGCATATGACCCCCCAGAAATAATTTATGACCCCCCCCTAGTTTTATCATATTAATAACAGTGGATTACTATTGCATTACAAAGCAAATGTTTTTATAATTCTTGACTTGCAATCAAAAGAGACCAAAACAATCCAAAGTAGACTTTCTAATATTCAATTATAGATTAAAACAGAAAACTTAGTCAATACAAATTCATAGTAAGCACACTAGCAATGCATTAATTAACCAGCATGTAACAGGAGTAAGCCAGTGGGAATAGTTCATATGGTAGAACAAAGTCACAAGAGGTGCATCCAGTAAGTAACAGTCTGTGTCCTTTTAATTGATGGATACCTAGCTTGGACAAGTGGTTAGAAAGGTAGTGAGAACAGTTTCAAATCTCAACATTTGTCAAGGAAAAACAAATTGGTCTGAGGAGATAAAATCAGTATACAGCACCATTGATGCATGAAAATCTGCTGAATTGCCCCAAAATTTGTGAAAGAAATTGAGTAGGCAAAAGTGTTCAAAAGCTATCAGTGAGTGTGTTAGCGTAAAGTCATTAAAAACAAAAGGTTCGAACATACTGATCTTCAACTATTGATCATATTGGATGTACTCTCTCACAGAATCTCTAAGGTCTGCTCAGTATAGTTTCAGTATAAGTGACAGATTGGCTCCATGGGTGTTGTTGAAAAGCAAATTATACCTGAGCAGACATCTGCAACAAAAATTAGCTAGCCATTTTAACAAACAAGCATTGCTCTATAGCAAGTACCAACTTGTTTTGATAATGTATCTCTAACATGAAGAGAATCTATAATTAAAAGTAACTAAATTCAAAGCTAAACAAACTAATTCTTTTAGAAATAACCACATTTGAACAATTCAGTCATATAGTGTACTAAAAAACAAGATAAAAATACATGCTGCTATTAAGGTGAAATTATATTTTATATATAAATTAAAATTTATCTCTTCTTCAAGTAACATGAGACAGATAATATTCAGTTTTATAGTACCAGTATCAAGGAAAAATTCCTGAGCAGGATGCACTTTTTGTTAATGTTATGATGTTGATTTGGGGTTAGTAGAGACAAACGCCAAATAACACGTAACAATAAAAAGGGTTTTAAGAGGTTGGTAAATAGGTACAGAAATCGCCTGAGTAGTCAATAACTAGCTCAGCTAAGAACTGCTCTGTCTCTCTTTTGACATGCCACTATTTAACGTCTTTGCTTGCAGACAAGTTCATCTTCAAGAGGGGTGGTAGGTTTCCGACACAACACCTCCCCCTTGAGATTAATTCCGGAGGAATTAATATCTTTTCCTTTTGGAATCTGGACTTAAACGTTCCACCCTAGTTCTTTTTCTTTTGCTTGTCCTTCTTTGGACAACTGTTTCAGGCAGTGGTGGAGTTGGTATATCGAATAAATCATATAATACCTCCATTGGTTCTTCATTTTCTTTACTTATTTCATCAATGTTTCTTTTCCTTAATTGGTTCAAATGTCTTTTGTGCGTCCATTTTTTACTTCTTATCATGTACAACATTTTACCAATTCTTTGCATTACCACTCCATCTTGCCAAAATTCCTTCCCATTTTTGTAATTTTTAAAAAAAACTTTATCTCCCGGCCTGAAATATTTCATATTTTTCTGATGCGTTTTGTTCTGGTAACTCTTTTTTCTTTCCAGCAGCAGCCTATTGAACACAGATCTAATTTTTCTAGAAAACATCAGTTCAGCTGGAGACATCCCTGATATTGCGTTTGGATTTGGTGTTATTCTGTATATACTTAAAAACTGTTGTATATTACCATCATCTGTATTAGTACCATTTGTTTTTTTAAGGGCTCTCTTGAACGTATCAACAAACCGTTCAGCCTGCCCATTTGACCTAGGATGGTACGGTGAAGTCGTGATGTGGTCAATTCCCAGAGTCTTACAAAGCGTCTTAAATTCACTTCCTGTGAATTGAGTTCCATTGTCGGTGACAATTTTTCTGGTACTCTAAACCGTGCAAACAGTTCTGTAAGAAAATCTTTTGTTACAGAAGCAGTTGGTCTTTGCACTTAAAAAACCTCAGGCCACTTGGAATAGCTATCCACAACTATCAAGTAAAAATTACCATTCATGGGTCCAGCATAATCTATGTGGAGTCTGGTCCATGGAACATCTGTTTTTGGCCATGGTGTGTATTTTACTGGCAGTGCTTTCACTGCCATTTGACACCCTCTACAAGTTTTAACTACCTGTTCAATGTCTTTGTCCATATTTGGCCAATAAACATAACTCCTCATCAGGGCTTTCATACATCCAATACCAGGATGCCCCTGATGAAATTCCTTCAACATCCACTTTTGTAGTACAACCGGTATCATGACCCTTCCAGCATATAACAGCACTTCATCACATATTGAATATGCTGGTGAAGAAGTTTTATACTTTCCTGAAGTTACAACTTCTTTCATTTTTCTAATAAAAATGTCTTTTTCTGCTTTTAATTTTATTTCATCTAATGTCACCGTAATTCTTTTACTGTGTTATACATTACTTCAACCAATTCATTTTCTGCTTGTAATGACGCTATCACCGTATCTTCTAGCGGTTCCGAAGACGTTGGGATCAGCCTAGATAAACCATCAGCATGGCTTAAATTTTTAGATGATAAAAATTCCATTTTGAAATTGTAATTCAACAAAATGGTTCCCCATCATTGCAAACAGTTTGCCGTATGAGTAGGTATACCCTTCTTCGAACCATAGATTGAAAGCAGCGGGCGATGGTCGGTCTGCAATATAAACCTTCTTCCATGTATGTACTTATGGAATTTTTTACAAGCATAGATGATAGCTAAGCTTTCTTTCTCAATTTGAGAGTACTTCTTTTCTGTGGGTAATAATGTCCTTGATGCATGTGCCACTGGCTTCGTATTGCCGTCTCTGAATTTATGCAGAATTACCGCACCTATTCCGTACTCGCTTGCGTCTGATGCCACTATAATTTCCTGTTTAGGGTCATAATGTGTTAGTGATAATTCTGATGTCAAAATATTCTTTATTTTGTCAAACGCCTTCTGACACACTTCTGACCATTCCCACTTTGCTCCCTGTAGTGATATGCAAATTAGTATGATTTGCATATGAGCAGGTAGCTCATAATATAAATGGACAACAACTAGAACGGAGGTCGAATGCTTACTTAGCAATATACACGACATAACAATAGCGTCGCCGATAGGATACTCTTTGGTCCTTGAAGACCCAGAGTATGTAGACACGTGGATTCGTTGCTTTGCTGCTAATGCAAGATGTAAAAAGTTGAAAGACAACAAAAACACAGGAGGGGAAAAATGAAATCACCGACTTGTTCATGGCTACCGCTGGTTGTGAAGCAATTATGAAGGTTGCTACAATGGTTTACCCTTGAGAACTAGAAGAAATGACTTTCGAAGAAATAAGTCAGGTTATTAAGGGAAACATGAGACCAAAGAAAAGACTGGTGATTGCAGAAAGGACCAAGCTTATGGCAATGAAGCAGGAAGTGGATGAACTGATAGTAAAATGTTTACACCGGTTAAGAAGTGCGAGTAAATACTGTGAATTTGAAAAACTAGGAACAGGAGAGCAGACAACGGAAGAAGAATTAATCCAACTAAGATTAATTGAAGGTATGCATAATTCAGCACATAGATATAAGTTAATGGAACAGTTACAACTTACAAACATGCCTTTGAATATGTGTATAGAATTTATACAACAGCAGGAATTAATACATACCTACAACCAAAATAAAAATAAATCCGAAGAAATAATGGCTGAAACATATACGGTACAAACAAAAAGAAAAAATTGTACGTACTGTGGAAAAATTCATGAAATGAAAAAGAAAAATGCCCAGCCTTTGGAAAGACGTGTTCAAAGTGTTTAAAAAAATCACTTCAAAGAAGTATGTAAAACGAAAATGTGGAAAGAATAGAGGATGAAAATAGACAGATTTTTAATGTAAAAAAGGATAATATACAAAATACTGGATCTAAGATACAAAAATAAAAGTGAAAATCAACGACTGTATTGTCGAAATGCAAATCGACACAGGTAGTGAGGTCACGATATTACCCAGAAATTTGTGGGAAAAAATGGGAAAACCGTTTTTAAAAAAAACCAATGTACAACTACGTCAGTTTGATGGCTCGATTATAGCAATTATGGGTTACTTTGAAGGTTCAATAGATTTAAAAGAAAAATATGAAATAGTACCCATTATAGTTACAAATTGCGAAAAAAACGCATGGACTACTGGGGAATGACGTGTTAAAAATAAATTCAACGAAGTTGATTAATGAGATAGAAATAGAAAAAACAGGAAAATTAAAAATTATGAAGCTAGCCTGAAATTAAAAGAAAATGTTTCCCCCTCCTACTACGAAGCGAGAAAAATACTAGTGCATTTATTACCGTTGGTAATAGCTAAATTATGTAAAGCTAATAAAGGAAGACTTATTAGAACCTGCCCTCCAGGAGGAAGTAAATGGGCATCACCCATTGTGGTATTGAAAAAAAAGATGGTGACCTGAGAATTTGTGGAGATTTTAAAATAGGGTGAACCATAAAGTTTGTGCTGACTGTACCCTATTCGAATGTGGAAGTAACTTTACATAAACTTGCTGGAATGAAAGTATTTTCAAAGATAGACCTAAAATCAGCTTACCACCAAATACCGATAAATGAAAATTTTAAAGAAGTGATGACCATAAACACACCTATAGGCCTGTTAAGGTGGAAAAGAATGCCGTATGGCATAAAAACGGCAAGTGCAATTTTTCAAAAAGTTATTGAAAAAGTAATAGGAAATGTTGAAAATACCATCTGTTATCAAGACAATATATGTGTTGGAGATTTAAATGAAGATGATTTAAAGAAAAAACTGAAAATATATTGAACGGCTAAGAGACGCTGGTATGACAATAAATACAAAAAGTGTGTAACCAACAGTAATGAAATCATTTTTGGGTTACTCAATATCAAAGGAAGGATCTCTCCAGATAAAGTATTAATAGAGAAAATTCTAAAAGTTGCTACACGAAAAATAAAAAAAGAGTTGGAGTCCTTCTTAGGTTTGGAAAATTTTTATAGAAAATATGTACCAAAATATAATGAGTTGACAGAACCATTTGCTAAGTTAAGAAAAAAATGTGGAATTCATTTGGTTAGAACACCAACAGAAAGCCTTTGAAAACTTAAAACAGATTCTGGCAAAAAGCCAATAGTACAAATTTTGACCCTAAGAAGGACATAACTCTAACTACTGATGCTAGTGAGCAGTCCATATCTGGTATTTTGTCACAAGATGGGCATCCCATAATGTACTTATCGAGGAGATTAACAACAACTGAACACAATTATTCGAATATAGAAAGGGGAGGCACTAGCCATAGTGTGGACAATGGATAGAGCAGGACAGTTTTTGATGGAAAAAAAATTCTTGTTGAAAAGTGATCACAGACCACTGGAATTTATTTTCAACCCAAGAAAAGAGCTACCGAAAGTTACAACGTCCAGAATATTGCATTGGGCGATTAGACTGATGGCGTTCGACTTTGACATTGAATATGTTAAAGGAATACGATACCTGACGTTGATGCCTTATCTAGATTGAGGTTTTATAGAGAGGAGAAGGACAAAAAACGACGAGGAATTTGAAGACACATTCTTGCACCTTTGTAGAAACCGATGTAATATCTGTAGATAAAATGGCTACTGAAACTACAAAATGACCCAGTGTTAAATAGAATAATGTTGAGGATAAAACAGAATCGCTGGGGAAATTGTTCAAAGACCATTCAAAGAAATTAGACATAGAATGACTATAGAAAACGGGATAATATGTAATGGAGACTTGGTAGTTCCCCAGAAACACAGAGGAGACAGGTTATAAAAAGTGTAAACGATGACGTACATTGTGGAGTGGCAGCTACTCAAAGAAGATTAAAATTGGAAGCTTGGTGGCGGGGGTACTCAAGAGACGAGAAGACTACGTAAGAAGATGCAAAAAATGCACAGAACTCAGGAATTTTAAGCAAAAGAAAATACATGTATGGCCCGAGAAGTAGAACCATGGAGCAGAGTACACATGGACCATGCCTATGTCAATGGGATAGGACTATTATTAATATTAGTAGACGATATTCAGGTTGGCCTGAAGTGGTGAGAGTACCTGATAAAAAAAGTACCACCGTAAAACAAATATTAAGAGTAATATTTTCGAGGAATGGGACACCGAGAACATTGGTGACTGATAACGCACCAGAATTCTTGGATGCTGATTTGCATGAATGGTTAAGAAAAATAGGATGCAGACCTTACAAGACCCCTCCCTACCACCCTCAAAGTAATGGGACAGCGGAAAGGATGGTCCAGACGGTAAAGAAGGGCATAAAAGCATGCTTGCAACAGATGTTCAGGAGGGCACAAGAAGAAGTACAAGAAGTACTCGTGGCATAAGGCCTTTCTGTTATAGGGAGATGTAGTGATATGCAAATTAGTATGATTTGCATATGAGCAGGTAGCTCATAATATAAATGGACAACAACTAGAACAGAGGTCGAATGCTTACTTAGCAATATACACGACATAACACTCCCTTTTTAAGTAATTTATTTAATGGAGCCGTAAGGCTGCACAAATTAGGAACATATATTCCATAATAGTTAGCAAGTCCTAAGAACGCTTGTAGCGTTACTACATTTTTGGGAGATGGCATGCTTTTGATCGCTACAGCCCTTGCTGGATCTGGTCTTCTTCCATCAGAGTCTATTATCTGCCCCAAAAACTCAATTTCACTCATAAAAAATTCACATTTTTCAGCTCCAAGTTTGAATCCATATTCTTCAATTCTTTCAAAAACCTGATTAATATGTTCCAAATGTTCATTCTGATCTTTACTTTTTATCAAAATATCATCAAGATATGCAATGGCGAAGTCCAACCCTGCCAGCGCAGTGTCCATAATTTGCTGAAAAATACTAGGGGATACTTTTAAACCAAAAGGCAAATGGTTAAATTTGTATAAACCCTTGTGTGTATTGATAGTCAACAATTTAGAACATTCTTCGTCCACTTTCACTTGGAGATAGGCATCCGATAAATCCAATTTAGAGAATATTTTTCCTCCACTTAAACTTGCAAAAATGTCTTCTGGTTAACACAAAGGATATGTGTGGTCTTTTAAGCAATCATTTAGACCCGTGAGAGAAATCAAGCACATCCGAATTTTATTATTTTTTTCTTAACATATACAACAGGGCAGGCCCACTCTGAAAATTCAATGCGTGAAATAACTCCTAAATTTTCAAGCCGTTCCACTTCTTTTGTTAATCTGTTCCAAAACACCAAATGGCACATTTTTTTTTGCTTGAAAATAGGTTTTACATTTTCCTTCACTTCAAATTTTGCCTTCGTCTTTTTACAACATCCAAGACCTTCTGAAAATACTTGCGGAAATTTTATTTTCAGATCTTTCACCAAATTTTCTGTAACCAGATTTATACACGGAGAAGAAACATTAATTCTATTACAAAAAGAATTTATAGGGAGTTCCCATAAATTAAAAAGTATAATCCAATCTGTTCCAAACAAATTTGAAGCATTTTGTAGCACATACACTTTAGACTTTAGTGTCTTACCAACAAATGAAATATTACAAGAAAATTCACCTTGAAAATGCAATTTTCTTCCAGAAATCCCGTGAGCCACTTTTTCAGTCTTTTTAAGCAAAGGTCTGCCTATTTTAATCCATGTTGCTGTATTAATAATGGAAATATCACTTCCAGTGTCTAGCTGTAGTTTAACATTTTTTCCATTAATTTTTACCTGTATGAATTTTCTTTTCTGCCCCTCCTCAATTTCCTGATGTGACAATACAATATTCACATCTTCTTTTTTTCGACTTTTTTTTTTCTTTTGCTTTTTTTACAATGCGCATTTTATATGGTCTTTATTGCCACATGAATAGCAATTTTGGTGAAAAAAAAACATTCACTTTTAAAATGACCACCACCGCATCCAAAGCACGTTGGTTTTTTAACGTTTTATTAACTATTCCCTTTTTTGGTCGAATAGCATGGACACGGTATACGTCTTTTTCTTCAATTTGTGCATTATTGTCATGTTTTAAGTTTTCAATTCTTTGACACTCTTCTGTAACCTTCTGCAAAGTAATCTCGAATTTTGTTCGAGTTTTGCCAATATTCGGGACCTTATGTCCTTATCTTTGCTCAAGTCAAGCCTTGAACGAATATCAAACATTTAAATCGATCAATTGAAAGATCATGTAACATAAAACGTTCACACATTGTTAACATTTCCAGCATACATAGCAACACCCTCATCGTCACGCTTTACCATATTCAAACATGAGAAATGAGTATGAAACAAACTAACTTGCTCGCCAAAAATACTAGATAAAGTATTAACAGTTTCTTCGAAAGAAATGTCAGCAGTTTTTCTTGGAAGGACAAAATTCATATACTTATTATTTTCATCTATACCCAACTTTTGTAAAAGTAAACTCACTTTTTGTTCATCAGTCCAACCTTCACATTTTTTTTCAAATATTGTTTCAAATCTTCTGAAATACGCAGGAAATGTTATGCCCTCCTCTGGGTTAAATTTGAACTCAGTAATAGAATTAGCAATACCTTCGGCCGTGAATGATGGATTTACTCGATTCTTAAGTAAAATTGCTTCAAATAAAGCTTTTGTGTCATTTCGCTGCTGAACTTGTGAATCCAATAGTTGTTCCCGAAACAATTTTTGTTGCTCTTGTTGCTGAATTTGACTTTGCACTAGAGTTTTCGTTAATGCAATCAAATCTTCCATTATGCATAATAGATTACACAAAACACTTTTAAAAAAACAGACAAAAAGGCAAAAACACGATATATCCACAATAAGCACAAGTCTTACTTCTTTTTGGCACGTTGAAATCCCAATTCTTCGTGGAAGAACAAAAGTTCAACGATTTTTTTTTTTCAGAGCGTGAAAAAAAAAAAATTTATATAGTCCACCTAGAGTTGAAAAAATTCTCCACTCAGCGTAAATGAACTAATCTCTCGTCGCCACTGTTATGATGTTGATTTGGGGTTAGTAGAGACAAACGCCAAATAACACGTAACAATAAAAAGGGTTTTAAGAGGTTGGTAAATAGGTACAGAAATCGCCTGAGTAGTCAATAACTAGCTCAGCTAAGAACTGCTCTGTCTCTCTTTTGACATGCCACTATTTAACGTCTTTGCTTGCAGACAAGTTCATCTTCAAGAGGGGTGGTAGGTTTCCGACACAACAGTTAACCATCATAACTTGACATTGATTAGACACCCGTTAATAGAAAAGGTGTATTAATACCGTTTCTAAGATCATTTTACACAGTAAACACACAGCAGCATCAACCAGAATTTGAGCTCAATTTATTGATTCTATCTTTCACATGTCCTTTAATCTAAAAGCTAAGAAATAAAAAGTTGTATAACAATTCAATGATGGGAGATTTTCCATGGAACAAAACATGATAATCTGTATTCACAGGTTGCTTTAAATTTCAGGCCTTGTGCCAAACAAATCCAAAACCTGTAATTGATCATAACATTTGGGATGGATTTTAAAATTTATAAATGAAAATATAAGGATACAACACAAAGCCATAGCAAGAGATCCTGCAATAACACAGTCAGAATACAATTGTCCTTCTTCACCTGAAATGAAAAAATAAGGTTAAATGAAAATAAATAACTGTACTAATATGCTTACCATTGCTATTTTAAAAATAATAATTTGTTTTAAAGTAATTTCTCAAGTTGGTGTTTTGGGAATAATAAGGATGTAATAACTTTTTGCACTAGAGTGCATTGGAGATTAGTTTGCCTACATGAAAAAATAGTATAAAAAATAGTATATATAGAAAAAATAGTATATTTCCTCCTTCAGGAGGAAATATACTATTTCTAAATATAAACTTTAGAGTGATTTGTTCATCTACACACTCTTTTTTTTCTATCAAATATTATGACATGCCAGTGATAAGACTATGTCTTCTTGAAGGACATTAGTATGAAAGTGAACAGAAGCAACCTTAGTTACAATTTTAACTTGGTTCATTGACCAATTTTGTTTTTCAATTTAATAAAAGTCTACACTATAAATGTTTACACTGACATAGCTATAAGAAATTTAAGCTGCTTGAGCTTGTATTATCTGCTTTTCAGAAAACAGACACTGCGTTGGGCTCTTGCTTAAAATTATTATTTAAAAAATATTCTTGGTACATTTCAATTTGTGGGAAATTGGCTGCATTTATTTTCCATTCAGAACTCCTCAGAGGGTTTCCCTCCAAATTCCAAGAAGTGAATTCAGAGCCTACCTGAACGAATAAGTAGAAGGCCTTAGATTGAAATTGCTGAGTAAACAGCTGCTGTATGAACCCAGGTTGCTCTGGTCCAGGAAAAACAAACCAGTAGAAATTTGACAACCACCAGATGAGAATTGAAAGGAAAATCAAAATCGCTCCCACATTAAGGAAAATTCTTCGGCTTGTGTAATTGTTCTATTCTTCACTGCAATCATGGGCTTTGCTTCAAAAATTGTACCTATTCTTAGAAAACTATTCAGAGGTATCTTCTTCATTTTATTTTTATGTTGTTTACCTTTTCTGAGGACCTTATGCAGCATTGTAATTCTTATTATAAAAGAGGCATATTTCATTTGCATTGATTATTTTTACATACATATTATTGACCATCACTTGGCACACAACACTTAATTTGTATAATTCTTTCATTTTTGTGTGTTAATAAATTTATTATCTCTTTTTTGTTTTGTCTTTGTTGTGTGCCCTTATAAATTAAATGTTACCTCAAACGTTTGTTTGAAATATCTTTTTGTAGGTTTTTTTTTTACCAAATAAAAAATCCTTTATATCCACTTAAAAATGAAAATTCCATTTGTATATTCGTTTCATTGAGGATATTCAGTACTTTAATTAATCCCAGTTAAAATCTTATTCTATGATTTTATTTTCAGACAAGCATCTTCATCTTTGTTGTTTTTATTACAACCTTTCTTAGATATATACCAAGACCAATAACCCTCAAGGAATTGTGAATGGAACTTTTTTCATCCAACGAAATTAGGTCTGTGATTCCTTTTTATTTCTTATTATAACATTTGATGTCTTCCAAATGGAATTCAATAAACAGCACTTTCTTCAATTTATTCTCCTCATGGTGCTTCTCTGCCAGTGAGTATCAGTATACTTTTGTAGTGCTTTACTCATGGACTGAACAGATTAATTGAGGAAGGAGACAAACAGAAGTACAAACTAGTATCTTTATCTATCAACCTTCTAAGATACTGCAGTGTGCACAAAATTAGAAACTGCAAACCAAAATTTTACAATAAAAAACAAGATGAGTATGAGTTTAAAAAGTCATTGAATTACATTATAAACACCATGGCAGCAGTAGAAGAAACAGACAAGCTACATCAAGGTGAACAATATTGAATATTAACTGATATGAAATTTTCCCTCAACATGGAAAGTAAAATGAGAAGAATCTAGCCCCCCAACCCATTGAATAAAGGGTTAGATTTGAAATTCTCAGAATGTTACTGAATATGACAAGTATCTGAAGAAAGCTAGAGGGCACAACAGCTGAAATGTTGTGAGTATAATATTGGTTCAAATTGTAAGGTCCATATCATAATGATAATTCCTCATCTCAAGAATTCCAACATAAGTTAATTGACTTTGCAATTTTTACTTTTTAAATACATGAAATTCTATCTCAGAGCTGATTATTTTAACTTAAATGGAAATTTTACTCTTATATCCTTAAAACAAATCCTGATAGCATTTTTAATGAACGAAAATGACATTTTTCTCTTAACATGGTTATGCTTTCAGATTGGGATATGAAATTTAAAATATTTGGGCAAAAATATGGCATTTTATGTGGAATCTCATATATCAAAGATTAGATTTATTTAGCAAATTCTTTGTGTATTATATTTCTTGAAATATTGTATAGCACAGTGGTATCTTGTATAGTTTACACTTATAAATAATTTTCTTTTTTGAACCAGTGTTATACCATTTTTGTGATGCCTTTTGTGTAGGAGGTTCTTTGTAGGGGTGGCTGTTTTCAAATTCATTCAGAATAAGCTTTTATCTACTGGAAATTATGCCTAACATTTATTAAATACCTTTTGATGTACTGATTGGTAGGTCATTTTTAGCTTACAAAGATAAAAAAATTCAGAAGCACTCATCAAAATTGGGTAGAATACATCAAATAACTAAAAAATATTCGTCTAAAGTAATGAAAATTAAAACTAGAAATCAAAGTGAAACTCACTACCAAGAACCAAACTTTTGACTTGGGTTGTAATTTGTTCATCAACTTGCGTAAATAATTCATAACGACCATCACTTAAAGCACGAGTTCCATTCTCATCAGTTGTTTCAGAGTTTGGATCAGACACACAAGGTTCTTCTATTTTGCCTTGGGGATAAAGGAAGTAGCTACAACAGAAAGGAATATCAAAGCATTATAAACTAGAACAAAAAATAATGTCAATTATGAAGGGTCTCCAATATAGGAAATAAGTCTCAAGTAGAAAACAACTAACACAATTCAATGATTTCTTTTTATAATTTTTAACAGAAAACAATGAAATTGTACAAGTTGTGAAGAATCTACTCACTTGGTTATTGTGAATGTAACAGTCACACAGTATACAAGTTCATTCAGTGCCATGCTGAGTAACGACATGAGAGAGTGTCTGCTCATGCATGAGCAATAAGGTCCCCTTTGATTGGTTTCCAAGTTATAGCAGTTCATGAGATATCCACTAGCTGGATACGTTCTGGTTAAACCTTTGATATGACTTTTATAAATGATTTCTTCAACCTATTGCTCCTTCCCCATCACCTTGGCCTCTTTTATAAAGGACCCTTTCCACTAATTCTTCCTCCTCTCCACCACCCACTTAATTTCTTTTTAAAAGTTTAGTGTATGTTGTAGTATCACAAGATTATTAGTATGTCTGGTTTTATTCAATGTATATTCAACTATTTTATACAGGAGAACTATAAGTCATTTGACTTGTAAATTATTAATATAATTAATATTAGGAGGAATAAATGTAGTTGAATGAAAATCAAACAGAAAAGAAAATAACATGTTCTGTCATGTAAATTGCATTCATGATTTGGCAAAGAGATTCAGGAAAAACAAAATAAATTTTCTTTTATCCTATAACACTAATAATAATATTAAGATGGTCTGTTCATTGACATTATTTTCAATTAAAAAAACAACAACTACAGTACAGTATTATTTGCAATGTTTTTAAAAGTAGAGAAATTATCTTAAACAGAGAACAAGTTAATAAATAAAAAATAAAGATATTTTCAAATTTCCCTGCTTACTGTAACTTAAAGAAAGAGAGAAAAAAGTAATAGCCATTAAGAATAAGTAAACTAAAATTACTTAATTTGCTTATTTTTAGAATGGTTAGTGAAATGGATCAAAATCTTTCAGAAAATGTGAGTTTAATCTCTTAAATAATTATATGTCTAGACCAAAGACATATAACCTATTTTCATTCAATGTGTACTTCCACATATTTTAAAGAGATTAAAACATGTTAACATTCACTTAACATAGAATTTGAAAATATTTTTACAGCATAACATTTTCTTAAAAATTAAGCATTAAAATTAGTAATAAGAAAATAATTTCACAGCCTGATCAAGAAGGAATTTAAAAAAAGAATAAAATTCTAATATCTGGTCAGCTTTTTAGAAATGAGTTTGACACAGAACTTTTTGGCAGCCTTTCATATATTTAATTCTATTATACTCATGAACAAAAAAATGATCTACCTCTGTTATAGTCATGTGATTTTTTTCTTTGGTATAAATCTTGTTTATGTTATTAAAACTTGTTTTAACTAAATATGAAGTACAAAAATGTGGCAGATTTTTTTCTAGTTCAGTTGATTCTGCCAAAGTTGTAAGCATTTTCTCCTCCTCCAAGATCAATAGAGCAGTAATTGTCCCATGACCAGGTGTGACCATAGGGTTGATGTACAGGTGAGCACCTGACCAGTTGCAGGGCAATATTTGAGTCTTTGTTAAAGATCTTTTACTTAGTTGTCAATCCGTTTTTTGCTCTTTGTAGGATGGTAGTGGAAAGATTGATGGCTCTTATAGCATGTTCATGTCATTTCAATTTCTCTTCTTGACATGTTTATGAGGTTTTTCAAGAAGTCTGTTTCTTGTTTGATGGCATCCCACACAGAGTCATTTATGAGTCTCAATAGGAGAGAACTAGGATGGTTCTCATTTAGCATCACATTTCTAGTGTAATATATTTATCTTCATTAAAATTTGCTTTGTTCTTAGTATTATACCTTAATTGCAACATTTCGTCCTGGTAACTTCAGCTTCAAATACCTTAAATGGATTCGCTTTCCACAAATCATCTTTTAGGTTAATAATGTCATGAAAATGGTTTTCCATATCAATTATGAGTGCATCAAATTGATTTTTCCAAGTCATTAATTATAATTCTCTGATTGAAAATAACTTAAGAAACTGATAAAATTCTTGATTCGTGATTTTTTTTTGGCTGAACTAATTTAACTTCTCATGAAATAAACAAATAACATTTTTATATGAAATGATTGTCGTAATTTGTTTTTGAAGATCTCAGACATTAATTTTGTGAATATATCAGTTCATGTGTTCTTTGGTATTCTCAAAAAATTGCAATACAACATCATATAATTCCACAAAATGTGTCACACATTGGCCTTCTGGTAGCCAATAGATTTCTGTGTGAAGAATGAAACATGTTTTATTAGAAAAAGTTACATGAATACTCAATCAATTTTTTGCATTTGATCTTGTTGATTAAATTTATTATCACTGGCAAATATGAATATAAACTTGAATTTATTTGTTTTGTAACAAAATTATCTATTAATCATACAACGAACCCAAAAATGTTGTGATTTTTTTAATCATTTCAACCCAAGCAAGGCAATAAAACCACTAAGATGCAAGAGGTGAGTGAGGAGAAAGAACAATAAAAATAACAGGATTCAAGAAGACAGAAGATGACAATTGAAAATGCATATACATTTTTGTAGATTACAGACAAGCAAGAATTTGGAAGAGAGTTCCACAGGTGAGAGGTGCAAGAAACTATTACAATAAAAATTGTAGTTACATTTAGCAATTTCAACAGTAAAAAGATAAGACTAAAATGATGAGAAATGGTGGTCTTATAAAGGTACAAAACAGATTCAGATGAAAGAAATTGTCTTGCACAACAATGAACCAACTTTTTTTGAATATGCTAAAAATTCTTGGAAGTGACCAATCATTGCTGGCGCTCCATCTTTTGCACAAACAATGATATTTGTCAATGGTATGTTAGGCTTTTTAAAGTACGATTTAAAAAAGATGATTCAAAATGATCTACCACTTTTATTTATACGCCTTTTTCTCAACTAAGTTAAATTTCATGTCAACTTAAATCATTCTTTGCTTATTTAGCAGAAACGTTAGATCACAAGACCACAACAGAAAGCAGGAAATCATATAATCTATGAATTTTATGAATATATTTATGTGAATTAAAGTTGTAAAAACACAGAACTGTCATAGGTTTTAACTGTCTGTACTGGTTAATTTTGAAAACATATTTGCTCTTTGGAAATAAAAGTTCAAGTCAGATATGCTAAAAGGACAAAAAAAAATTTACATGGGCATCTGACTTTAAAAGAATACAAACAAAAAAAACTAGCAGATGTTTTACCTTTGGTTTGTATGGGAAGCAATGATAGCCAATTGGTTGCCATGTTTCATCATTAAATGAGAGTTAGCAAATACAAGTATACTGTCAAGACACCCAAAAAAGTCACACTGAAAAATATATTGAAAATATATAAGAAATTTCAGTAGAAGTATCAACTGAAATAAAATTAAAATAAAAAATATACACCTAATAGATATGGAAAACTTAATAATTTCAATACAAAGTATAAACATAAAATGAAAAATAAACATTTAAATAAATAATTTAAATAATAATACAATTAACAAAAAAATAAGGATTAATTTTAGATTTTAATCAAGTTATAAATATTAATATTTTTTTAATCAATTTTATTTTAATTTTTTAATCAAGAAAGGCAATAAAGCCAATAAGACTCATGGGGTTACTGAAAGAATAGAAATATAAAAACATTAAAGAGAAAGAACAGTAAAAAGAATAGGAATTAAAAACACAAGATGATGATATTGAATTTTTGAAGATCAAAGTTGACTGGAAAGCAAGAACCTGGGAGAGAGTTACACAAGTGAGAAGTATGAGAGAAGAAACTGTTAGCATAGAACTTACGGTTACATTTCAACTACAAAATGATTAGACTTAAGCTGCTAATCTAGCACTGTGCTTAAATTTGTAACGTCAAGGTACCAAAGAGAAAAGCTCATCAGAACAATTACAATGAAAATATAGAAAGGGCTATGTTAAGGTGGTTGGAAAATGATTGAAACAGATGCCATGTCAGGACCAATAACATTGCAGATTCTTCTTTGTATTTCTAAATACATAGCACTAGTTAATATTTCCATCTTCATTGTTCTCAGAACATAGAACATGGTAAATTGTAGTAGTATAATCCATTTAGTATCTGAGCATAGTTATAATTTAACTTTTTAAAAAATACAAAACAATATTATTCCAGAGATAAAATATAGTTAATAAGTATGCATAATAATAAGTACACAAAAATCTCTATTTTTTTAAATCTGTATCAAGGCAGTAAATCCACTAAGACACAAGGGGTTACAGGATTTGGAAAAATTAGGAACAAAAATATTAATAATGAGCGGGAAGAGAAAAGAGTAATCAGGAGAAAAGTAGATAGTTATTAACATTGCATTTAAATTTTTGCAGATTAAAGTTGGCTGGAAAGCATGGAGTCAGAAGGGAGTCCTACAAGTGAGAACTGTGAGAAAAGAAACTGTTCACAAAGAATTTACAGCTACATCTAGCCAGCTCAACTATAAATTAACGAGACCTTGATGCCAGTTTAGTATTGCACTTAAATTAAAATAATCTAGGTAATGTAGAAAAAAGCTCATTTGAACAATTATCAAGAAAATATTTATAGAAAAGACACAGTAACACATAATGATAATAGCAGAACAATAAGCTAAACTTTGACTGTTTGGCTGAAAGTTTGCTTCAGTTTTTGTGTGTGATCAAGGTCTTTTGTGAGAAGAGATATGCCTTCAATGTATCAGACATATATATACAGTTTGTTGTGTTAAAAATTTATTTTTAAACTGTGCTATATAATAATTAGAAAAACATCTGTAAGGGAAATCCATGGCCCCACCATCAGTTTGTTTACATATATTTCTTAGCTTATCATTGAAAAGGATTTGTGTGGTAGATACTAGCAGTATTTTTGTAGAACGTTAAGTTTGATTTTAAGAGACATGAGATTGAGATGGTTATAAATATTTTGTATAACAATGTCAATTAATGGGAACATTGGTAAATAGTTTTTTTGATATCAAGTAAAGCTATTTTTTTTTTTTAGAATTAATTTATGGAATTTATGCTGTATTTGTTGGGTACTCTTAATTGAATCAATGTTTTTGATCATTGGTGAACAGAAGTGGACATAATTGGATGCAAACAGGAGCCAAATTTATAATTTTTTACAATAACGTAAAGCTATCCATGATATCTATCCCCTGAAGTTTTAATAGATCCAATCTCTGCATTATTAGCATTAATATGTTCATTGACTTAAGTTTTTATAAGATTAGTGGTGTCTTTTTTAAATTTGGTGTAGTCAATGAGAATTCTGGCAGTTTTGAGCTGTAATCATTCTTATTTAGAATGACAAAGATGATAGACTTGGCAGCTCTTCTGATTATAAAGTCAAGATGTTTTTATCACTTTACATTATGGTTCAACTAAATTGTGTATTCACTCAAAAAATAGCAATTTTATTTTATTCTTTTTGTAGTATCATAATCAAATGAGATAGGACAAGCATAAATAGAAAACAACTGGTGAACAAGACAGCATTACTCAGTGAACCCATTTGCTTAACGTAACGTGGAAAACTGTGCCAAGACTGCTACTACAGAGAGATATACCCAACATAACAGTTTTATTATTTTTTATTCTTTTATTTTCCTCTATATTGGATCTCTGCAACCTGACCAGTGTTTAATCATTGACTGAATATAACATATTTTGAGAATATGCTTAATGCAGAAGATACTCCTATTCCAACTTCATGATCATTTCTTGAATTGGTTAACATTGTCATTAAAATTACCATAAAAATGTTGTTTGAGTCAATGTGTCATTCAAATGTGCCAATTGCTCACTGCAGCATAGTAATATTTTGTGCACTTAACAATTTGTAATAAAGAAAAGTGTTCTTACCTGACTGTTATCCTGCAGGAAATGTTGACCCCACCAAACAGGATTTGTGTCAATAATGATTACAAGCAAGCTACACTGGACTTCTGCATAAAAAATTCAACTTTTTAAATTAATAAAAGCAAATTAAATATTTAAAAAATAGCCAATGCACAACTTTCATAATATATAGTTTTAAAAGCATAAAAAAAATTCCATTTTTGAAGTGGGAAAATTATTTTTTCTTCTTTCATCTTTGCCAGCACACCACCTTCTTGTTTTCAATGATACAATGCAAATTATTTTTTTTGTTTTTCTAAATTACACTATTCAGTGAAGTCTTTTGTCTCTCATATGATATACAAATTCTAGCATCTCCAAAAAGAGGTAAAGCTCCTTAAAGACAGTTATTTTAAATAGTGTCACGGCAGAAGCTAATATTATACATAAAGTTTATTTATCCCTGGATCTTTCTTTTATGTGCTATGTCCCTTCATGGTGTGGAAAATCATGGTTCTCTACAACTTCCTATCCTTTATAATTCTCAGCAATACTTTTTTCTTTTTTTTAACTATCCTACCATTTTTTTTTTTATCAAACTTTTTTCACCATTTCTTAATACTTTGTTTAGCTTTTGGAAGGCCTCTTTCACTATTCCAATGTGTCTTTAGATAATACCACTAAGACACAAGGGGCTACTGGGAGTGAAAGAGAATGAGAAGACTTCAGAAGGAACCAGAAATGCAATCCTAAACAGGAAACAAGGAATAAACCTCTACTCTTGCTCAAAAGACTAAGAAGGATTGTGAACATATTTACTCATATTGAAGGAAGAAAAAAATAGTAAACAAATTTCAGAGTTTAGGCAGAAATGTTAGAAGTATAGAGTTGAGGAAGACTTTAGAAGAAATTGGAAACCAAATCCTAAACAGGAAACATGGAATAAACTTCTGCTCCAGTTCAAAAGACTGGGGAGGAGTGTGAACTAGACGATATCTACCCCCACTTCTTTCTATCCCACATTTTCTTTACTACTTTGTCTAGAAGATCCCTCAGTTTCCGTTTTGTGTCTGTCATTATCACAGTATGATCTGCATATTGTATGTTAAAATTGTGCTTACCAATAATGAATCACAGTAGGACTTCTAGTTCTCTTACGATTGCCTCATTGTAGAGTTTAAATAAATCCAGTGAGAAGACACATGCTTGTCTTACACCACTTTCTATTTTTATCTAATTAATTTACTTTCTATCTGTATGCAAGTAGTTTGCTCCAAGTATATATTCTAGATTATTCTAATATTTTTTCTAAATAGATCAATTTTTCCTAGGTGTTCAAATAGATCTTTGTGTTGTAATCAATATTCAACAAGAAGAAATATTAAAATTGAATAAATACTGCAAGATGCAAGGTTGCTCACTTTTTAGCTTTTTAAGTAAGGTGTTGTCAAAATCAAGCAGATGTGTAAATTTAGCCATCTGATTAGAGTGTAGTAGCAGATGGCAGTATGTAAGTGTTCCACTATTCTGTTCATTTTTATCATAGCTGACAATCTATTTCTCATAACCTTGCCCTTGTTGTTGTAACATACCGTTTCTGTAAAACTCTTTCCTATGTAACCTTAAACAGTTATTTAAATCTAATAATTCACTACAACATCTCTTTAAGATATTTGACTAGTTTAGACAAGCTATAACTAGCTAAGACCAGTTTTGACCAGTGGCTCAAGTGGAGATACTCTGGTCTCCACGTTAAAGCAAACCAACCTTGTATCACATCCTTACTCAGCAAGGCCTCTGGTCAGGAGGTTTTGAAGAGCATGGAACCACCTCTTAATTGCTGATGTTCCCAGGTCCACCCTGACCTGGTGTGGTAGCACCTGTTAGGGTCCCAGCTATGGGCAAATAGTGAACTCCCAGTCTAGCCCGCCTGGGTATGACGATAAACTACATCCGAGTCCATGGGCATGACGGTAAAATGCATCCATGTCCATGGGCATGACGGTAAACTGCATCTGCGTTCATGGGAATGACGGTAAACTGCATCTGCGTCCATGGTCATGACAGAAAACTGCATCCGCGTCCATGGGCATGATGGTAAATTGCATCCGCGTCCATGGGCATGACGGTAAACTGCATCTGCGTCCATGGGCATGACGGTAAACTGCATCTGCGTCCATGGGCATGACGGTAAACTGCATCTGCGTCCATGGGCATGAAGATAAACTACATCCACATATTAGGTATGGCGATAAACTACGTCCAACAGAAAGACCATTTTTGAAAAATTAAGGTTGTCGGCTATACGGTTTTGGAAAAGTAGTATTACCAGCTACACATTTTCGAAGGAATAATATTACCAGCAGTGTGTTTTTGAAAAATGATACTACCAGCTATACGTTTTTGAAAAAATTATATTACCAGCCATACATTTTTGCAAGAATGAAGTTGCCAGCTGTGGGTTTTTGAAAAAAAAAAATTAATGTTGCCAGCTATACGTTTTTGAAAAAAATAATGTTGCCAGCTATACGTTTTTGAAAGAAATAATGTTGCAAGCCAAAATTATTTTCGGCAAAAAGTGACCACTAAGATTGGAATGCCGTTAAACAAAACAAACAGTGTGGAGTTTAAAGTAAATGCCTTAGAAAATAGGTTTTTTTCTCTGTGCCATACTTACATAGTTGATGCACTTTTAGCTATAGAGGAGAGCTTTTGGTTGTTTCGCAATCATGTTCTTTGGAACAGTATGTCATCATCTTCCTATATTCTTGGTAGGAATCTAAGTTTCCTATTATTTTTCACTAGGTTACTGTCGTTAGCAGTAGGTTTTCTCTAACTGGTATGTCCCAAGAGTTGCTACAGGATCCTGCTGTATCAGCTGAACCCATGTGTGGCCCATGAACTGCCAGGTTACAGGTTTGATCTATTGTTATAGTGGACCTGTGCTTTGAGAATCCTTTTCAGCACTAAGACACTGTCTTAGATCACTGCACCCTGATTACATGGTATGTGATTACCATTTGTCCTTTTAAGGGCAAATTCGTTTTCTTGCCCCTAACTGTGTGGATCAGTGCTCATTCCGGTATGAACAGCGTTTCTCAGTGATACCTGCACTACTACCGCAAAACCTCTCGTTCCGGTGTCTCCAATGCTTCTCAATGGTATCCTGCACTCACAGTCACAACATCTCATTAGAGTATTTTCAGAGTTTGTCCATGGTCCCTGCACCCACTATGAGGTACCATTTGTTCTGGGATTTTCTGCGTTGATCAACAGTCTTGATATCTTCTGCGTGCAACCAACCATTTCTGGTATCTATTAAGCATATCAGTCATTTCTTGTTGCAATACCAATCTTCTCCCAAGTTCATCAGCATCTTACTCCCAAAGCAATTGTACTGGTCATATACCAATCCTCTCCCTTGCACATTGGCATTTTCTATACCTAACGATCATTGGTGAACATATTTCTATCCTGCACACATTTTTCTTTACAGCTTACCTATCTTTGAAAATCAACTGTTCCAGATTTTTCCTGTGCATATCTGCTGCCCAGTTTACCTCACTGTGCTAGGCTTCTTCTGTGCATGTCTGTTGACTCAGTTTATCATCTTCAAACATTGACTAGTCTAGACTTCTTCTGTGCATGTCTACTAACTCAGTTTATCATCCTTGAACATTGACCGTACTTATGTGCATGTCAACTGACTGAGTTTATCTACTTTTTGAACATGGACTGTTCCGGTTACTATGGGCATATTCCCAACTGATTCAGCATTTCTGGTTTCTATTTTGTGTCAATCAAATCTAGTTAGTAATATATACATCATCCTATCAGCATTCTTCTGCCTATACCATACCAACTTTGAGTAAATCACGGATTGTTATGGCTTTCTTGTCAGTGGCATTATATGAACTTTTTGTCCAATCTACTTTGAACATTATTTCATTACTAGAATTCAAGCTCAGAATCTGCTTACATTTGTTTTCTACGGAATTCTATACAACTATATTTCCTGAGTTGTATTGTTAATTTGCCAAGAATAAATTTTGGCATATTTTATTTTGAATTCCTTGTTTTGTGTTGTCCTTGCCTTTGATTTGTCAGGTCATTGAGTTTTTTTTTTTTTTTTGTTTTTAAATTGTTAGTAGGCACGTCTGATTAAATACCACACAACAGAAAGAGTGACGCAGAAATTCACAGATGCACAGGAATCAATAGTGAAAAATAACTTTCAGAAACTAAGCAAATTATTAAATAGGAAAATTGTCCTTTTCAATAATGTCTATCCTCTTATGGTAGTGAATGTTGGAAAATCTCTTCTGGATGAAGAGACTTTATGCAACAGAGATGTGGTTCTACTGACAACTGCTGAAAATAGCTGTAGCATGTAAGAAATGAGAATGGCAATAGGGATTACAATGAAACTGTTGTTAACAATCAAAAAGAAAAAGCTGAAATATTTGGGACAAATAACAATGAAAGAAGTCATGGAGAATTAAACTCATGAAGACTGGAGGCAACAGAATCAGGGAGAGACAGATACAACCAATACGACAAATTAGTGAATGGATGGCAGAACAAGTACCACAAGAAGAGGAGTGATAAAGGAGCAAAATGGCTTAAAACAACAAAATACAGGAAGTTGTGGAGAGCTACGATTGACGACACCATGAATGACCATATGAAAGAAGAATAGGCAAGTTAAAAATGCCCAATTTAATTTTCAGCATTCTTCAAGTAAGTGCAAGTATGTTCAGTGGAAAACAAAACCAACTGAAAAATGCAAAAAAAAAAAAAAAACTAACAGGATAATTGGAATTCTCTTTTCAACAATTACCAGTGTTCCTAACCGAAAGAAATGGTGCAAATATTTTTTTTATTCTGATTGCTGATTTTATTGGTACTTCTAGACAGGGTGAAAAGAAAGTACTAATTAAATTCTTTTTTTTTTTTTAATTCAAATTAATATTTTTAAAAGGGATCGAGTTATCAACTCGATTTGGTCCCTGTCTAAAATCTTTTAACAGAACTTTTGTTTTCAATCACTGATTACTAATAAAAAATGTTTTAGTAAATAAGTCTTATTTCCTTTACTGACTGATGCAGTGAATGCAAAATTAATGTTGTCTCCTCAAAACAAAACTTCATTATTGCACAAAAAAAAGTAAAAGATCTTTGGAATTCTTTCGTGACAATGTCACTGAAATGAAAAGAGATTAAGAAGTTAAGGTAACCGTATAAAATTTACCTTTTGGTAATTATTTATAGTATTTTCAACAATATTATTTACTACCAAAAGTATGTAATTTTTTTTCTTTTTTAAGTTAGTTAAAATAAAAGATATAAACATTTCACTTACCTGCCATAATTAAAAACACAGCAGCGTGGCGAGCTTACACAAATATTTGTCAACTGAATTTTGATTGGATAAATGAGTTTTACGTCAGCCAATCAGATCCATTGTAATTTGTTAGTAAAGTGAATTCTTCACCGGGATCAAATATGGATGGGTGTCGTAGAATGAAAACTGAAACGGGTAATGATTTTTGCTTTAAATGCTTTAACTTTACAGATCTTTTGAATAACATGTAAAAGCTGTGAACTTTAGTGTTGAAGTTTTGTTTATATTTTTTAAATTGTGTAACTGAACATTAAACAGACTTAGACTGCTCAAATCACTATGATGACGACATGTGTTTTCTCCTGTAAAAAAAAAAAAAAAAATACCAAAACCAAAGTTATTTAGTTACAGATTGTAATTTGAAAATTTATATTTAAAGCAAAACTTTACAATTTACGATTTAATAACAAGAAATAGTGTTGAATTTGCTATATAAAAATTGAAAAACTTATTCTTGGATAAAACTTATTCTTGATGCCAATAAAAAACGTTTATTTTGAAATAAATAGATTTTTATTTTTTACACACATTTTAAATAATGGATGAATTAATAATGTGTTGATGTACTTAGTAACGTGTTGATCAGACAATAACTTTTAGAGAGTTTTTGCAAGTTCATTCATTTTTCAACTTGAACGAACATTTTTAGTTTAATTTTATTTGCAGAGAAATTCATTTTGAAGGTTAATTTTAAAACTAACGCCGTAAAGGAATTTTAAATTAAAATATTAATTTGAAAAAAAAAACAAAAAAAAACGTACGTCTTGATAACTACCGTGATCCCAAGTGAACTTTTACGGCATATGTTCAAGATTTATCGGATCCCTTAGCTTACCTGACGATAGTAATTTATCGTCAGGTAAGGGATCCGATAAATTTTAGTGTCGGACTATCACTAAGTATTTCATCATTGTTTTAAAATAAAATAACTTCATTTTTACTTACTATTATTTAATTTAAAATACTTTCATGAAATGTAAAACCACACTTAATTTGTATTATCACATCGAGTATTTTCATCTTTCTCCGAGTGGACGTTGATCCAACGTCTATTCATTTGTTTTAGATCGGTAACTCTGTCAAGTAATAATTAAAATGAGTTCTAAGTTGTATGAGGATACTACATTCCTGTTGAAACCACAACAGTTTAACAAGTAACTATAAATATTACAATTTATTCGTTTATCAAAAAAATCTTTTAATAATTATTAATTGAAGAAAAAAAATTAGTAATAATAGTCCTCTCTCACAGACGTGCCGTCGCCTCTCTCTGTCTTTTTTACAAATACTTTCATGGTAATTGCTTCGATGAGCTGTTTTCGCTGGTTCCCAGACTTCGCGAATTCAAGCGCCCTACGAGGCTGGCATCCCGCCCTCACCCTTTCACTGTTGAATCTGTTAAATGTAGTCGCCTCTTCTACTCCAATATCTCGCACCTCTCACCCGTGGAACTCCCTTCCCTATTCCAGTTTCCCTGATAGCTATAATCTCCAACTATTCAAATGTAATGTCAATCGACATCTCCATTTACCTTGATCTATCCACTATACTTCTCCTCATCCTTTCCTCTATCAATCCTACCTGCTCGCGCTCCAAATCCTCTATAACCCCTTGCATACTAGTGGCTTCCCGCCTTGCTAGGGGTGAAATGCTTAATAAAAAATAAGGCACAGGACTATACTGCCGATTTTGTTCTCGGCTTCTTCATAGGAAAGTAAAAACAAAACAACTCAAAGAAGCAGACTATCTTAAATTTAGTAGATAAAACCAAAATATAGTGTTCACCGATAAAACATTTATTTCAATAAAACAAAATTTCCATGCATATTGTTCCATATGCCAAATAGTAACAAAACATAATGATAAACAAAGGGATTTATTACTTACATTAATAATTTTGTTAGTCTACTCTAATGTATCATTCCTTAAACTGACTACTTAAACATTTTTTCTTTTTTCAACCTTTTCTTTTGAAAAACTTGTTTTAAAATCTTTTCTTAACAGTCAATTTCTTCAGATACTTTTATCTTCTACAAATTTATTTTATCTTCAAATACATTTGTTTTTTTTCTTCAGAAATTCTTTTTTTCATTCTTTGTCTCCTTTTTGGCAGCTGAAAGGGAGAAATAAAAACACAACTCCTAACCTTGGCTAAGATAAAATTTTAAAATGAATATCTATAAAATATTTTAAAATCTCATTTTAAATAGAATGGGGCAGCCTTCCCTGCATCGAACAACTCTGCCAAATAAAACGTTGACTCTCTGAGTCAACAATAGAAACAAATCAAAGGCAATAATTCCTCTTCTTGAGAATAAAAAACCTCTTCCAAATAAATGTCTCTTAGACAAAATTGATACAAATCTCCAAAAGCCACCAAGTACCTTTGTTATCTTTAACAAAAGTCTATATTTGCGTCAATACCTCAATAGTCCTTATAAGTCAAATTAAAATAAAATATAACTTTTCTCGAGCTATATTTAAACAAATTTATAACTTTTCGTAAGTTATATTTAAACAAATTTTAGCTTTGGAATTCTAATGGAGCTAATAAAAAATCTTTTGTACAGAGTTGCCCGAAACGAAAAAATTCACTAACCCTTCCCATTCTTAAATAAAATCAGATATATAGTAATTAAAGTTAAATAAATATTAACTATATTAAGAAAATAATTTGGCACTGTAAGTTGAATTTTTGAGATAAAACACGTTACTTTACGTGGCAAACTAAATTAGTTTTCCACAGAACCAGAATACAAAGCGTCTTAATTGACCAAAGAAAAATCTCTGACTGAGGACAATCTCTCCTGATCAAAAGGAGGCATCAATAAAAAACCATCGTCTACTTTGCCATCAGAGGCGTTTTGTTCCAAATTTCAATACATTAAATATTTCTTCACTAAGGTTATTGAAATGTCTTCTAATTTTATATTTTTAACATTCTAAGATTTTGCAAATAAAAAAAATTTTCAAATGATTCTTCAAATGAGTTCTTAAATTAAACTTGCTATGAAACAAAGAAAACTATTCAATAAATTTCCAATTCACTTTTAAAACTAAAGGAATTATTTAATGAACTAAATTCACAGTCTTAAGATCTACAAAAAACGTCCTGTCAAGGACCTCCATCTTTTCCTGAGCTCATGATCATCAATAAGCAGTGAGGATGATATACCGGAAAGTGAGGAGGATATCCTTGTAAGTGTGGATGGGACAGATGATTCCATGGAGGAAGAATCACATGGGGACAAGGTGGAGAAACACAAGCCAGCCTCCATCTTGGAGAAGCACTCAATGGAAAAGACCCACTTCAAGCTGTTATATCTATAATCAGTGTGCAGTGTGGCAAATGTGTATTGGTACAGATGTAAAAGAGATCCCAAATAGCATGTGGACATGTCTGCTGAAGATGGTTAGTCATATCCAGGTTTCTCTGTTAGCAGCAGAACAGCTTGATATATATGGGCCTCTCTACACCTTGTCTAAATCTGGGTCTTTGTCAACCATTTTGTAGTGGATCTGAGAAGGCTGCATAAATATTTTAGTGTTTTGCTGCAAATGAAACATGTAACCTCCACAAACATAAATTTAAAAAAAAAAATTCAATAGGTAACGATATGTAATTATGACAAAAGAATAGGCTCAGAACAATAAATAAAATTTATATGTACAGAATTTTACAATTTGTGTTGTAATGATGTGTCCATAAAATTGATCAGAGAATATTTAGGAGAAAAGGTTCTTATTACTGGTTTGGAATTTAAAATTTACACTGCAACAGTATTTTAAATTTCTAATAATTTTATTCTAAATATTTCATACACTGAACTTTTAACTTTTTAAATGCAGAAAGTTCTGAAAATTGTTGGTTAAAAGTTCAGTGTATGAAAGTTTGAGAATAAAATTGTTATTAGAAATTTAAAATACTGTTGGCAATGTAAATTTTAAATTTACAATTTTTAAGTGAAAGTTGTCTACCTTTAACCAGAAAAGTCAAGATTAGTAAAAATTAAATGAGACAAAAATTTTCTGAGAAAGAGTTTCTAGTGGAAAAAGTTTTGTCACAGTTGAAAATGTTGGTGAATTGTGGTGTAGAGTATTTTTCCAAATTATTCAGAAAAGAAGTTTGTTCTAAAAGGCAGTCTCTGATCAGCATAAAATTAAGTTTTCTCTTGGCTTTTCTCTGAGTATGTGTATATCTCTGTGCATAGAAGCTTGATTGCTGTTTGTATTTGTAGCTTTTTCGATAATTAAACTGACTCACTGGAAATTCAGTATATGCTACTGCTAATTCCAAGAAATTTGTGGGCGAGATCATATTTTTCTATTTTTTAACCAATAGAATTGTATGAGACATTCAAGTTAGGGGTAAATTAGAGAGTTTTTCAAGTAGGTTGAGCCTACTTTTGCACAAAAATTGACCGATTTCCAATGAAAGTTTCTAGAAGCTTACTGTTTTTTGTGCAAAAGTAGGCTCAACTTACTTGGAAAACTCTTTCTCTAATTTACCCCTAACTTGAATGTCTCATACAATTAGATTTCAAGAAATGTTTGAAAGTAAAAGCAGGGTTTAACAAAATTTCATGTCAATAAAAACGATGGGGGTGGGGATATTTTCTGTTTGCGGGACTCACTTTGTTATTCTTGGAGATTTGATGTCTTGTAAAATGTTCTCTTGGTGCATTTTGTTTTTGAAGTTATGTACCACCCACTGTGCTCTGGTTTTTGAGGCAGTGGCCTTAATCATCATTATTCAGTTTTTTACTTCTTCCTGTCTCTTCCTTCTTTGACTTTTCCCCCTTAATTGTTTTTTTACACTCCCACTGTTGAGAATTTCAAAAAATCTTTGAAACATAGGTGTTATGACGAAAGAAATGACTTACCCTGGAGATCAAAATGAGCACAGACGTGTCTTGCGTGCAAAGCACTGAATATATTTACTTTGTAAAAAATACAAAATTGTGACACAAGGTTGAAGGGGAAATGGGAAAAGGCTGGTCATGACCCATTCGTTCATTACAATTACACATTCACCATAAGAACTCATTCATCACTTCTCAATCCTGCACGCACCACAATACCACATATTCACAAGGGTCCTACAAAACACCCTATGAATTAAAAATTTATGATGTTCATATATATATGTATATATATATAAAAATTTCATGAAACATGAAATGATGGGGAGGGTATATGAACCCAAACAAGAAACTCAAAATGTCAACCAAAGTCAAAACAAAAACAAAACCATGTTAGTAGGAACCGTCTTCCCCTCAGAATAATAAGAGTGGCCACTGTATTCTATCGATAGATAGAATCAAGAAGCACACTCACTAATGGAATGGGGAGGGAAAAATAAATGACAGAATGGAGAAATCAAAGGCTGACTCAGCGGAGATGAAAAAAGGGACAAAAATAAACTGGGGAGATTGGGAATCTCGACATGAATCATAGCAGAAGAAAAAGCCAGGAACAACACTTATTCACATTAACTAGGAACACAAAATAGTGTCTAACTTAACCAAGGGGTGGGGTCAACAGGAAACTGCTCTGTTGCGTTAAGGGGGCTTAAAAAAGAAAATCAAGGTTAGCCCCGTCCACATGAACCAGGCCCGCCTCAGTTATCCACCTTTCACTGAAATCTATCGAAATCAAACGTTTTCAATCAGATCTGATTTTCACCTTAAGCTGATGCTTAAAGAAAACCATCAGATCCTGATACAAATAACATTCATTTCGCAAGATTCCCTCCTTTCCTGACATCCACACGACCATTCTTGCCACAGCTAGCAACGCGAAAAAAACACCATCTGTTTTACCCTGGAAAACAGGAGTGACACATTGTCACACGTGTACGCGAGATTGATGGACATGATCTGATTAGGTGTGATACAAGCTGTCAATTCACTGACATAATCCCAGAAAGGGCGCACCCGAGGACAATGGTAGAAGGCATGCAAATCTGGCAAAGCTGCCTGGTCCCATCTGAAGAGTACGTCATTGAGAAGTAGCACGTTTCAAATCAATCGCCAGCTAAGCAAAAACTTGGGGTTGCTGAGATAATCTGCCACTGGTGGCCAAAAGCAAAAGGAGCGCAACTCTGATGCCAGTAAGCCGAGCCAGTCACACACAGGATCCTTCGCGACTACCTCCACTAATTCATGATACAATAGTCTCCGACGCCAAGAAAAGTCACTGAACCGAGGAATAAACATCAAGGCCAACTGACACTCGCTGAGGAAACTCGACAACCTTCCACGACCACGATGGCGCTTACCCCAAGATATGGGGGGGATTGATGGTAAGGCTAGAGAATATGTCCCTAACACTCGGCACCAAAATTGAGTCCTCCATCAAAACACGGCATAGAAAAGCCAATCTTGAGGCATGGCGATGACTCGCCGGGTGTGGCAATCCAAGCCCCCAATGACACAGACGCTGGTAACAGGCTTCTTTACAGACCCAATGTTTGCAACCACCCCACAAAAGGCTGGTCAACAAATGCTCGATCGCCTCCATATGGGACATGCAAAGAGGAAGTACAGCCAAGCAGTAAAGGATGAGGAGCAAGATATAAGTGGCACATGCCTCAGCTCTACCATTTAAGGACAACCCTCTTTGAAGCCATGTCCGAACCAACACTCTAACCTTTGCCTGTACTTCTGATCAATTCTTCAGCCAGAGTCCAGACCTAAACCACACCTCAAGGATGCAGACGGGTCCATCAGTCCAGGCGAAAGGCCCTGGAAGCGCGACCCCTTTACAGGCACCTAACCGCAAACCAGAAGACTTGTTACAGTTAATCTTGCACCCTCCCCCGTCACTTTCTCGTAACATTCAAGCACCTTCTGTAGCACCTTAATGTCTCTGTGGCACGACACGAAAATGGATACATCATTGGTATACACAGAAACCCTAGCTCGAGCACTACCAAGGAAAACAGAGATTCTGCGTAGGGCCGGACTGCACGCTCTGTCCCTTAGCCGGCGAAGAAAGGGCTCCAACACCAAAGCGTAAAGTAAGGGCGACAGTGGGCACCCCTGTCGGATCGACCAGTTGTTGAACAACAGTGTCAAAATCAGGACAAAGATGTGCGACAGCCTCATGGACATTTTGTAAGGCAGTCCCAGAGACTTGCCTTTGCCGACCTTCTTCAATGCCAAGTAGACTTTGCCCCCTCTGATCTCAACCTCGCAGCTAGCCGCTTTAGTCGGCAAAAGCTGAGGACAGTCAGCCAAATAGCTGCAAAACTCATTGCCACTGAGACCAGACTACTTGGTAAAATGGCTCTCAAAATGCCGCCAAAATGCCTCACACATGTCCTCAGTCAACCTCGGAGAGCGCCCCTCCAGGGTAATGACCTTGCAAATGTATCGATCAGAACCTCAACGGAGCTCTTCCTTGCGCAATTCTGCACCCATGTTCACAGCTTCGTTAGACATCTTGTTTAACCTTTGTCTGACTACCTGACCCTGGTAGTGCTTGCTAGCCTCACGCTTCGGGCCTGCCTAGCTACGGCTATCTCTAAGGAATCCCCCCCCCAGTCACCGCCTGGGACAGACTATCCTCTAGAGTCTTCACCTTTTTAGCCTTATCTAGAGTGAGTCATTGGCTATATTCAGTGGTGAAGGACCTAATCCTATCCTTAACCCTTTCCCACCACCTACTCCCAATAACCGCCCACACTAATTCCCACTGCACTAATCTAGTCAGCTGTTGCTGAAAGTCCCGCCTGTCCAGTAAGGACAGATTGAACTTCTAGTGTCCATCCATTCTAGCCCTAGTACCTAACACCATCTGGGCACAGATGAGTCTATGATTCGAATAGTCTAAATGGTGGAACGTAGGACATTCTAGTAAATCTAGATGAACCTTTCTCACTAACATTCAGAGAAACAAACCCACATCCACATCTCCCCCCCCCGTGTCAACATGTACAAGGTCCACCCTCGCACACAGTGAACGTTTAACTAACAAGGAAACACCTTTAGCCAGATGTTCCCCATATGCTGAATAGATAACACAGACAGAACACAAGCATCAACTTTGCAAACAAAGTGTGTTTCCTGGATTGCAGCTACATCTGCTCCAAAGGACCTGAGATCACAAAGCATGTGGGCAGCTTTACCCAGATCTCTCAGGCCCCTCACATTCAGGGTGGCTAGCTCGATTGACATGATTTAAGCCTGAGTCCCTTAAACGCAGACTGCGCAGAAATCTGCGGGTGTCAGGAGCCTGACGGATTGACCCAGGCTCCCTGTACCCAATTTGGACGTCATCCATCCATCCAGGACAATTCCGCCAACGTCCATGGGATATGTTAATTTTAAGGCCCTGTATAGAGAGGGGTGGAGACAAATCGGGACCCTCCTTACACAAAATCTCAAGATTTTCTTTAAATCAGCTGTACCCGTCTGGGTCATGCGTAGTTTGGGAAAAGCATCTTTTGCCTTCTGTAAGTGGGACCACACTTTCAGATGTCTCCCTATTTCCCTAATACATGTAATTACTCCCAGGGCCATATGAAAGTTGCGGAGATCCTCTGATTTCCCGTCGACAGGGGCGATTTTAAAAAGGTGACCTAAGAGAGCCTTTTTCTGCGTTGAAAGCTCCTTCTCTGCTTCCATTCTGTCAACTTTACAAATGTTTTCCATATGGGAAAAGTATTTTCTTTACCTTGACAGGTGGGGTGGGGTGGACTTTGACAACGGGGTAGAAGTGGATGGTTGCGGTGGTATGAAAGTGGAAGGGGGCAGAGCCCTAGATAGTGAAGAGGGGAGGCTCCTTGATCTGGGATTTGCATCAACTTTCGCTGGAGTAGCAGGGACAGATTGTGACCTAGCTTTGGTCATTTCCCTCTCCATCCTGCTTCGACCAACCCACTTCTCTTTTTTCATAGGTTCCTCTTCCTCCTTCCTCCTCTACTTCAACAAGGAGGCCCGAGGTGTTGCATTAGAAAAAAAATGAAGAAAATTCAGTTTCATCACCAGAAAAATTTTTTTATTGATTTCATGACCATGGTCCTTAAGTGAATATTAATCAGCATTAAAATAGCTTTACAAAGATATACAACTTGACCATAATGTGAAATATCTAAATGTTTTTATATGAAGTAGCAGATACTACATTCCGCCATTTTGAATTTTCCCAGTTCTATAAAATGCTTGTAACAACAGTTCTAGTGGAATGCCCATCATGAAATTTGGAATATATACTGTCATAAGATAGAAAAATCTTTTGTCAAAATTTAAAAAAAATTAAAATAACGTTTTTTGAGATAAGTTTAAGGGTCAAGGTCAAGGTCAACTTTTTTATTTGACCCCTAAAAAAAAATCCCCAGATAAAATTGTAGATCTATCCAAGTACTTTAGAATGATATAAGAATGAACTTTGTAGGTCCATAAACAACTGAGATATCATCTTTTAAAGTTGATCACTATTCCCATTTTCGTAAAAAGGTCAGAGGTCATATCACAGGAACCCCTTGACCTTGAGATGTGTAACAGGCGTCCTTCAATTCCTTTCATGGAGATCTATAAGTGTACCAAATTTGAAAAAAATCCGTGTCGGACATGGTCTAACCCCTTGTTGATTTGACATGGAATGAGCCAGTACATGTCCCAGCTTTGCTGATTGTTGCATATACTTCCTCTACTAGGCAGTATTGGGCAAAAAAAGGCCCCCAGCCTATCTCCGCTAATGTCCACCGGGACTCGATTGATGGTAATCTTTGTCTGTCTTGTACCTATATATTCTGTTTGAAGGCTGACTGTCTTAATAGTCAAGGTACTTCCTGCCAGTCTTCTAGCCTCTTCCTCTGTCACTAGTAGGATGTCCCATAGAGCATTCAACCTTCTAGACAAAATCTTGGGCCCTATTTGAAGGCTCTTTAGAGCTTCTTCCATTGTTTCCCTGCTGACCCCAATAAGCCTCTGAGTTCCTACGTTGGTGGTCCTTTTTTTTACTGCATCAATTGCTTCGGGGATGGCCAGAAGCTTGTTGCTGTTAATGAATGAGTCATATTCCTCCCTTAAGCTATTGTAATGATTGGGGTCTACTTTTGGCTTGTTTTCACCCCAGGCCATTTGTTTAGACGGTGACGTATTTTGAGTTTACACAGCTGGTGTAACCGAATTTTCAGCTATTATGGTATGAAACCACCACACCTAAACAAATAAATGTTTGCCTTATGCTGATTGCTAATTCTTACAAATAAAGAATAGTTCAAATAAAAGAAAAAAGTTAAAGAAAAGGTTTTGCCACCAAGTAAGACGAAATAAAGCCATGGACGAGCGAAAAACAAAACAAAATCAAACAAGAACGTGAAAAATAAAAGTTGATAACAATAATAAGCATGTAAAACAAAAAAATAAAACCAAATAAAGTTAATAAACCACAATTAAATACAAAAAAAGAAAATAAAAAAAGGGATAGGAGGTTAAAAACGGAAATAAACTAAAGAAGGTGAACAAATGAAAACAGGTATATATGCAAATTAAAGAAAACTGAGAAATGCAAAGAGTTTAACAAAAATAAATTGATATTTTAACAATTTGTAAAAATATCCCAAATTCACATAGGCGAACTTAGGCTGGACAGAGTCAAAAGTCGGACGTAACAACTTCTAATCCAAGACAAGAATGAAGAAAGCTTTATCCAACTGCATGCAAATTACTGAAAAGAAAATATGGCCACTCTTGAAGGCGCAATTTATGAGTGCTTGTCTTGCCTCTACGAGACAGGATTTGCATGTCTGCAAATTCTGGCCTGCTTGAGGAGATATAAAAAGCAAGATGCTAAGAGTGACGGGGACATGTTTTTTGGGGCGGATTACATTTGCTAGTCTGACAAGTGGATTGACAGAAAAAAGAAGCTGTAGGAGACGTTACTGACTTTGTCAACTGAAAAGTGCTCCATGTGGTGGCGAAGAACTAGAGCCCCAGAATCTATTTCCTTGAGGCGAGTCAGGAAGAAGAAAAGTCGGTCTGCCGGGTGACCGCTGCATTTGATTTTTTTTTTTTACCCTCCGCTTCCCCTCCTCATTTATTTTTTTTTTTTTTTGTTACAATCTATTTTGGCGTTTGCTTTTTCGTTTGCTGTAATGGCAGGCAAGGCATTTGACATCCAGCTAATTCTGGAATTTCATGGCGTTTCATCAGATCACACAGTGTCTGAATGGATGAAACAGGCAGAGCTTGTGTGCAAGATGTGTGGGGTGAACAATGTTGAGCGCATTATACCACTAAGATTGAGAGATGGAGCTCTGTTGGTGTACCAATGATTGTCCTGTGACCAGAGGGAGGACTTGGAACAGGCACCAGATCCTTTTGTGGCATTTGACATGTTTATGTCTCAACGTTTATGTCCTGGAGAAACCGTAACGAGTATTTGGGAAATTTGCAGAACCTGGCACGTTTGGTTGGAGGAGGTCTGCCTGATCGATGGCTGATTGTGCATTTGTCTCGGGACTTCCTAGTCATATCAGACAGCAATTGTGGGCATCTTCAAGGATGGAACATATGACGTTGGAGCAGGTTCTCACCAGGGCTCAAGCCCTCATGAGGAAGTGGAGGTTGATGAGCCTGTTGCTGCTGCCATCAGCAGGGTCCTCCCTTGTGAAGAGATGGATTGCAATGCTATGAGCATGGAGAATCTAATCACTTTGCTAGACACTGCTGGAACCCTAGAGAGTGGAGACAAGGTGACAAAACAAAAGGGACGCTCCCAGAGATATGCTGCTACTGGTGCCAGAAAAAAAAGACATATTGCATCAAGGTGTCCAGGAAACAAGGCCAGGGGCAAGAAGTAAGCACCATTCTCTCCCCACACGGACTAAAGAAAATGTTCCCTGTGATAAAAGTCCAAATTTATGGGATAGACCAAAAAGCAGCTGCTCCTCGTCCATTGTAAGTGGGTTCATATGTCAACCCAAAATACAGAAACGCACCACAATCTTGATGGCAGACAGGCAGGCAGGCAGAAGTGTCTTTTTAGCCATGGTGTTGGAAGCATCACATTGAAAGTGACCAACAGAAATCCCCTTGAGACAGATGTGCTAGTGGTGAACAGCAAACCATTAGGATTTGACCTCCTCCTAGGAATGGACATCATTAAAGAATTGGGCAGTGTGCACATTGACAAGTGAGGCAGGGTGCATTTTTCTGAGGCAGCCCATACTTTGGGTGCTATAATAAAATTGGAAGAACCTGATTTTAGTGTAGAATTCGATCGACACACCAAATCCTGGACGGTGTCGTAAAAGTGGTCCGGTAATCAATCACCAAAGAAATTATAAACAGAGTTTCGGAATACAACGTTCCTGCTAGCGCTCGAGCAGAATATGATAGGGAGTTACAGACATGGATCAGTAATGGGTGGTTGGTGCCTTACCCAGAAGAGGAATTGGGGCTCCCAAAGGGTCTGATCCCACTGATGGCAGTCATCCAACAGAATAAAGAAAAGGTAAGGCCTGTGCTTGACTATCAAGAATTGAATGAGTATGCAGATGTATGTGCACAAAGGTTGAGAGAGCAGGCTCGAACGTGTCAGTGTTGGATCTTTGAAAGGCATAACTTGAAGTACATGTGCCCCGGTCACCTTGGCTCTATCAAAGCATGCTAATTAGTGGACGGAGGTATTGTCTGACGCGTATGGGTTTTGTACTTAATGTGGCACCATCCATCATGCAGACAATTGTTGATGCCATTTTAATGAAAGATGATCGCAAATAACGAGCAGCGTCTGCCTACATTGATAACATATACGTGGATGAGAGTGTTATGCCCGCAGCACATGTGAAGGAATATCTTGACAGCTTTGGACTCAGGAGAAAAGAACCGGAGAAGCTAAAAGATGGTGCTCAAGTGCTTGGTCTACAGGTCTGGGGGGAGCATCACACACTCTACTGGAAAAGAAGGAACAGAAAAGCATCTGAGGCTACTGCTGGTTGGGACGACAAAGTTGATGATGCCTCTCTCAACACCATGATCAAGGAGGTTCTCACCAGAGTGCACAAGGAGGACCCGGCACGTGGCAAATGGCGTATTGATGGTCAAGACTTCAGTGTATGGGTCGACACAAGCTCTCTTGCTACCGGTGTGTCGTTGGAATGTGGTGGGACCATGGTAGAGGATGTCTGTTGATTACAGCCAGAAAATGACTCCCAACATATTAACCTTGCAGGACTCGATGCTATTATTAAAGGGGTGAATTTGGCAATCCTCTGGAAGGCGATACCTTGCACCTGTTCCACAGATTCCACTTGTGTCCATAAATGAGTGTCAGACACCCTCTTGGGGAGGGCCAGAGTGTGAACAAAAGCAGCAAGTGAGATGCTCATCCAATGATGACTCTACATGCTTATGAAACTGGTGAACGAATATGTGTTATCGATGGATGAGACCTTGGTTAAATCTAGCCAAAACAAAGCCGATCAACTGACGAGAGTGCCTCAGAGGTGGTTTGATGCAATTAAGAGGAACACTGAGCCTGTACAGCCTACTTGCACTGTATCTAAGAGCTTGGTTGGGTCTGACCAAATCAGAACTATACACTGACAGAGTAGCCATCCTGGTGTGAGGCAGACACTCTACTTCGTAAAGCAGATTGACTCTACAGTGTCCAAGGCAACTGTGAGAACTGTCGTCAGGGAGTGTGAAGAATGTCAGTCAATTGACCCATCACCTGTGCACTTGCCAGAGGGTGCTATGGATGTTGAAGAGACATAGCACCAGGTAGTGATGGACATTACCCATTATAAGGGAGCCCATTTTTTGACATTAATTGATTGCTGCCCCACTCAGTTTACCATCTGGCGACGTCTCCACCAGCAGGATGCAGCAAGTGTGATCAGCCTGTTGAAAGCACTGTTTTGCAAGCAGGGCCTTACCAGCTGAAATTTTAATGGATAATGACACCACCTTTCGCAGCAGCTTGTTTAAGAATTTCTTGAACGAGTGGGGAGTCTGACTCCGGTTCTGTTGTGCGCACATTCCCTCGGATAATGGCATCATCGAGCGATGCCACAGAACTGTGAAAAGGATCGCCGCCAGAAAAGTGTGCTATATCAGAAGCGGTGTACTGGCATACTGTCACTCCAAAAGATGATGTATCTCCCACCACAGCACCAGCTAATATGATTCATCACTATCGCATATGGCTGAAAGGGATTGATGGAACGTCAGCACCAGTACCTGATCAATGGTGGGCTGTCCTCAAAACAGGCAACCAAGTGTGGGTTAAGGTTCCCCATGGATGATGTATGACCAAATACAAGTTTGGGTGTGTCACTGGAATTACTAGTGCGCAGAATGTCTTGGTTGACAGAATGCCACACCATGTCAGAGATCTGTGGCTTATGATTGGACTAGGCTCTCCAACTGACTGCTCTGACATGTCTTCAGAGAGTGAAAGAGTTATAACTGTTGGAAAAATGCTGGATATGCCAGCGCCCAGCATAGATGCAGCCTACACCTCTTCTAATGACTTGTTGATGAAAACCCTGTGGCTATACCTCTGCAAAGAAGCATGCGATGCAAGAGACTGCCCCCTGGTTGTATTGTGATTGGGGGGCAGTGTAGTAGTAATGGGTATTGTGACGAAAGAAATGACTTACCCCGGAGATCAAAATGAGCATGGACATTTCTTGCGTGCAAAGTGCTGAAAAGAAAATATGGCCACTCTTGGGAGCGCAATTTATAAGTGCTTGTCTTGTCTCTACGAGATGGGATTTGCACATATGCAAATTCAGGCCTGCTTGAGGAGACATAAAAAGTGAGATGCTAAGAGTGACAGGGACATTTTTTGGGGGTGGATTACTTTTGCTAGTCTGATGAGTGGATTGACAGGAAAAAGAAGATGAAGCAGACACAACTGACTTTGTCAGCTGAAAAGTGCTCAGTGTGGTGGCGGAGAAATAGAGCCTCTGTATCTATTTCCATGTTCAACAAGGACCATGTGTCATTAATGTTCTTACCAATTCTCAAAAAAGGTTCTTGTCACTGTGAAATTTCAGCAGTAAAAATTGCATCAACTTGTCCTGATTTTATCTTGGTCATTCAGTATTATTATCATATGGCAGTGTTGAAGGCCTGTCTTTTAAAATTTGATGATTGACCTGTATGTGAGCCACAGGCATACCTGTTATATGTTTGTCTAGCTTTAATGTCAACCGTTCAAAATTTCAGATTGTGTTTTTTTTTTAAGTCCATTCAAATTTGCTATTTTTTCTTTTTTAATTTATTGTATTTAAAAAAGAACATATTGCCAAATTTTATATTAAAATTAGTCATTTATTTTGACATTAAAATATTTTATCAATTTTTTTTTTAAGTCATAGCATGGAGTGGGGCGTCCAATAAGAGCCTTAATAACATTTTAATCAATGACTCAGTTCAAATTGTGAATTCTACCACAAATTTTCTTATGTTAAGATGTCATGAAAAGACCAGCACAAAATGCTGATATAAGTTCCAGATCCTGGCAATCATTAGCAATCGGTCTTTTTTTTTTTTCTTTGAATGTTGATTGCAAAAAATGAGTAATTTTTCAATTTTGCTATATTTTTTTATACTTTTTATTTTAGATATTTTAAACTATTTTGATGACATCATTGAAAATCATCCAGAAACCACACCAGCGCTTGCCGCTGTAAAAACTCTTATAGAAATTGTTAAAAATGGTGAAGGTATGGAATTATACTATTTCTATACTCAAGAATCTTAATATCTTAAGATTGGACTTTTGAATTTTTGTTATTTCCCTATTGAATACTAAAAATCTTGCTCTACAAAAGTTTACTTCATTAATTTGATTAAAATATTCTCTTTGTAAACAGCTACAACATTAAAAGAATTGAGAGAAAGCCTAACAAAAGCAGAAGAAATACTTGATAAAAGAGATCAAAGTGGCACATCTTTGAAGTCAGCTTGTCAGCTGTACCTTCGCTTCATCACTTTTACATCTTTGGATCAAGAAGTGAGTTCCTATTCCTATTACTCATGAATAAATGTAGTGAACTTGACAGTGACAGGTTTAATTTGTTCTCTTCAAAGTTTAATAATGAATATGGGAAAACAGTCAAATTCATGTTATCTAATTTGCCTTTCCTCAGATTGTATGTTGTTTTTGAAAATACAGGCTGTCAATCTCATATCTGAACATCTAAAAACCAAATATTTTTAATGTGGAGTTTGGGTGCAAAAAGCTTACTCCTGCCACTTAAGTATTTCTTTAATTTAGATTTCATTTCATGCCTAATTACAGGAATTCAAAACTAAATTGGTGGAACGTGGGGAACTCTTTTTGGAAAAAGTGGCAAAATCACAAACAAAGATCAGTAAGCTTTGTTCTCCTTTCTTATGTGATGGAACGGTAAGTCTGCTAGATTTTTTTGCTATTTTCTTTACTATTCAAATTCTGTGATCATATTTAGTTCAATTTTTTTTTTCCAGTTTTTATAAAGTCAAAATGCTGAATTCAGCCACCAACTCTATTTATTTCACTTTTATATTTACGCACACTCTGTCTCTGATATTGAGCACTTTATCCCATAAATATAGCACACCTTAAGACTATATTTCTTCATATATATACACATTTTCAAATTGACAGAATATATAAATCTAAATTATTATAAAGTTTTATCACCGGTCTGTTATCTTAATAAACCAGAAAAATGGATTTTGAATTCTGTAAACAATGTTTGTTAACCATATTATTATCCAGTAAATCAGCTACTAAAAATACAAATGATTGATTAAATAATAAATGTTTTAGGGTTTGGGAATTCATTTGACTTTTCTTTTTTTTTTTTTTTTCTTAATAGCTTTCTTTTGAGGTTTTAAATACAGTATCTGAATATTTTACTAGCTCAACATTTTTATTACCTTTCAATGTTGTCTTATTTGTTTTTCTTACATTTTTTAGACAATTTTGACCCATTCAAGATCTCGAGTTGTTTTTAAAGTCTTAAAAGATGCAGCAAATGAAAAGAAAAGATTTAATGTATTCGTGGCAGAATCACAACCTGATAAATCTGGGTTTGTACTTTGTGTTTCAAAAAAATACATTTATTTGCATTATTACTTTTTAACTTCAGAAATGATAAATTGACTCTTCCCTTTGACAATGTGATACAAGTCTTTACTTATTTCTTACAAAGTTAGACTTGGTCATTATTCTATAAATCCTTCTGTGTTGCACCATCACCTTTGTTGTTTTATTTGTTATATTTTGGCCGATGAGCTGTTTGATGTTTGTATTAAGAGTACGTCATATCTCACTGTCTTGTAACCTGACATCATTTTTGGTGGGCATGGGGAGAATGTACTGATGAACACTTCACCAACTGACATCATTTCTAGTAGTTTTCCTGAAAAATGATCTTGGGGAACTTGTTAGATCTTGACGCATGGTTAACCATGGTCAGGTGTTCTTCATACTGACAAGCTTGTTTTTTCTTGACATTTTTATTTGTTATGTGGCCCTTCTAGGTGATGCCAAGAAACCATTTGAAATTTCTAACATCATTGTATTTGCTAATCTTCAAATTTTTCTTTATTTCAACTGCAGTGCAGTGTAACTGTTGATGACTTCCTGGCAGACCATATAGCTGCTGGAAGAACATCATCTGCCAGGACCTCCAGCAGATTAATCTGGTTTTGGTGGATGTTCTGACATTCTGTTAAGACTGAGAGCTGGAGGGACAATGTGGCTCTTGCGGGCTCAATAATTTCATGATTTAGCAGAAGTGCTAAAATATTATCATATCCAGCAATACACTGAATGGGTTTAACTTTTCCTATTTGTAGAAATAGTTTCGACTAGATGATGGAGTTTAGCTGCAGCAACCATGGTGAGGATTAACAGCAGAATGATTGTTGGGAACCACTGTATATCATATGTGACAACTGCTTTAGGTTTTTCTTGGCCAATAATAGCAAAACTGTTTACTTACAAGTACAGGATTTTTGGCGATTGATAACAAAAGGAGAACATTGTATAAAAATCAAATCCTAATTCGACACTAGTGCCACTTAACCTGTCAGTCAATGCACGGTACAGTGCATGGGATTTTGTAGTCATTGACCAACAAGATGGGCACCATGTTGCCTGGTTAACTTATTCAGTCAGACAGTTTACTCTGTGGAGGAAGCTACATGAGTCTATATATCTAGTTTGTCACCAGAGTGCCAAGTGAGCTGGTAGTCATGTTATAATGATGTTTTAGTTATGTTCTGATGGAATTTGAAAGCACCATTATTTTGTAACTGCTGCCTATTTGCACGTTTCCCTGATGGTGATTATTTTGTTTCAGCAACATAACCCAGCCACTCATCAAGCATGAGTGGCACAAAACTGGTTCCAGGAAGAATCTGTTGACTTCTAGGTATTCTATTGGTACTCTCTCCAGATTGAGCATGTATTGGATATATTGCAGACCTTAGCAAAATCCATGTAGTCACATCCAACAAAAACAATTTGTGGACAGTCCTAGAATCTACCTCTCTGTTTTTAAAATCATTAAAAACATCCAAAGAAAGTTAAAACAGAACAAAAATAAAATGCTACATATCAGCAGCCTGATCTCCTTATTTATTAAGGAAATTCTGTTATGGTAACATGAGATTTTTTTTTCTTTTTAAGAATGATCTTCCTTATCTCAAGTCTATTGTAACTTTGAATCATCTTAAAATAATTTACTCCCAGATTCTCACTATTGATTTCCATTCTGTTTAGTTCATGTTTCTTGCATGAACACTGAAAATGAAATTCTTGGCAATTACCAAATGTTTTCTTTTTCAGTCATAAATTAGTGAAGGAATTAAAAGATTATGGTATTCCTGCCCAAGTAATTCTTGATGCTGCAGTCAGGTAAGTTGTTTTCTTTTTCTTTTCTTTTCTTTTTTTTTTTTTTTCCTCTCTTTCTCTCTGTCTAAAATAATTCTTTATTGTACCAACAGCACTGTGATGAATGATTTTGATCTGAAACTTTAACTGGCATCCTAGACTTTGCCTTTCATGACCAAAATGTAATAGTTATTTAGAACCCCCATTTCATAACCATTCTGTCTGTCAGTTCCTACTTTAGTCTATGCTATGGCTTACCTACTACTTCTACTAGTAATAGCTTTAACTTATGAGATTTTGAAATGAACTATTTTCATAGTAGACTATTTTGTTTTTTATTAATTTCTTCACATCTTGCACTGCTTTATAAGTAACTTTTTCTTCAGCAGATAAATTTCAGATAAATTTTGCTAAGTTTCATCATTATATTTATTCAATGCATTAAGAGTTTTCACTAGTGATAATTACAGTTTTGATTTCTGCATGCATTGCTGATCTTTTTATAGAATGATTTGGTTGAAAACACCCACCTACATAAATTTCAAATGTTGATCTCCTCAGTTCATGCCAGTACCTTGATCTGGGGTATTGCGAGTCTAATATGATTGTGTAATGAGTTTGCTCCTCCTCACTGGGTACCTCAAAACAAAATTTGATATTAAATAAACAAACATGTATTAACATGTAAAATCAATCACCCTAACCTATCAGTGCATTGACATTGAGAATTTCTTTTTTCATCTGAGTGTTTACTTAGGTACCTCCATGAGATCGCTAAAAATGAGTATAGCATGATGAAAAAGATCCCAAACTTGACGAAAACAAAATTTCATCGTCTAAATGTTTGTTATTATTAAGAGGAAAGAACAAAGTATTTTTTAATTATTTTTTCAAAATTTTTCCTTCTTTTTAGAACAACCTAACTTTTGATTAAAAAAAACCTTGTTTCTTTATGTATCAGCAGAGCTACTAAATAACATAAAATTTTAGCACATTTTTTGTATGACAGGCATTAATTTGGAAAATCTTGCAAAATAAAAATAATTGTCGGATGTTAATGAAACTTTCAGAAACTATTCACAAATCATGAAATTATTATAAATATGTTTTCTTTTTTTAAAGTCATGGCAAAAATATTTTTTTATATATTTATCCCCCCCCCCCCATAATTTTAGGAAAAGTGTAGAAATTCAATACTGCTCAATTTAGTGATTATATTAGTTTGAGGAAAGCAAAACATTTTTTTTTTAATCAGACCCCCTTTACCTTCAGCTCTGAATTGTAACATACAAAACTCAATAAAACAAAGATATTATTTAATTTCAAATGCTTTTAGTTGCTTTTATAAATATGGATGAAAGCAAAAAATTTTTCAATGAAAGATGAATTTTTAAAACAATTATTTGTTATTTCTTAAATTATTTTATTATTTTTACATGAAAGTTGTTAAATATAAAATTAGTGAAAACAATGGTGTTATTAAGTTGTATAGCATATAACAATCAGATGGTCCCCCACCACCGACTGTATAAAAAAATTTAGATGGCTTTTGTGTCCATAAAACAGCTGTAATTCAAATGTATGGAAGACCAGCAAAAATACAATAAAAAGTTACGTCATTTGAGTTAAGTGTTGTTCCCCACTGTTACAGCCTTTATTTTTTCAAATTGTTTGTGTGAAACACGTGTGGAGAAGTTAATTTGATTTTTCAATTTCAAATGAGGAAGGTACCTACAAGTATTAGTATCATCTTATAAAATTTATATGATCTTATTTTTATATTATCTCCGTATAAAAATTAATAATAAAATGAATGGAAATACAAATAAAACGGTAAAATGTAATAAATGTACATAAAATTATAGTATTTTATGTCCACTTCTGATAAAATTTTGTAAGAAAGGTACCTATAAACTGTTTCCAAGAATACTCAGCTGACTTTAAATATTCTATCAACATTCCCTTTCACTTGATCAAAATCCTAGTGAAAATGTATGGGAGATGTTGCAAACCTAACATCCAACAAAAATAATTCTGTTGTGGACAGTCATGAAAATAGATGGATAGATATGACACCAAAGTTCTAGTACTCCAGGTACCCCCCATACTATGTCATATAATTCCCATTCTTCTGTCAAAGAAAAGAACTGCTCATTTGGTAACTGTCTCTAATTTTTGGGACTTTGTACTTTTTTACAAAATTTCTGTTTTTAAAATGGCTCTTTAAAATCTATAACTTGAAAAAGAGGTTCACATTGGTTAAGTAATGTGTAGAAATTTACTAAATGTAGTCAGCAAAATGCAATAAGAATGGGAGTGCTTAGGATAAAATTCATGATGCTACCAATGGCAAAGTGAAAGTGATTGGCTGATCATTGCTTTATGACTAACATTCACAATAGACAGCTAATCTAGGAGAAGAGCAAAAAGGACATTAAAAGGGATTGACTTGATAACTTGTTAAATCTCACTATCAGGCACTGTCAAGGAATAAGGAAATTTTTTTATTTTACAGTTCTGTGATGCCTGATGTTGACTTGGTTCTGATTGGGGCAGAAAGTGTTGTTGAAAGTGGTGGAATAATTAACAAGGTAAATTAAATATTCTTTTCTTCTTAATGGATTGTTTACAAATAGAAATAAGGATTTTGATTTTAATTCCCTGGACCAGTGGACTTTGACCGTAATCTCCTAAAACAGTAATCAGATATTCCAATTAGGTTATACATGTGTCCATATCATTAAACTGTATACATTACATGTTTTTGTAGAGAATAAAACTTCCATAGATTGTCTATGTGTATGTTGACAACTTTTCCTTTTTTCCTCTAGCAACATTTTACTTTATATATATATATATATATATATATATATATATATATATATATATATAATATTATTTTTTAAAAATATGATTCCATCACTACATAAGAGTTTTCATGTTTCAAAAACAAAAGCTAAAAAAACAGCTCTGTTTCATCCTCAAGCGAATTTTGGAATAACTAATCTTGAAATTTATGGAGCTTTATAAGCATATATAATATTAATTACATGGAAACGGTGAAACCAATTATTGTAATAAGGGGTGTATGGTTGAACATAATGTATCAACATATTAGTTACTTTCAGGAAGAGGTTAAGTCAAGGTAATGTCAGGGTATCTATTTTCAAGTGAATGATGACATCAGTTTGACGCATATTATCTGGTCTGTTTCAATGAGAGAGAGTTGTTGGCATTATTGTTACACCGTTAAATTCATATTTGTGTACCTTAAAAAAAATTTTTTTTTTTTTTCTAAAAGGTTTTATTTGTATATAAATATGTTGTATTGAACTACAATTTGTTTTTTGATGACTTCATAACGTTTTTTTTTTTTTTTTTTATCTTATGATTGGGTTGATCTTTTTAAACCTTTTGCTTGAACTTGAAATTGTTTATAGACTATGAAATTTTAAAATTTTTAAGCTAATTATTTGAGGTGAAAATTTGTTGATGACAAAGAGACAAAGAACCACAACAAATAGCGTCCACAAATATTCCTGTTACTATGTCCCAGGATCCTCACTGTTGCACAATATGTGTCACTAGTGGGACTTAAGTGCAACATGCGATACAAACATAAAAATTGAATGAGGTTGTTGGGTCCTTATACGTTGAAATCAACAGGGGAGTCCATCATAATGTGTGTGTGTGATGACAATTTTTGATGGCAGGCAGTCAAGGCAGCATTTTATGTTTGAGAACAAGTCTGCAGCCTGATGCAAATTGTCATCATGGACCTGCTTGTCAAGGCCTGGTTTACTGCAGCAGATGGTTTCAGTGTGTGTGCCACCTCAAACAATTGCTCAGAGCCTTCTCACATCAAAAGGACCATTTGGAGAAGAGCAATCCATGAAAAAGCAACATCTTTCAAAAACACCAGAAGACAAATAGAAGAGAACCCAAAGAAAAGCCAGAGCTCTCCATCCCCTGAACCATCCATGTGGTGGCTACAGATGTTACTTCCGATCCAACATAGGACTCCTTTCACACAGAAGGAAATGTCGAGGAGAACCCCAGTACTTGGCAATGAATTCCACCAACATCAACAATTTGGAAAACTTCTACTTGTTTTGCCAATGAGCCAACACCATCAAGAAAATAATTTTATTTCACAAAAACAAAATCTATATATATCAGTCAGTCAAAATGTGATTCACTTAAACACCTAAATGCTTTAACTGTATTTTTTTATAGAAATTACATTTTAACTAATTCCAACTCAGTTTCTATCTTTATTTCACTTTTTAAAGTTTACTAATTTTGTAAGACTGGTTGATAAACTGAAATACACCAATCATTAATCGTAAGATCATGGCACTTTTACTGCATATTTGTCCAAGTAAATTATATTCACTTTTTATTAAATGACATTTTCCAGATCAGAATTGTGATCATGAAACATAAAAGTTTTCTATTGAATGATGGAAAGAAATATCATTAATAATATTTTGAAATTCAAAATAATATCAATGTTTTCACTTTCATTTATATCAATCATATTTTTGGTCTATTGCTTTAAAAAAAGTTGTTTTTTTTTTTTTAAATATAAACCAAGTAAATGATTTATTTAAAAAAAAAATGTTTTCAATTCTCAAGCAACCAACCACAGTGAAGATCATAGCATCCGAGATGCTAAATTGGTTGATCGTTGAGAACAACATTATCCCATTTCATAATATGAATGTCAATGTAGACATAATTACTTTTTCTTTCATATTTATTTGCTCACATGGCACCCAAGTTTTATGCTGTGTGTTCAGAGAAGTGAGATTTTGCCTGATGTTAACCAGTAGTTAAAAACTAAAATACACTCTGTATGTGCATGTGCATTTAATGCCAAATTTTATGCTGGTTTTAAAAGTTATCTTTGTTCCCATGGCAGAAACATTTAAACTAGGGATAACACTGAGCCTCTATGTCACATTTGCCTATTTATTACCAAAATAAATGCAAATCTAGGAAGCCATTTCCGAGCTCATAAAAATGTCGAGCAACAGTTAATTTAAAAAAGTGATTATGTTTAAAATCAAGTCATCATCATTATGCGTGCATAAAGTATTGGATAGGGCCAACTATTGAATTTATATAAATTATTGATAATTTAAAAGCAGAAAAAATGGCTGTCAAATTAGACAGTATAGTTGTTGTTATAATAATTAAAAAAACAAACTCAAAACTGAATCTGGCTTGTGATTGTTAATTGATACCTCTATGCTTATCAATAACAAAAGTTACTTTTGTAAAAATATAGAAATTGTTTGTATTTATGAAATATTCTTTTGTTACTGACACTTTATTTTCTTTTTTTACAGATTGGGACTTTCAATATTGCATTAGCTGCAAAGGCTTTTAATAAACCAGTTTATGTTGTTGTTGAATTTTTTAAGTTTGCTCGCTTCTTTCCATTGTCTCAAAAAGATCTCCCTAAAAAGTTCCAGGTAATTCCTTTACATATTTTTAATGCTCATAAAATTTATATTCTCATTCTCTTCAAATATTACTCAATCTCTAAAATAGTGCACATTTATGTTGTCACGATTAATAGCATCATCAGCTGAATAATTTTTTCTGACTGAATTTAACAAGGTGAACCTGAAAATTTTGTTTTGATTTTTGAGATCAGGAATTAGTAATAGACTTTTGATTTAATCAAAAGGAATATGAAACTGCTGTGATAACCAAATGTTAAAATCATCTGACATTGGTTTTAAAAGCTCTAAAAATACACTATGGATGTCCTATTTGACAGTGATGTAAGCATTGGCTAGTCAAATGTTAGTCATGAGTTCAATCCTTGAATCATGTAATGACACCTGCACCATAGGGACAAAAGTAACACTATAATCAACATGTTAGATATCCCATCTAGCCAAAATAGTGAACACTTGGAGATGGCCAGAAATCACTTGACCAAAATGTGTCTATAATCAACAATGAACATAGTAGTTTGAATTAGTCAAAGTCTCTGTTTGGTCACTGAAACAATTCTCTGCTGCTAAATCATTGGAAAGTTTCCTTCCTTTCAAAGTTCAGAAACAGGAAATAAATGGAACAAGATCTTGTCAGCAGTTGCCTTGTCCTCCAAAAACAAAATCTCTTTGCAGTTTTCTTCACTTCTTTTCTTTCAATGCCTCCTTTAATTGGAACAGAAAGTTAATAGTATTCTGCATTAACTGTTTGGCTCTTCTGAAGATAAATCAGTCATCAAAATATGTTCCTTATTTTTTTTAAAAAAAAAAAACAACTTTGGTTTTGACTTTTTTGAACCATGGAGAACCTGAAGGTCATCACTGTACAGGCTGCTGTTTGGTCTCCAAATGTCATAGCAGAGTAACTGTGTTTCATCAGCAAGTGACCCCCCCCTCAGGAAAATGAAAAAAAAAAAGAATTTGGTATAATTTCTGGATGGCATTAAAAAAGTTTGGCACCCACTTGACTGACAGCTGCATAATCAACTGACTATAATTTATAAACCCAGTACATTCCTTGGATATCTTTAGTGTCTCTGCAATTCTTCTGGTTGAAATTTGTCAGTCAACTAAAATAAGATCATGTATGATCAATAATTTTAGGAATTATCACTGCATCCTGCTACTCACACTGAGTATAATGAACAGTTTTCATCCAATATTTATATCAAATACTCAGGGATTTCCTTTGGAATTTTCAACCATAAGATTGAAAAATTTTGCACATGGAAAGTGATCTAAAAGACATTAAAAAAAATAATTGCAAGGATCCTGCAAATTGGCACTTTTTCTCACTAATGTATGAAAATAACAGATTTTTAGAAGTTGGTCAGACCAAGAACTTTTTAGCACTCTTTTCTATAGACATTTGGTTCATATATTACAAATGATTCCTGACTTGCATTTGTAATAATTTAAAAATGTTTATTAATTTTGTTAACTAGAGTTTTTCTGTTTATAGGGAAGACTTTTCAAGCAATCATAAGTTTCTTTTTTGATGACTTTGTTTAAAAATTTGTTTTTTTAATAGAAAATAAAATGTACTTCTAAGATAGGATGCTTGTCTCTGTTGGTAGTTGCATAATTAAAAGAAAGAAAAAAAACTTCCACGAATGATTTATTTTTTTATGGAAATATTTCAGCTAGCAGTTGCCAGTCTTGGTCACTCCTTAATTGGAGTAAAACAGTACAAAGAAGCTTGAAATGCATAAGAATTTAAATCAAGGAAAACAAACCGAGTTGATGACGTTTACAATGTATTAGCAAGTCGAGGCATTAAAAAAAAACTTTTTTTTTTTTTTCTCCGTATCATATTTTTCTTTGGAGCAAAGATGTCCAGACAGTATGGAGTTGTGCTGCATCTATCCTACTGCAGGCATTTTTTGTAGTTGCTATTACCATTTGTTCAGCTACTCTTCTTTGATTGAAAAACTTTTGGTTGTCAATTTTATTTCCAGATGGTCAAAGTCAATTCTGTGACCTTCTATAATTGCATGTAATGCAATCACTGAAGTTTTTTCCAATTTTTGTTATTTGTTATCATTTAAAATTACCTTATCACAAAGTTTTTGATGTTTATCCAGTCATTCTTTCAATGAACAGTTCATGCAATTAATGTTGTAGATCAAATTGCCATTACTTACAACTGCTCTTTCATCTTTTAATCTGATGAGCGTCCTTCCTATTGTGTTAAACCAATAAATAATTTGTTAAAATGTACTTCTGCTGTAATTTGATATTTATTTTCTATTTCAGTACCATGCATCTCTGGATAAGGATTTAAACTCAAAACATCCTGTGGTAGACTACACACCTCCTCTATACATCTCCATGTTGTTCACAGATCTTGGCATTCTTCTTCCATCAGCCGTCAGTGATGAACTTATTAAACTCTACTGTTGACAATCCGATGATTACTAAAGAAATTAAATAACATTTTTGGTGTTGTTTTATTATTTTTATTATCTTTCTAGATTCAAGAATTTTTCTTGAACTACAAAATGAAAAGTTGAAATGATAAACAATTAAAACTAAAATCACATGAGAAATCACCATCAGCATTTTTATGGTAATTTATTTCCAATAATCGACAATTTCCTATTTCTTTCCCAAAATGGACTAGCACAGCCAGATAACAATGCAGCAGTAAAAATGTGTTTTCTTTTTCTACCTTAACCATCTCATACTTTTGCTAATTCTGTTGGAGTCAGCATTAAAATGATATTCTGGGAATATGCAGTTTGTACAAGAATCTCTTATCCTTTTTGATAAGATGGCTTGCTTCTTTGTTGAATCATATACCTTGTCTTTAATGATGGGGGTTAGAAAAGTTTAGTCAAAACCTACCAGGGCTTCTTTATTCAGTGACTAAGAAATTACCAAGCCACTTGGCATGTGTGACTAATATGTTGGCATTTAATCTATTTGGCAAATTCTTTCTGCTTTTAAGTAGGGTTTGTTTTTACGGAGGTAGGTGGTGGGAAATAGATAAATGTTGGAGTACATTAATCACTGCCACATAGCTCTGGGTGTCCTTCAAAGAAACCCAGTATTAGATAATGGTTTCACATTTTATCTACTTACTTTTCCAATAAATATTTCATTTTTCTTTTGGAAAACTTCAGAATTTTGTGCAAGCAACAAAACATTGATTTAGCTGTGACATAATGGAACCTGCTCACAACTGGAACATACAAATGGGTTTGAAATGATTATATCTGGGCCAGGTTTGATGACTGCATAAAGTAAGCTGAAGGGAAATAGATAAATAAAACTTGAGATGAAGTGCCACTCAGCCAGAAGTTAGAAAAATTCTGGTTGCAGGCTAATACAAATAGTCACAGTATGGTGAGTTTTGAGCCATCCATTGAACAGTTGTGAACTGTGCATAAAGAGGATGGTAGGAGGTTGCTAGCCAAAAGATCTGGTTTGTTAGTCATGAAAGAAGTGATGATGTCCCATGTGTCACTTACCTACCCTCAGACTGGGTCAAGTGAATCAATGCATAAATAACCAAATATATTAGAAACAGGATTTGCATTTTCTATCGTCAATGTACAACAGATTTTGTGAACACCAATGCAAGCCAGAATCAAAACAGCAAGTGAGATATCTCAATATCCTGGATAACAAGTTCTAATGAAATTCAATTTTCCAGCCTTGATGACAAACTGTAGTTCTATACATTTGTTAAATATGATTTACATTATTCATACTGTTGCCATATTCACGTTTTAGCTGTTGTACGCTTTGGCCTACTTCAGGTGATTGGAATTTCAACCCAAACCCTTTATTTCATCTACTAGGGTAGATTGTTCTAGTTTCACGTACCATGCCTCTTCCAGATGTATTTCAGTTATTTTCCTTTAGTAACTCAACTCTCCAAGTTCATCTCTACTGTGGCCAGGTATTAAACTTACAATTCTTTGAATCAAGTCACTAGGTTAATTTGGTCAACACTTATCCACTGGGTCAATAATAGAGAACATCACTGGATGATATGAAAATTTGAGTAATCAGGACATATGCTAGTGTGATGAATGCAGATAGCCCAAACACGCATATATTAAGGTTAATCTCTGCCTGACTACAGAAGAGGTCACGTGGGAGTCTCAAGACATTTTTGGAAAGCAAGTCAAGAGGTTGACTGACCCAATTACCCATAGCAACAGATGTCTAGACAGGGGATTGACGTAAGGTCATGAAGCAGCAGGAACTGGAATTTTCACCAAAACGCAGGACAACGTAAGAATTAGAAAATTACTTGGAAGTCAGTTGCTGTCTTTGCTTCGAAGGAGCAAGACACGAAATCGAAGCGCTGATAACTTATGAGACTCATTTTGGTAATGATGGAACTTGTCCGATTCATCCCAAGCAACTCCGGATAAGAAATATAAGGATATGTATTTCTGTTCGTTAATTCCAAATTGAAGATAAATCGAGTTATTTATCACAGAAGACACAAGGAAATTTGTGCGCTGAGAATACAGCCTGTGTTTGAAAGAAAAAAAAAGAGAAAACCAGAGAGAAGAAAGTATATATCTCTGTTGCAGCCGAACCATGTTTGAAGCTGAATTGTGTAACGAAGAATAAAGAAAGAAAAGAGAAAACCACAGAGAGGAAGAAAGTGTATATCTCTGTTACAGCTGGACCGTGTGTGAAATTGTACTTGTGTAAAGAAAAAAAGAAAGAAAAGAGGAAACGTGAGAAAGAAAAAAAGAAAGAAAAGAGGAAACGTGAGAGAGAAAAGAGTAAAAGAGAACTGAATATAAATATAAGTAACTATATATTTTGGACCTGTGTTAGAAATACACAAACACCTTTCCACATGTCAAAATATAAATATGTAAATCCTATCCCATCTCTTTTGGTTATGCATTGATTTCTGCATTCGTAGTTATTCATACTTATTTTTTTATCCGTTCGGGTTCAGTCAAATCCACTTGGATTTGGGCATATTTTGGTATCCGAACATAAGTCTTGAGTTTCTGGTCATCAGATGCTTTACTCATGCTTATATTTTAATATTTTGTGTATATACCAAAATTTACTATCCTTGAATTGTGGATCAGTATTCGTGTTGAAATGGAAGCGAACCTGGGAAAAGATTACTGTTTGATTATCATAATCGAACAGTATTCTTTAAAATATTTTTGTTTACTAATTGTCCATTTGTCATGGTCTGGGAGAGATAGCCTGTATCTCTCCACAGATGTGATAATGTACATATCTCCTGGTCGGCGTATGATCGCATTATAAACTATTTGTCGACTAGGGCACATGACAGCTACCCCCCCCCTCCAATTTCCTAAGCTGGACAAGCATAAAAATGTAAACAATATGGGAACCAGTAATGTAATGAGAAATCTGGTAAAATAAAATAAAAAATGGTTAGGTTCATAAGTCCCAAAAATTCATACACTGATGCCTCCAGGACAGATGGCCCAATGGATAAACTTGACCAAAAGAGTTGTTAGCTCAATACCTAGCCACAAAAAAAACTTGGAGAGTTGAGTTACTAAAGGAAAATAACTGAAATTGAGATATCCGGAAGAGGCATGGAACTAGAACAATCTACTGGTGGATGAAATAAAGGGTTTGGTTAGAAATTCTCATCACCTGAAGAAGCACATTGTGAATATGGCAAGAAAGATGAGGACAACAGTCTGAACAATGTAAATTATATTTAACAAATGTATAACACTACAGTTTGTCATCAAGGCTGGAAAAATTAAATTAGACCGTGTAGTTATCCAGGTTTCAATCAACAACACAGAAATGAAGCATTTAATACAAACTGACCAAAAGTATTTCTGGTGTACTATAAAGAATTTTTATTAAATATAGGAACAACTGATTCATATTGAAAGTGTTTTGCTTTTGTTTTCTTTTTCAGCAAAGAACAGAATGAAATATGAACAATGATATTTTACAGATAAATTTTATTTGAAACTAAATACATAGCCAGAATACAAGTACTATGGTGGAGCCTTTCTGATAATATTTTCTTGTACCAAGAAATCATAGAGTTTGCGGGTTTTATTTACATCAATTTTGATAAGCGTGCGGGCTTGTGCCAATTTCAAAGTACCATTGTACTTTTGGCTTTCCATCTCTAACAGCCGCTTGAATTCCAGGTAGGCATCTGGCACCAAACGGACAACAGCACATAGCTATACAATAAAAAAACAAATATTCACTTATCTTGAGATATACAAAAACATTCTCTAATATTTTATCATTAAGTGTGGTAAAAGTTTCTGTCATTTGCACTTGAGCAAGAAAATTACAATGTCAGAAATTATTATTTAAGAAAAATGAATCACATTTAACAATTTGCATAGACTTTTTATTAATAAGCTGGTCAAAAATTGTAATTCGACATGAAGATTTGAAGCCAGATTTAGAATTAATGAGTACAATTGAATATAACTTTAAATTCAATGCAAGTGACTGGGATAAAGTTTTTAATCTATAAGAGTTTTAGGCAGAGCTGGTTGAAATGTCCATAGGAATGAAGGGGCAAGTTATAAGAAAAGCAACCTTCAAGAAAGACAACTAACTCTGGTTTGTAGAGACAAGAGTTTATTGGTTGAGGGTTACAGTTATCAGTTTAACCCTTCCAAATTCTGTGATCAACCTAACTATGGCTGATTGGTGAGTTAGTAAGGTACTGATATCATTCATGGCAAATTTGTGAAACATAACCACTCAACATTGAGGTTTTTAAAAAGAAAAGGGCAACATTCAGTCTGTTGAATGTTACAAGATGATTTAGTACTTGAATTAATGAACACAACAAATTATTTATTCAGTGGTGACGCAAAAAAATTTGACAAACCTTTGGGCAATTTCTATAAACAATAATAAATAGAAAATACTTTATAGTAATAAGAATGTTTTTATGGTAAAAATAAGGTGTACCTCTTTTTCCTTTGGAAGAAGTTTATCATAACCAGGAAGTCCAACAATATCCAAAGGTGGAGCACTACGTCGAGCTGGGGGAGAGAAAAAAAGTCATTGTGAAATTTCAAAAAACTGATTAGGATGTGGCATATTTTATTTCAAATATCTCCTTCCAATTCTTATTTAATGAAGTATTTTCAGAATTCTATGGATTATGTAAGATTGATATTTCCATCTATTTTTAATATTTTGACATTTTATCTTTTTCTCTGGTGCTATATGCCATTAGCTAGGTAGCTTTGCCATGTTATCCTCTTTGTGCCAATTGAAACAAGACTTTAATCACATAGCTTCTACTGAAATTTGTCTTGTTCTTTAGCCTGTTTTTCACTCTGAGACATCTCTATTAGTTCTATTGATTTTCACCTGACACTTTCTTATCTAATTAAGCTTTCTTACACTGGATATCCTCAGGATATAACGGCTATAACCCATGTTTCCTAATATCAAAAGCCTGTAAACAATTCCTCATTAGGTCACTACAAACATTACAAATCTTTTGTAGACAATTACTCCTATAAATATAGTCAATTTTAAACTATATATGCTTTTAAATCTAAATTGTTCACTTGCCAGTAATTTACAATCACCTGATGAGATGCATTGAAACAGGACTGCAATTGTGTAGCAATTTTTTTTACATGTTTTCGGTGTAATATCCTAAAATAAATAATATTGCTCTACTCTGCATTGAGCCCTCTTTTAAATCAAATGTTACAAACATTGGAATTGTACTCTATTCATTCTCATCGTACCTGGATTTTATATATATAAGATATTTACTTGACGCCCCACTGAATCAGGATGTGACACAAGGTCAGTTTTTAACATCGGGACACTGGTCTTAGCTGGTCATAGCTTGTCAGAGCTGGTCTAAGCTAGTTATAGCCGTGATACTACCAGCACAGGGCTGGAGTCCAGTGGCATCTAGGGTCAGTTGTTGTATTATTTGAATTATCATCTGCTTGTAATTACATCTTACATAAAAATATCCCCCCCTCCCCACTGTAGGAGTAGTGATTGGTTTTGAACTCATTAAAAACTTTTTATTTTACTTGCAACACAATCACTTGACAAGACACTAGAAGTGTTGAAACAAAATGGCTATTTTTGTAGTGATGTTATAACATATTTATAATTTTTAAATAAATATTATATATATATATATATATACGCACTTTAGTTCTTATAGCTGTCAGTTGTCATGAAGACAATGGTGTTGATAGTGTAACAAAACTGTTGACTACTAATTATAGTCAATCATTTATACATCCTGGCCAAAAAGAAGTGGTAGGAAGTAACATCATAGAAGGAGTGAGAGTAGTTTTCATTCAATGATTCCACAATTTTTATTGCAAACCATAACTTACGAGCAGTAGGCAGAGAGAGAGATTGCCCTTTGGAAATATGTTCCAGCACAGCTTGTCTTTGTAAAAAATTCTTGCAAGCAACATCATTCTGGAAAGAAGAAAAAAGAAGATAAAATGTCATAGAACATAAAAGAGGAAAGAAGCTCTAATTTCAAAGAAGATGAAATTAAAAATGGAGAGGAAAAGAAAATTTGAATTATTTTATAAATCATTTGGACCAGTATCCTTACTTTTGTTGTTTTGATTACACTATTTCAACTATTGACATATCAACTTCCTAAGTAAAAATATTTTTACTGTGTCAAATGAATTTTTGTCACTTGAAACAATGAAAAGGTTGAAGGTCACACATCTTCTGCAAAATACTAACAATATCTATATCAGAGTTAATTATTCTAATCATTAGCATTATCAAAAAAGTAAACTACTTGTTTTATTAATAATTCAAACTTCTATTCTTATTTTTGTTGTGACTATGAAACCAGTGTTTTCTGACTTTTCTCAAGTGGATATTGCATTCTGTAGTCCTTGAATGTCATCTTAAACTTTTTTCCCCCCCTCTTCATTAGAAACACTTACCATCTCAAATTCAAGCAGTCATTTTTTTGTGTTCACATGAAAATCTCAAACCCAGCAACAGGAGTTGGAAAAAAAAACATTGATTATATGTAACACAAAGACTGGAATGTTGCTTCGGCTTTCAAGTTGAATTGCCCAGCATCATGACCTTGTCATCTGGTCAGTTAATTTAAAAAGAAATTTTTATATCTAGTGCCATGTTAGAATAGAATTTGCCCTGAATATCACACCAGACCATCAAAAGTGCCAGGTGTGGAGTTGATGTGAAGTAACCCCTCAGCTGTCAACTACAGAATAAAGTACCAGAATTAAATAAAATATAATGTTAAATATGAGAGACTAAGTTTTGTGTTATCATTTAGTTCCTCTATTTCATTACATATCATTGAATTAATGGTTCATTTTGAGGAAAATATCAACTGGGAACATTAATATAAACTAGAAGAGCACAAACATCTGCTTAAGGAATGTATAACAAAAGCCTGAATGAATTTTCTGTCAATGTATTATTGACAGAAAAGACAAATTATTATTGACAGAAAAGACAAAAATTTATTAAGAAGCTCAGATTAGTGTTATCGTTGGGTACTGCTGGGGCAGCCTGTATTAAGGCTTAATGGTGCTTTAGTTGCAAAACCACACCTAACCCTCACTGGAATTGCTACTACTGGTGTTATTGCCACTGTTTTTATATATCTATTGTAAGAGAAGTGGAAGCATGCTGGGCTCATAAACCAGACATCCGTAGATCAGATCTACTGCTACTGAGTGTAAAATCCAAAAGAAAAGAATAGAAAAAGCAATTTCTTGTTCAAAGTGACAAAGCCTTCATCAGGCACCTGACAAAAAATTGACAAAAGAGAAATGGGCAGAGCTTGAATACAGCTCCGGGATTGAACCACTTTTAATGAGCAGCATTGCCAAGCCTCTTGCTGTTGATTTAAATGCTTCTATATTGATCTAACTTGACACTCCAATAACTTACAAAGTCCAATTTTTTTCATCTATTGTTGACAAATATATTCACATTAGATGTTTTGAATTTTTTTTTTAATTAACCAAACTCATACTAACCTGAATGTTTGCCAACACTTCACTCAATAAATGATGGTCATTTTTCTCTGATTCTCTACGTGATTTCAAACAATTGAAAATCTTTTGCTGCCGATGGAGCCACAAACCATTTTCTCGATATTCCTGGAGCTTTCTGATATCTCTTTTTAATTCTTCTTCATCTGAAAAAATAAAATTTCCAATAAAATGTCCAATTTTAAAGAAATTTCTAAAATGAGATCTCTTGTGACTTAGTAATCTCTAAATGCATGCAAATCTAAATCTTTCAAACAAGAGAGTTTTTCAGAAGTTCATAAAATGTAAAATAGGTTGGTTGGTTGCTTTATGGCTTATCAACCTGTCATGGGCCATTTAAAGCTGAAACAGTCTTAAATTGCATAAAAATTGAATTTTATTCAACTGTAGATTTTTTGTACACAATCATATAGTATCAACTACTGATTTTTCCTTGTTTTACACAATCATATCTCAACTACATTGGTTGTTTTAGATACCAGCATTTCTAATTGTTAGGCTTATATTTTTAGTATAAACCTTTTGAGAAATGATTTTATAAAATTAATTCTTGATCTTTCAAAGTGTTCGTTTATGCTGTTTATATTGTAATATCTTTTCCTTGAAGGACCAAGAGCTGTACACTCAGTCAAAACATGTTTTATAGTGTCTGCAGTTTGGTGTACTGGCTGTTCTCCTTTCAATAAGTATGAGTGTGGAATTCTAGTATGACCAATGCAGAAACAGGCCAATACTACCTCTTCCTTTCAAAATTTTCTGTATCCTGTCTTCCATTCTCCATGTATTGGCCTGATTTGCAGTAATTTATTCGATGCACTGTTACTACAATCTTGTTAACATTTTTGTTTATTTGGCTTTCCACGTGTATCAAGGATCTTGAAGTTCACATCAATTTCTATATTTGCTGAGTCAGCTTTGTCATTTCCAATTATTCCAACATGACTTGGAATCCAACACATCACAACATTTTTCAAGTCGGATATTAAATTTATTTAGCAATTTGATTAATAATATTATCATGTATTGTTGTAAGTTGTATTTTTGATTCCTCAATAAGGAGTTCCATTCAGAGCCCAAATGTTTTTAGAGTTATTTCTTTTTGCTGATAGAGGTTTCTGTGTTGTGGGAGGAATGTATTTTTGTAAGCAAGGTTAGATAAATAGGATTTTAGGTTTGTATAATATTACAATGCCATTTAAGATGAGTTTCATCAGCTTCTGCATATAAATTTTCAACTGGTGAGGTTTTAAGAACCCAAAGTCCATCCATGGATAGTAGAATCAAGGACTTTTAAATAAGATTTTCTTGACAATATGTATATGATAGTCTAGTTTCGATCAAATTAGAGACTTGTAAGGTTTGTAGGTCTGCTACCTATTCAGTGTGGGCCACCACATGAAGAGCTGTATTAAAAATGGGGGATAAAGGTAAGCTTTTTGTCAAATATTATTCTCAAGAACTTATGCTGATCTACAACTGGTATTTCAGTCTCTTCTAGTCTTAGGGTAGGATCTTTGTGCAGTTTTCTCTTCTGACAGAGGTGTTGAATTTCTTTGTGATTAGTATCTCTATAAAATCTGTATTGTTTTGTGTTAAATTTTTTTACGCAGCTCTTTGAATTTGCTTTGTTCATTTTCCAGCAGGATATATTTTCACTATTTGTTCAATTTTTTTCAGGAGGATTGGGAAGTGGTCACTTCCATAAGTGTCATCTTTTACATCACAAGAAAAGTCCATATATACTGTTGGGTGGCATATAGTTAGATATAATGGCTGAACAGTTTCCTGAAAAAGGGTTTATATAAAAGGGATTGTTGAGTAGACATAAGTCATTTTAGTTTATAAGTTTCTCCAAGGTTTTTCCCTTTTAAGACTTTAATGAGATTTTCCAATTCATTTATTAATGATGTTAATTGTTCTTCTGTTTTGTTTTTTGTCAGGTTATTTCCTAGATTTTCATTTAGATTTAGACGTGTTTTAGTGATTTATGCATAATTTTGTATAAATATAACCCCTTTACCACAGCCTACAACCAGTGGAGTAAATGCATTTAGTGTTCTGGTTTTCAGGGTCTTAGGACATGTTAACCAGAGGGCTAACTGCACTGCTCAATACAGATGCTCGTCTAAGCTGGTTGTTGGTTGCTGGCTGCTTCAATCCAAACCAACTCTGCCCACCTTGTGTTTTTGATCTGAGAGCAGTGGAAGATCAAATGTCGTAGTAATTACAGCACTGGTCCAAGCCATGGCAGGTGCTGTATTAAGGGAAGAAATATCTTCACAATGAAAAATAAAAATGAAAGATTCATTGGGTTAATCTTGGTTTATATATTTCTTGGTACAACAAAAATTTTTTCAATCTCTCTATAGTGACACTGTGCTTCTGGGTTCAAACCTCTTTCAGGAGATGGCAACCATTCAGAGGCACTCAATGCTTTGACAAGTTTTTGAATTCTGCTATCTGCTTATATGCAGTTTTATTTAAAAAAACTGACATGGGGCTGAGGGGATCTGGGGATTCAATGATTCAAATTTCACATTTATCCCAATAGGGTTCATGGCCCCCCATTTTGCTTTCTTAATCAACTTTCCAAATTTGGAGAATTCTTTTAGTTACAGATTGCTCCTCCTTAAACTATATCTTTACCATTTCATACAGGGGTTCTGAATTCTCTAATTTTGAAAGCAAGTGGGCGAAAAGAGCATAGTTTTATTCTAGTCATTAATTTTAATTTTTTGATTCCTCAAGGAAGAGATAAAATTATTTCTCCATAACTGGGCTTTCTGTCTAAAAAAATATAAACCAGATCACCTATATATTCATAACTTCAACCCTCAAAAGGTTTGTTCCTTGTTTAAATTTCCCAATGTTTTCATCAGTGAAAACCATCTGTCTCTTTCATCATTAATGATATGTGTTTTCTTAATTCCTCAAGGAAAAGATAAAATTATTTCTCAATTCCTAAACTTATCTGAGTGAGAGACAAAATTATTTTTTTTTAGACTCTCAGTAGATAAAATAAACTTTAGGAAAGGACAGTCCCATCTTTACTCTCTCTATCTTCCTGCTTACATTCCATTCTGGGCTTACCCCTTTCTTGCTCAGGATTCATGGGCTCAGTGTCACATAGACAAAGAGGTTTGTATAAGTTGTGATTTTCATTTTATTTTGCTTTTTTTTTTTGCATTCTTTAGCATCAGCTCTGTGATCTCCATTGCAGTTGCTATATTTTGGTTGATTTTTACATGTTGTTTCATCATGCTTTGGTTCTATTTTTCCATATCTTGCAAATGTTTGTTTTCTTATACAATACTCCTTTAGATGACCATATCTTTGACATTTGTGACATCTTCTTGGATTTGGTATATATTTACCTACTATGGCTATTAAATAGAACATTTTTATTTCAATTGGTGGTGTGGGTTATTATATATATGTTTGTATTTATTATCTGTTTTTTTTTTTGTTTTTTTTTAAATTGTTATCCTTTTGATGTTAGTCACATTTTGTCTTTTTTTAACTCAGCTTTTATCTCTTACATGGTACAAAAACAGATCTCCATGATGAACTATACCTCTGGAGGTGTTTACTGTTTCATACGGTCATGCTTTGACACTATTGTTATGGAATTTTTAAAATCTTTAACAGTATGCAAGCATACTTTTTATTTGATATTTCTACCAGAATCATTCCATTTTTTAAGTTGTTTTACTGACTTAGGATTTACCATTGATGATATAGCCCTCTGTACTAGGAATGGTGATAATTACTTAGTCAGGCACCTCCTTCCTAGATTCTAATATTATGAATCTAGGAAAGGGTACCTCAGCCAGCTCTTGATAAGAATCTGATTCCATAAAGATTTTTTTCACTTGGGTTTATTTTTCTCTGTATCCATGTAGTGAAATTGTCACTGACCTTGCTCCCCCCACCAACACAGAATCCTAGAAGGGGAAATGCCAAGAGGGAAGCACATTCGTCTTGGCATATCAGGGCTACACAGTCAGTATACTCACACCATGACAAAGTAATAATTATTTAACTTCCTAAGTTTCAGTCCCTAAGTTAACTTCTTGCTCAGGAATTGTTTGAAATAATAATCCCTTCCTAGCATGATTGACCCTACAGTCACCACCTTCTGATTCAGCTTTTTACTGAGTTTGCAGAGCTTGGTGTAACCAGCTGGTTAATTGGGCCTCTCCACCTGTCCATCTAGCCCATGTTAGATGTGTTAGGATTCAGGAGTTAAAACATCCCTCCTCCTGAAGCACTCAATCAGTTGGCATCATTGGTAGGATTTTACCCCTTTGCAGAGGTGCAGTTATCATATTCTGAAGCTCAGGCTGACAGAACAAACAGTAAAATAGAAAATCATCACAACATTGTGATGAAGTCTTGATCTGTGTTGATCCTAACTTCTTGTTTATTAATGACTTCAATGAAGTTAGTAATAGTGAATAGTAATAGTAATAGGGCAATCACTAAAAAATTTCCAATATTGAAAATAACATTCTTTCCTCAAATACAAAAATATCATCTGCATTTATTAGCAGTTGTGTATTTGGACTACACTGTTTCATTAAAAATACTGACAATATACTTTAGTTCTTTGTGTTTTGTTATATGTTTTGGACTTAGTGTATGTAGAAATTTTCCAAATGAATGGAAATGACCCACATACTTTCAGCTAATCTATTAACCATTTTCAAAGAATTTGGTTGTATTATTGTAGTTGCTGCATTAGTAGTTGATGCTAAGGGGTTGTCTTTTTATTTTTGATGATGAATGCTTTTATTATTTTCAGACTTTTTTACAGTTACAGATGTTATATATTGAAGCTTTCATGTTAGTTTAAATTGGTACTAATAGAGAGATGTAAAGTCAGCCATCTTGATAAATGAGTGGTAGTATATCCAATATAATTATTCATGAATTTGTGTTTATCAAGAAAGAGGCCTTTTTATTCATAAATAATGCTGCTAGATTGGATAAAGGAAAGGGAAATAGTTTGTAAGTTCATTGAAATGGAATCTGGTGAATGAAAGCCTTGTTTTTACAAATTTGGTGACAGTAATTGTAATCCTTGAGTTGGGTATTGTAGACTTAGACTCAGTGAAAACAATGAGAGCAATAACTGAGCAGTACTAAAATAAGAACTAGATGAGATATTCATAGACATGGCAAATGGAATGAGAACAATTTACCAGTGTAGATTAAATAAAGTATTCAGTTTTAAATTCCCTAAAGGTTACTTGAATTGATATGTACCTGATTATGGCTGGAGTGCACAAGAACTGAAACATTGTGATAATAACAACAAAGATGAGGACAATAGCCCGAATATAAATAATGTAAACTCTTTATCCCAGAAATTCAGTCAAAAAATACTCACAATGAAGAGATTCGATGTAAATATCAAATTCTACAGGGGACATAAGACGATTGAACACTCTTAATCCATTTACAAAATTTCTGATTGTACAATCGTAACGTTTGTTGAAATCTGCCAGATAAAAAGAAATGTAAAAAGTTTAAGAAATTAAAATATAAAATTTGTCAATTATAAAATAAAAATAAAAACACAGCTTTTTTTCAAAGAATTTTTAAATTTTAATTTTATATTCTCTAAATAATAATCCAGATGTTGCTCATCAAAGATAATCAAATTTTTTTTCACCAATCTAGAAAATGGATGAGACAAATATTATACCCATGAAAATTTTTCTAATTTGAATTTTCTATTGAATCTTAATACTTAAGTTAATGATTGAATAAGCTCATGATGAGTTCTATGACTATAAGATATCTATATAAATTCCTCTATCACCTCATTAAATATTTGAGCTTAACAACTTTAAAATATTGCAATAACAATCATAAATATGTAATGTTGGTCATTATTTTAAATAGTAAGGGGGTATAAAAAAGATTTGAAGTTGACAACTTTTTCCATTTTACTCAAACACTAAAAACTTCTATCTTTTCTTCTTTCTTCCATTTTCTCAGTGAAACCAAGTAGTGTCTCTGATATGTTTTTTTTTGTTTTTCCATGCAATCAAAAAAGAATAGTTCATTGTATATGAAGGTATTTGGCTGGGCGTAACAGTCGTGCTAAGGGAGGGACAAGCAGAATTATAATAATATTATTGCTATTTATTTTTATGTTTCCAGATAAATGAAAGTGTTTTCGCTATTAGCTTTGTGATTGAGGCTTTCTTCTTATAGGGTGATTACAATGTTACCTTGCACCCTCAACATGTTTCAATTAATTATAATGCTGATTGACATTGTTTCTAAGGAAAATAACCTTTGAATGTTTTGGACAGACAGAAAAAACATGAAAGAAGAGGTTCAAAATTTTCTTCACAAACATGAACTCTTCCTTTGTTTTTCTTATTCAGATGACCACTCTTCAGCTTTCCTGGAGTCAAAATGCAGCAGATGATTCATGCTAAAAAATACCAGGTCTGAATTGAAGTTAGAGCCCATCAGGAACTTTAAGTCAATGAGTGATGACCCAGAGAGATATCAAAGTAAATTTTGTCACCTCAGAAAGTCAAAAATATTGAAGCAATAGGTGACTTCAAGAAACTAAGTGCAGAATTGGGCCTCAAAGAATGTTGGTGGGTGCATCAATATAAACAGAAAGTGAACTCAGCTGACCTTAGGACAATACATGATAGCCAGATAGCAGGAAGGCAAACTTAGAAAGGGAGAAACAGAATCCTTCATATCCTTGTGAAAAAATACAACATATGAAGAAAGACCTAAACACACATGCCATTGACTCAGTCAATTTTATGGGATCCAGAAGAATAAACAAATACTTTATGTATAGAAAATTTAGTCTTGTATTCTTGCACATTATTTACATTGTAAAAAAATAAGAAAATAAAATATACCTTTTAAAAAATAGCAACAGAAAAATAGTTACTTATATATAGTTAGTCTAATATTTTGGAAGTGCAATCCTGATTCAGAAAGGTAAAAAAAATCAAAATTTCTACAAATGATCTGATTGGGCAATATTTTGTTTTTTTGCCTTCTGACTTAAAGAATGGTTCATTTGACAGCTGTATAAGAGAAGGGCTTGGGGTGTCAATAATTTTGTTTTTTGAGTAAGAGGATATCTGAATGAAAAATTTAGTGACCCATAGATCTTAAAAGTTTAGACATGACAACTTGCAATAATTCACTGATGTAAAATGAAAGAGAATTTTTTTAATAATTTCTCAAGAATGTAGTTGATGCCACAAGGTTCCCAAAACGACCCTCCTCAGGTTTTGAATTCAGAGTTGTCCTTTTCCTAGACCAGTTGCAATAAGACCCAATTATTCCTGCCATTTACCTATATATATATATATATATATATATATGATGAACTCCCACATCATTTTTGATGTATAACTATTCAACATTATGCTCCACTACTTGTTTTTGTACTTTTGATGACTTTTAAGGTCAGCTTGGGTCCCACACAACATTGCACATACAAGACAAGGAACAGCACCCCTTGTGCTTTGTCAAGTGAGGCTAAATTGTTGATTTTGTTTCCAAGGTACTTAGATGATTTTGAATATTTAAGTTCTTCACCATCAACAGTAATTTCACAGATGGTGGAATATGTGATATACCATGTACAGATTTCAACATTAGTTTCCTTGTCTCTCTCTCTCTCTCTCTCTCTCTATATATATATATATATATATATTCTCAGATGGAGTATATCTGTAGAAGAGATAAAATGAATAAAAAGACAATATGAAAACTATAACTAAGTATAGTTTTCCTATTGTCTGTCTATATACATATATAAATAAAAAATCAGTCAATTCCCATACTTGAGGAGACACTATTTTTTAGTTTTTTTATTTCCTCTACCAGTCTATGCACCCAAGAAAACTTAATAATGGAAATTATATAGGAAAATCTGAACAAGTGAATGTGCAGTAAATCAAATAGAATCTTGCTTGACTGTGAAACTCTCCATAGCCAAGCAGTCAAAGCATCACAGATCAGACAATGCTTTCTCTTGCAAAGAGCTATGTAGGCTTGAAAGGCTGCATGTAGAGCTATGTAGGCTGAAAGGCACAATTTCCTTAAGTAGATATAATAAACACTATAAAAAAAAAATGGAATGTCTACACAAATATGGCTATCCACTAAAAGTAATGATTGAAGTAATATATATACAGCTTACAATGGATAAATTGTTTAAATTACAAAAAAAAATGAAAATAACACTAACATCTCATTTTAACAGATATTTACCAAAATTACACACAAATATCTTGAAATACTAAAAAGTAAATTTATTCAATAAAAATCGCCATTGACTTCAGCCACAACCTTCAGATGACCTTGGAATCTCCTGCAACTCTTCTGCACAGTTGGTGAATGCTGCCATAATCCCAGCCTTCAGTTCATCTTTGGTGTTACAAAGAGTTTTGTTGGTCTCTCACTCAACTGTGCCCCACACATAATAAACAAGGGGGTTGCAGGCTGGAGAGTTAGATGGCCAGATGTAAGGAGTGATGTGGTCACATAAATTGTCTGACAGCCATGACTGAGTTTTCTTGCTTGTGTGGCATGGTGCAGAGTCCTGTTGCCAGACACAGGGTCTTCCAACAGCCACCTTCTTGACCTCATCACTACCTCCTTGATGATGTAGGTCTCTATGTTAAGTGAGGCCCTGTGGGAAGACGAATGGCAGCATAACGTTGCCATCACTAGTGATCACTCTAAACACTGATCATATTGACAGGATGTATCATCCAACTCTTTCTGAATCTTCTGCACTAACACCTAAACATGCTGAAATGTTGGTATTGGAGCTTTTGGTATGAATGCTAAGCAGTACAGCATGCCATTTCCAAATATCTGGTGGAGTAAATTGCATCATGGTGCTCTTTTTCTCACAGATGGTGCCCAACTGACCCTACTATACTGTGCAGTCGACAAAATCAGGAACAAACAACGCATATGCATGAAATAAATAATATAAAATGGCAACAATTTACCCATCACACCCTCTCTGTGTGTGTGTGTGTAGGGTATATATATATATATATATATATATGTGTGTGTGTGTTTGTGTAACACTTTTCACAGACTACGCAGATACTATATTGATCCTAGACAGAAGGTTAGGGGCAATATAATACTTTGATCATAAGCAAATCTCATAGATGTTCTAATCCAAGATCATAAGCAACAATCAATATGCAAACAATCTTATGTTTTTATGTTAAGTTTTATAATATTATTTTACTCTATAGTATAGTACTCTTGATATAGTCATACTTATTTCAAATCATGTGATAGTACCAATATCTTGTATTTTATAAAAATGCTATGAATGGACCTAAGAAAAAAATACTTACGAAGAATTTTTTTCATGTTTATTAATCCATAATCTCGGATTATTCTGGAAAATGTAAAAACAATATCAAAGAATTTTGCAGTTGTTTATTGAGACATTTATACATTCAGAAATATAAATGCTGCTATTATTGCATGTTTTACAAAGAGTAGCCAATTATTCTACACATTTATTTGGACTAGTATCATTATCATTGCCATTTTTCTTGCAATATTTTCTTTCACTTTACTCATCTGTTGCTAGAATAGACATTGCACTTGACATCCTTCTTGGAAGCCAACTGCATGGTTGACAGAGGTAGGCAGAGGTCCCTGATGCCAGCCAGTGGCAACTGATCTGATATGATCAACATAATCAATCCAGCTCTGCCTGGGGTGTGAATATATGGGAAAAACCATATAACAGGTCAATATAAATGAAAGGAAGGAGAGAGTGAGCTTGATAAAAGGACCACATACACATGCAGTGGCCAATGGTTAATTGACAAAATCTGGAGTTGAATAAAAGTACAGAAAGGTCAATGACTATATCACCCAAAAACATCAAAGATGAAAGCTTGAAAAATATACAGAATAATGGAAATACTTCATTTCAGAACTTCAAAAAACAAGTGGAATTTTATGTTATGCAATTATTATGAAACAATTGCAAAATATGAAAATAAACTATCCATTAAGAAATATTTGTAAAATACATACACAAAGTGTTTTTGAAACTCAATAAGAAAAAAAGGCTGAAAGTAACTTACTTTTTTCGTCTACATCGTTCCTTTAGACTTTCTTTATAAATACTCACAACAGCTAACTTTAATTCTGTTAAACAAGAAAAAATGTAATAAAATTGAAATTAATTTCCATTGCTGATTGTACACAATATTATATGAGTTGGTCACTGACCCTAGTCAGTGTCGCTTAATGGTAAATTCAGACTAGAGATCAAAACAAATCCCCCTCATACATGTTCTGAATTTTATTAGCTGCAATTCAAGTGTTTTTCAGGAGAATTTCAGTTAAATTGTTCTCATTATCTCTCTCTCTCTCTGTTCATTCATGAATTGATCACACAACTATGGGTGATAGTCACAATTCAATATTACTATTGCTTCCTCTAACTTTCAGTCACAACAATAACCCAGATGTCAATACAATACATCTATTGATTGGAACCCACATGCTTATTTGTTGACAACCAAAAGTTTTATTTGAAAAAGATTTTGGACAAATTTTTCCATAAGTAAAATATTCTATATGTACACACAATAAGTCTAATGTTGTGCATCCACAATATTTTTAAATTAAGGGACTACATTATGTGTTTTGGAAACAAGAGGATTTTTTCTCTAACAGCTCCTTTTTCATGTGGAAATAGTATAATTTTTTTTATTTTTAAGAAGAAATAGGTTAAAGAATATATTTCCTGTGTTGCTACATGTTATATTCCATGATAACAGGAATATGGAATAGACAAATACGATGGATAAATAGTAACAGGTTTATTGTAGAAATCAGTACAACAAGCAAGGAAGTTATGCGCATGGTCATTGCAAGTCAGTACAGTTGTGTGCATGCTTCTATTGGAAGGCTGTAGTTCTTGCAGATCCCCGCTTGACTCTCCTGTCTGCTGCCCTCACGGATACTTATAAGTGGTTACCACCTATAGTGCCACCACTCATGGGGGTGACAGGTTATTCCATCACCCCCTGCCCCCAAGCTGAATTTTTTCCTTAGAAAATTCAGCTTTTTAATACCTCCTCTTTTTTGGGTCTGGGCTTAACTGTGCTATTGGTTTTCTTTTTCTTTTACTTCTTCGAGGAGAATGACATCTCGCTTCTACAGGCAAAGCTGGTGTAGGCGATGTACCCATGTGTTTTGGTATGTTAGTGGGTGGTGCTATTTTAAACGTGTCATACAGGACATCCATAGGAATTTCTTCATCATCCTGTTGCACAGTTTCCAAGTATCTAGGTCTTAATTGATTTATATGCCTTTTGCATACCCATCTCTTCCCTTTTACCATATAGATAACTTGTCCAATTCTGTATAAAATAACACCACCCTCCTAAAAACACTCTCCACCTCAATAATTCCTAAAGAAAACTTTATCCCCAGGTATTTATTTCTTTGTACAGAAAGTTTCATTATTACTTTTCTTTTTTGTACAAGGCAGCAATCTGTTGAAAATCAACTTAATTTTTCTTGCAAACATCAATTACGCAGGTGACAATTTTGCTGTCTTGTTTGCGTTGTGTTACCCTGTATACTGCAAAGAATTTCTGTATAGCTCTATCCTCTGTGTCTACCCCTTGATTTTTCTTTAATACTCGTTTAAACATGTCAACAAATTTTTCCGCTTGTCCATTCAACCTTGGGTGGTAAATCGGAGTTGTGACAATGAAGCACAGAATTATTTGAACTCTTTACTTGTAAATGCAGTTCCGTTATCACTGACTAATGTCCGAGGAACTCTGAAGTGGCTGCAAACTTCATCTAAAGCATTGATAGTATTTCTAGAAGTTGGGTGTTTGTATTTAAACACTTCTGGTCACTTTGAGAAACTATCCACAATGATCAGGTAATAATACCCATTAAGTGGTCCTGCATAATCAATGTGTAGACATGTGCAGGGGACATCTGTTTCTGGCCATGGTTGTGTTTTAACTGGCAGGGCTCTTGCAGCTAACTGACAACCTCTGCATTTTTTCACAAAATTTTCAACATCTGTATCCATTCGAGGCCAGAAGACATAACTTCTCATAAGAATTTCATACAAGATATGCCTGTGGCATCACCACCCTGTCTGCGTACATTAGCATATCTTTGCAGATGGAATAAGGAGAAATTTTAATTCCCTTTTTACTTCTTTCCTTTATCCTGGCTTGTATTTTCATATTTTTAATAAAATTATCATTTTCTGCTGTTTTCCTTATGTCTCCCATCATCACCAGTAGTTCCCTAACAGTATTACACAGCAAATGTGATATTTCTTGTTCATCCTTTAAAGCCGCAATTACAATTTCTTCAAAAACTTCATTAACCTTGATAGTCCATCTGCATGACCCAAATTTTTAGATGAGATGTACTCCATTTTAAAATGGTAATTCAACAATGTTACAGCCCACTGCTGTAATTGGTTTGCAGTATGAGTTGGAATGCCCTTCTTTGATCCAAAAATGGTAAGTAACGGCTTATGGTCAGTTTGTAGTGTGAAGGAAACAATGGAATTTTTAACTGTGAAAATGATTGCTAAGCTTTCCTTTTCAATCTGACTGTAATTCTTTTCTGCTGACAAAAGAGTCCTTGAAGCGTGTGCAATTGGTTTTGTTGAACCATCTTTGTATTTATGAAGTAGCACTGCTCTAATTCCATATTCACTAGCATCAGAAGCAACAACTATTTCTTTTTCTGGATCATAGTGCACCAATGCTAAATCAGTCAGTAAACAGTTTTTAATTTGTCAAAAAGCTTTTTCACAGTCTTTGGACCAACACCATCTAACCCTCTTTTTCAACAATTTGTTTAATGGTGCTGTTAATTCATACATCTTTGGAATGTATATTGCATAATATTGTGCCAAACCTAAAAATGATAGCAAATTTTGCCATGTTGTCTGGGGCAGGCATATTTCTTATGGCTTCAGTTCACTGTGGATCTGGTTTTCTGCCATCTTTATCCACAATCTGCCCGAGATACTTAATTTTTTCCATAAAAAACTCACATTTTTTGGGGTTCACTTTGAATCTGAATTCTTCTATTTTCTTGAAGATAGCCCTTATGTTTTTTATGCTCATCCATATTTTTACTTTTCACTAAGATATCATCCAGATAAGCAATGGCAAATTCTAACCCTGCAAGCATTGTATCCATGATTTGTTGAAAAAGTGATGGCGCAAAGAATGTGTCTTCAAATTCCTCGTCGTTTTTGTCCTTCTCTCTATAAAACCTTAATCTAGATAAGGCATCAACGTGCGGTATCGTATTCCCTTTAACATATTCAATGTCAAAGTCAAACACCATCAGTCTAATCGCCCAACACAATATTCTGGACGTTGTAACTTTCGGTAGCTCTTTTCTTGGGTTGAAAATAAATTCCAGTGGTCTGTGATCCCTTTTCAACAAGAATTTTTTTCCCATCAAAACTGTCTTGCTCTATCCGTTGTCCACACTATGGCTAGTGCCTCCCTTTCTATATTCGAATAATTGTGTTCAGTTGTTGTTAATCTCCTCGATAAGTACATTATGGGATGCCCATCTTGTGACAAAATACCAGATATGGACTGCTCACTAGCATCAGTAGTTAGAGTTATGTCCTTCTTAGGGTCAAAAATTTGTACTATTGGCTTTTTTGTCAGAATCTGTTTTAAGTTTTCAAAGGCTTTCTGTTGGTGTTCTAACCAAATGAATTCCACATTTTTTTTTTCTTAACTTAGCAAATGGTTCTGTCAACTCATTATATTTTGGTACATATTTTCTATAAAAATTTACCAAACCTTATTTTTCGGTGTAGCAACTTTTAGAATTTTCTCTATTAATACTTTATCTGGAGAGATCCCTTCCTTTGATATTGAGTAACCCAAAAATGATATTTCATTACTGTTGGTTACACACTTTTTTGTATTTATCCTTTTTTACATTAAAAATCTGTCTATTTTCATCCTCTACTCTTTCCACATTTTTCGTTTTACATACTTCTTTGAAGTGATTTTTTTTTAAACACTTTGAACACGTCTTTCCAAAAGGCTGGGCATTTTTCTTTTTTCATTTCATGAATTTTTCCACAGTATGCACAATTTTTTCTTTTTGTTTGTACCATATATGTTTCAGCCATTATTTCTTCATAGGATTTATTTTTATTTTGGTTGTAGGTATGTATTAATTCCTGCTGTTGTATAAATTCTATACACATATTCAAAGGCATGTTTGTAAGTTGTAACTGTTCCATTAACTTATATCTATGTGCTGAATTATGCATACCTTCAATTAATCTTAGTTGGATTAATTCTTCTTCCGTTGTCTGCTCTCCTGTTCCTAGTTTTTCGAATTCACAGTATTTACTCGCACTTCTTAACCGGTGTAAACATTTTACTATCGGTTCATCCACTTCCTGCTTCATTGCCATAAACTTGGTCCTTTCTGCAATCACCAGTCTTTTCTTTGGCCTCATGTTTCCCTTAATAACCTGACTTATTTCTTTGAAAGTCATTTCTTCTAGTTCTCGAGGGTAAACCATTGTAGCAACCTTCATAATCGCTTCACAACCAGCGGTAGCCATAAACAACGGTGATTTCATTTTCCCCTCCTCTGTTTTTGTTGTCTTTCAACTTTTTACATCCTGCATTAGCAGCAAAGCAACGAATCCACGTATCTGCGTACTCTGGGTCTTCAAGGAGCAAAGAGTATCCTATCGGCGATGCCATTGTTGTGTCGTGTATATTGCTAAGTAAGCATTCGACCTCTGTTCTAGTTGGTGTCCATTTATCATATGAGCTACCTGCTCATATGCAAATTATACTAATACTAAAATGAGAAATGTGTAGTGAGATCACTACACATTTCTCATTTCTCGACATTCCCCAATTCCTTTTTTGAGGGAATCACATTCACTTTTTCACTTGTCTTTTTCTTTCTTTTATAGCATTGGGACTCTTTATGTCCCTTATGGTCACATTCAAAACATACCTTGTTTTTATACCAGCAATTATTTTTTGTGTGATTAAATCCTTCTATCCTTCATAGAAAATTTGTAGATGGCACTTAACAAATGAAATTAAAAGAAATTCTTTCTGTTTGTGTTTCTTTTAATTTTATTTTGGTAAATTATTTTCATGAAACAAAACATTTGTTTTTTTTTCATTCTCCATAAGATAAATGTGAATATTTAAAACATAATATTTGAAGTTGGCACTAAACATATTTATATAGTTGAAGGAATAGTGTAGTTTAAATTTTCTATGCACTGTTGATTATCATACATGAGGCAATGTTTACCGCTTTTAAAGACAATTCATCTGTAAAAAAATTAATATCTCCAAAATATATTTAAATTATTTTTTTTTAATTAATAAAAACAATCTTATTGAATAGTTTAAGAAGTTACTTAGCACAATATCAACATTTTAGAGGTCATGGAGCATTAGGAGGAGTGTCTTTAATTATAATCTTTCTCAGAAATCCTGCACATATATAGGAAAAAACTCTAAACTTGGCAGGTTCATATCTTCTAAAGTAGACTTAAAACCCTCACAAAACTTTTTGGTGAACTTGAGAAGGCATTGTAGATGTTAGGCAAAAAAATATTATGAAAATTGAAGAGAACGTATTTTTGATAGACTGATCGTAAGCTACAATAGATGAAAAGTTGTTGATTTTGGGGTCGTGTATTTGTGTGAGTAAAATAAAATTTTCTATTAAGTGTAGGCTTGAAATAGTTAAATATTTGGATTCTACACTACTTACTTGCCCTAAATACCAAATTTCAGAAATATTGAAGGTATGGAAGTATTTTTCTTTAATTTAAAAAAAAAAAACACTGAGATTTGGCGATGTTGTGTGGCCTTAATTTAGAGGCAAAATAGGAAAATTATACCCCCCCCCTCTTAAAATTGGAACAGTAAAGTCTAGCACAAAATAATTCGGTACACTTTCCTAACTCATGAAGGGGAACATTTGTGCCAAATTTCAAGTAATTCGGTGTCGGTGGGTGCAGATTTCAACTTTTTGCTGCTGGTGTTTTGACATGGAATGACCCTCTCTCAGTTTTACCTTTCAGTTCTCTTAATGAATTTTGTCTAGATGATGATCTTTCCCTTGTTTATGATCGGTTAAAGATTTGTTCCTCTATGTCCATTTTCCTTGGTTCTTCAATAACCGTTTTGTTATTTTTTTTTTTTTGTATCTTTTTATTCCCTTGAGAATGTTTCGATATTTCGGGTTTAATAGTTTTTTAGATCTAGAGTCATTTTTGTTTGCAGTTCACGGTATAGGGTTTGTTTTTCCATTAGGTTCTTTTAATGATCTTTGTATAGATGATGACTCTTCCCTTGTTTGTGATGGGCTAAAGTTTTGTTCCTCTATGTCCATTTTTCTTGATTCTTCACTAAAAGTTGAGTTATTTTTTTTATGTACCTTTTGATTCTCTTGAGAATATTCAGAGGTTTCTATTTCTTTGATATTTGTACTTTGGTTTGGAATTTTCGGATTTAATTGTTTTGTATATGTAGAGACTTTTTTGTTTGCGGTTGACAGGACAGGATTTTTTTTTTCTATGGGAGTTTGATTTATGAGTGATATACTACATTTTAGTACTTCGATTAAACTTTTTAATTTGTTAATAAGAGTTATAAGATCTTGGCTTCTTAATGCATTGTTTTCTTGGATGACTTTTTGTTGATTTGATATTTTAGTGATATTTGCATATGATGCAAATTACATTCAACCTATTTCCTGGCTTCTTGGAATGAGATATTTTGCATATATTTTCTTCTAATTATTTCCTTTTCCTTTTTCCAAATGTTACACTCTTTGGAGTCTGTTGGATGTTTTTCTTTACAGTTTGATCATAAAGGAGGCCTTTCACAAAGTGATTCATCATGCTCAGTTTCTGGTTCCCCACATCTTCGACAGACAGATGTTCTCATACAAACATTTTGAAGATAACCAAATTTATGACATTTATGACATCTACAGGGGATTAGGAATGTATGGCTCTACCTTGGCTATTGTGTAACCTATCTTTATTTCTTTTGGCAGAGTTAGTTTGTCGAATGTCAAAATGTGTGTTGGTGTTTATTACTGTATCATTTCTTTTTACTTGTATTCTTTTTACCTCCGTTACTCCTTGCTTTTTTAGGGTGTCATCATTTTCTATTTCTTCTGATGAAGTGACAGTTCTGGGCATTTTATTACTCCTTTTGATGAATTAAGAAATTGATGGGGGTAGGCCTTAACTTTATTGTTCTCAATTTGCTTGATTTTTAGCAATTTCTCTGCATCTTTTTGGATATCACTTGAATTAATAGAGTATTATTCTTCTTTATTTTTTTAACAGATTGTGGTTTGATCATGTCTGAAATAACCCTTTGCAACACGAAAGGAGACACTTTTGATATATCACCCTCTACTGATTCTACAACAATGAAAGTTGGAAATTGATTTTTTTCTATTTCATTTTCATTTTCAGAAGTCTCATATTGTCTCTTGGTTCACTTATAAGAAGTAGCCATATAATTTTAACTTTTGTATTCGCTGTCTGTGCTCCCCACCCACCTCGGAGTTCCTTCTTAAGGGACGCTATCAGGGGGGGAACTAATCCCATTCACCCTAATCTGCCAGGGCTACACAGTATAGTTGTGATGAGAGTGGATACGAGCACCTGCACTCCCCCACCATATCTACCCAAGCATAGTATGATGTAAGGTTTCGTGGCACTGTCAGACACAACTAGCCCTTGCCACAATGTGACTGGCCGATTGGAATGGATTGGACTATTCCATCTGCCCATCTATCCCAGGAAGTAATGTGTTGTGGAAACACCTGGTCATTTTACACCAGATCAGGAGTCACTCAGTCACCAAGACTCACCACCCACGGCAAACGGTGGCCTCATTTAGGGGAATTTTTTATTTTTTGAAATTGGGTTTTGTGAATGTGCACTTTATATACTGCAATTTGTGTTGATGGTATTATTATTACAAAAAATCCATTCTTACACTTTCCTAGTATTCTGATTCCAGATCAAGGGAGTGGGGGAACTATTTACCCATAGCTGGGACCTAACGGGTGCTACCACACCGGGTCAGGGTGAACCCAGGAACAACAGCAACTAAGAGGTGGTTCCACATTCCTCAAAACCTCCTGATCAGAGCCTTGTTGCTGGATGCAGTTTATCGTCATACCCAGGACAGTTGCTGATGGGAAGCAATAAAGGTTGTCTGAGATGTTTAAAAGAGAGCAGTTTCATTTTGGAAATTTATTACATTACCTTGTATATGCAATTATTATCTTGTGTACACATTATCTAATTTATTACAATCTTGCATAGGCAGTCATAATATTACTGTGCATGCATTTATTATAATGTCTTTATACAGATTTATTACATAGACTTGTGTCTTCTTTTCTATTGTTTATCTCTCTGTTAATTGTGCTGTTCAGTAGGATTAATGGAGTGAGGAAAGCATATTATGTAGGAGATTTTTATCATGCTGAAACTTCTGAATAATTCCCTTTTTCTGAAAAAAGTGATCATTAACATATTTGCTGCTATGGAATGGATAAGTCATCTTACAATAATAGATGTTAGCCTTTCACAAGATGGCAGCATCTCCTTTGCATATTATTTTAAGTTGCATATTTATTTTAGTGAGATTGTGACTAAATGTTTGTACAACCTTGGGTTTTATATGTAGATCTGTGTTTTAAGAAATTTCAAACTTATTTCAATTAAAATATTTCTAAAACATGTATATATAACATTTATTAGATGTAATGTGAAAATGAATTAATTTATATTAAAATAAAACTGTTTTAAACTCACAATGAAGACTAATTTCATCACATTTTTATGAAAAATATCTGACAAGAGTTACAATGTTAAAAAATACTCAGCAGCAAACAAAGTAAAAGATATGAAGTAAACGTGGCTGAGGTCTGAACCATAAGAAACACTGTACCTCTCATGAAATGTTCATCATCTTCATCTTCACTGTCTTCTTTCTCTTCATCAAATACCATGTCTTTGAGTTCAAGTTCAACAAAGTTATTGTGTTCCACATTAAAATCCCCTCGAGCAGCCATATAACCACCCATTTCCAAAAACAAAGGACTGCCTTCCTGAGGCCGTGGAGGATCTTCAGACACTATCAAAGAAGAAAAGAATTGAATCACTGCAAGAAAATTTCTTTTTCTCAAAATAAGAGGAAAATTTTGGAAACTACTAGTGGCACAACTAAAAGAATACATTTTATTCTCAGATACTTTATGCTTGAATAGGTGAATTGTTTTCCATTAGCAAAACAAGAACTTGACAGTCTAAACATTTTCTAAACATTCTCTAATCTGTTTTTCCAAATGAATTATTCATTTTTCTTATTCTCACTTTGTTACACAGTGTGAAACTTCATCATTGATATTTATTACCATGTGTTAATAAATGTCTGCAGAAATAATATAAAATGCATTTTATTTTGATTGCTTGAAAATTCAGACTGTTCCTTTGTTTTATTCCAACTCTAAAACTTATTGAAAAATCTAAAATTAATATGTTCAAATTTATTTCGACCTTTGATCAGTTTCATTTATTTATTTTTTCAGTTGGCTAATTTTTAGTCCTGATTTTTTTATTAACTGATTCCTTTAATTTAAATGCAAACTTATAATTATTGTTCCAATGCTTGTTATCGAAGTTCTGCCTTTTATCATCCAGTTTTTTTTACAAATTGATTTATCTGTCATTGCACTTGTTCTTAAAGCTGTTCATTTCCTTGTGTGTTTGACTAATAAATCTGTCACCTCCCAATTTCTGAAGTTGAGACATAGAAAATAGAAATATTTTCAAGTTTTTGAGTTAAAAATAACATATTTGAACTTCTTAATATAGAGTATCTTTGCTAAGATTGCAAAAATTGCAATAAAAACAGGCATACACAACACAAATAATAAAAAAATCTATAGTTATCATGAAATTGAAAGACAAAAAAAATTGAAATAGTTTCTATTCCTCTCTCAGCAGAGCTCTAACAAGGGCTGAAATATGTGAACAGCAAATAAAAAAGGAAATACCAAAGACAGGATTTTACATATATATATATATATCTACATAAAACAGAGGATGCCTGTCTGTCTGTGTGATACCTTTTCACTCGAGATCCATCCAACCGATAAACTTGGTACAACAATGTAAGAGATAGGTTCTTAGAATAAAAAAAAAATTGATAATTTTTTAAAAATCAATAAAGCTGATCAAAAATCAATAAATTCAACTTTTTTCCTCAGATTTCGTTCAAACTCAATGGTTACTTACACCATGACAAGCTCAACGATACCTCATTTTTATTTCTACACACTGTGAAAAACCATGAACAACATAAAATCGTTTTCAACACAAATTTTAAACTAAAAACTCCTTCAACTTTCAAGCACTCTAATACAAACTTCACTCAATTGTAAGTTGATTGTTTAACAGTCATTAAACTTGATAACTGAGTCCACCCATATAGTGAAAACACACATAAATAACATGATCATTCAACCAATTTTCATCAAACTTAACAATTGCTTTATAAATGTATCTTTTTTTACATCCTTGGTAGCATACTGACAAATTAAATTTCAAAAACTAATTGTGGTCTTCATATCCTTGGATAACTTTTAATAAATACAGACTACTTCTGTTTTATCAGTGACTGCATTAATTCAAAATGTTTTTAATAAAAGTACTTTAAAGTAATTGAAGATAGACTCTGTTATATCTAAACATGATGCTGTTTTTGCTCCATTCTAATTGAACACTTTTTCTGATCAATCAGCTGGGTATGGCTGCTAGTTAAATATATAAAATCTTATCTTTGGTATATTAAATATATGATCATCAAAGGCTGGTAACATTTAGGTCTAAAAGACTTTCCTTTTTATAGAGGGATGACTGGAAAGATAAAAAAAAAAAAAAAAAGAAACTTCAGGTGTAATTCTGAATGAGTACCAAGTGGATATAAGACTGAGCACACTGATGGTTTTGCAACAAATTCTCAGTCATCACTGACGCGCATATGTAAATTATCGCAATTTCCTTTCAAAATTATTTGCAGGTACATGTTGATTTATTCTTAATCCAACCTCTGACACATTTTTCTTATATAGTCATCATCATATGGACATTTAAAATAGTAAAATACTAAACATCTTTATAGATCACTGTTAGAGTAAAGATAATATCCTCCTCAAACCATTGTGTCATCTTCATCATAGCCCTCATTTTGATTTTACTCATTCTGTTTCTATTGAAATGTTATCTTGTATTCTTTGAGGATCTATATTACACCTGGAACCCATTCAAATGTGCATGTGTTGCACCTAGCATCTCTTTGGATGCATTCCCTCCTTCCAGAACTGACAGACAAGATTGGTGAAAAATACATACATACTCTAAATGTCTTCCACTTTTGACCATATTGAGATAAAACATTGCAATGGAAGGATGGAAAAACAAACAAACCAATTAACTGACCCTGCTATAACAACAACCGTGTCAATTTCTCCAATGCTTAACAAAAAAAAAAAAAAAAAAAAAAAAAAAAACAGGAATGTCAAACATGTGTACCCACTAAATATATAGTAAAAACAAAACTGAACTAATGAAAAGCCATATTAACCATCCTATTTTGTTGGAGGCTATGATAAAAACTATCATCTAGCAAAAATACTATATTAAAAAATAAATTTCAAAGGAAAATTTTAAAACATCATCTTCAAAAGGTTTTTCATTTTACCCATTTTTAACCATATTTTCACAATTGAATAAAAAGGAAATAATGCTTTTCTACCAAACTAACATTTTTATCAACTAATATTTATAAAATCATATATTATATGTATTAGATCCATTAAGCATGTTTCTTTATTCACATTGGTGCTGCATCTTATTAAGTGTGTACATATTTGTTGTCAGCCATACTTGTAAGCATAATGAGTGCTGCTTGTTATTTCATCAGAAAGTATTAAATTGATTTGTTAAAAAAAGATAAGCAAAATTTGATTTCACCATTGAATAAAAGATAAGTTCTGGATTAAAGCATAAACTGAAGCATCACATATTCTGTATCTGTTAGATTTTTTTTAAACATAAAAGTAAAACAGACAAAACAACATCAGCAGCAGAACTCAGATAAGCAAACTAAGTGTCATGAGGAAATTCAGTAGGGCATCAGCCTCTCTTTTTCTCTCTCTCTCCATACACATTATATATATAAAATAGAGGACAACATCACACTCAATTCTGCATATGTATTAATCCAATCTTTACCAAAAATATATAATCACATACAATTACTTATGTTTATATTCCATGACAATGTTAGCTTTTTATTGAATCATTAACACAATAGGTCCCTGCTTGATATGTAGCTAAATGGGATGCAAATGATTTTGTCTGAGTCTGAAGCCAGTATTTCTTTTTTTATGACAACCAACAGTAAAATCAAGATGTGCAATCTTCAAAGTAACCACATGCTATCCACAAGAACAGCAAAAGGAAATAAAATTAAAAATTAGCATTTTTGGGATCAAGTGACATTCAACTGGGCGCATATTTATTTAGGCCACCTTCTAGCATGGGGGAGTCAGAAGCCAGCTGTTTGTAGAGTCATAGCAAGAGATGGACAGATGGGAAGTCATGTTCTTGTTGGCTGAAGGAAAGATCTAGTCTATCATGAGAGAAGTAGTTTGTGAAGATATTCCAAGTGTCACTTACCTACCACCACACCCAGACAGGCCAAGTGAATCCATGAATAGAACCCAGTTAATCAAATACAGGTTTCCCATTTTCTGTGTTGATATCTCAAGACAGCCATGTGTGTATTAGTATAGATACTAAGAAAATTTCAAGAGAAATTTTGAAGAAACTCATTTGAAGGTAACTTACATTTGAAGACAACAGGAAGTGGATGAAAAGACAAAGAATGATCTGGAAATTCTGAAATGGAAAATAAATATTCTAAACATAAAAAAGACTACAGATCAAAATAAACCATTTGGACTAAAAATTTGCAATGTGAATGTGAACAATAGAAGTTTAGTATCTTCTATACCGGTGGTTTTCAACCTTTTTTTGCCTTGTGCAACTTTTCGCCATGTCATTCCCTCTCCTTTCCAAGTTTGTTTGACTCAAAAGATTCATTCCAGATTAATATGCATATATTACTGAAAATCTTAATTCTTTTCTTTATTATTACATGTACATAGATTATTGACGTTCACAATAAACACCAAATTCTGTAAATAAAAAACAAGAAAAAGTAAAAGATTTTTCCCCTCACCCACTGAAACTCTGAATTCCCCCCCTGCTCTAGACAATATTAAGTTTAGATAAAATAATGGAAATTTTGTTTTATTTTGAAAATAACAAAATCTATCATAAATAAAGAAAAAGAAAATGACTATACAAAGGAGAGGGATATTCTTTTGAAATATATCTATAAAACAGGGATGACTATTAATTATTAATTCCATGGGTATTGATGACCTCACTTTCTCCAAGGTACCCACAGATAAAGAGAAGTAGTTAAAGTCACTATAACAACAACCACCAAGATGAGAACGCTATAATTAATAAATCAATAAGAACACATTTGTCTACAAATACAAAGAGGAAAAATTTTTTCAAATGTTTACTTACTTGGGAGTAATTCATTGGGTTTTTCAATGAAATATTTGATATAATGACGTTCACATTCTTGTTTACTTTTTGTCTTCATCTGCTGGGAAATATCTGACCTGAAAATGGTAAAATATGAATATTATCAATGAAAATAACAGACTTTTATAACATTGTGAATTGTTTTCATTTAAAAGGAGTGAAATATTTTTAAAATTGTAAACAAGTCATTCTATTCAAGGATTACTAGACACAAAAGACACCTGCTGGAGGCTAGACAATGCTTAAATGTTATAATAAAAACAATAAAGATGAGAATGCTAGTTTAAATAATTCATAGAATAAGATTTAATCTCAGAACATAAGTAAAACAAAATATTCACTACAATGTTGCCTGTCACATGAGAGTATTTTAATGTCATTTTCAGTTATCTACATTTCAACTGCCTCACTCCCAAGAAATACTTGTAAATTTTAATGGGCTTTCATGTGGGTATGCAAAGAACAATCACTTGACCTTTGAACTGGGTTGACAAGTAACACAAATCCACTGTAAACAAATAGATCTTTCAGAATCCTGTCACATCAATATTGATTAATTTTTGTTGAATTCAAAGTTTTAAAATCTTTAAAGAAAGAAAAGTAACAAAAGACGTACTTTATTTTTGAAAGATTTTCTGCTGGAAGACATCAATCATGGCTTAAGTTTGGATGATAAAGACTGATATTAAAAAAATGTCTATAAGGCTGCTTTAAGCGTGGAATATATTTTATGGCTAACTTTAGGCTATTTTCTTTCAATTAAAATCAAAACTAAATGTTTAAAGAAAATGTTTAAATTATTGTAATATGTTTTAAGATTTTTATAAAATGTCTAGAATGTGCTACAATTTGTAATATTTTTAGTACTGAATTGAAGTAAACAACAACAAAAAAAGGTTACATTTTATTTGGACATATTTTGGGGTATATATATCCTAAATAGAACAAGTTTACATTTTTAGAGATGTTGAAAGAGCAACATGGTAAGTTTGTGCATTAAAAACAGACACTGACTTTTTTTTTATATAAAATACTACAATCAAAATGCTTTTACAATCATTATTTCAATTAAACCCCAATTGCTGCCTATTTTCTCTTGTCAATAGTGTATTTTGTATTAACTTTTGACAGTTTAACATGGAATTAAGTGAAATTTGTCCCAAATTTTGAAATAGACCACCTATCAATATCATCTTCATTGTAGGTTTTATCATTACATTCTGACATAAAGCATTGAAATTAGTAATCTTGTCTTTTATCAAAATATTTTTATCACTTTAATTTTTGGTAATATCAGTTGATATATCATTTGGTCTTCCTTCAGCATGTTGTAGTGTATGAAGATACTTGTCTGAATAATTGGGAGAATGGGAAGACAAACAAATCAAGTCTTTATCTAAATTGGTATCATATATTATGTATAGCTAATTAAACAACAGAACAATGAATACAAAAAGTTGAAAAAAAGTAAGGAAAAAATAGGAAAGAAAGAAAATCTTACCAATTTCCATAGCCAAACTCTACAATGAGGGAAATAAGTTTAAGTTCTTCAGCTGCTGTCCAGTTGGCATCAAAAAGAGGGAAATCATCTCTCTGTTAAAAGCAATTGTCAAAGAAACCATTTCACTTTTTCATTTTTTTACACATCAAAAGGTGTGCGTGTGTATTAAATGCATGTCATCTGGATTTTTTATTATTATTAACAGCAAAAAGATTTTCAGCATTTTTTTTTCTTACTTGTATATACTTAAAGATTCTTTCTAGGGGTGTTTATATGGTTAGAATACATTTTATTTAACTACAATTTTAAAATATTTTTACTCTTAATTACTAATAGACTATATTTCTTTTTAAAACAAGTAAATGTAATAGAATTACTTACATTATTTAAATTTATTTTTTCATATCAAATATAAGTATGTATATTACCAGCTCCCATTTTTTAAATATTATTTAAGGAAAATTTTTGACAATGACGGTCAAAAATTGCTATTTCATTTCTCTGATTCAGTAACTTTTTATTTTTTATGAACTTAGTAATATATAGTTTCTCATGTATGCACAAAGGATATGGGTCATTTAATGACCTACATATTCTAGCTTTTCTTATTAATTTCCATTTTACTGTAGGTGTTTTATTGGATTCTTTTAAGTGCCAGACATATTTTGAAAGCAATGTCTGATTTCTGAACTTTTAACCTAAATGAAGTCTGATGTTGATTGAATCGCTTTTTGAACTCATGGCTTATGCAACCTATATAGACTTTTATGTCTTCAGGATTCTCAATTGATGAGATATTATATACTAATGATTCCGTGCAACATTTATTTTGTCGAGGACAGTTATGAGGATTTCTACAGTTACATAATTTTTGTTTATCTACATCTGTTTTTATTTTTATATTGTCTAAATTTCTTTGGTTTTGGTCTAAGTGTTTATTGAAGATATTAGCATTATGTTTCTTAATAATTTTTTCCAAGTTTTCAGTACAGCTGTAACTTAATTTTAGTGTATTTTTTTATTGAAAATAGTACTTAGTTTACTTACTCTAGGAAAGTGTTTAACTATTAAATTTTTGTCCTAATTTGTTCTTTACCATTTGGTCGTATGGGGGTGTATACCAAATTATTTTTCTACTTCTGTTTGTTCTATGCTTTCCATTTTCATTTTTAATATAAGTTAGTTTTGAGTTTTTGTAGCCACTCTCTTTTAGAGCTTTGTTATAGGAATAAATATGCTCATTGAAAATCTTGTCATTTGCTGAATTTGTACTTATTCTTTTTCCGATAGATAAAGGTATATGCTTAATTATAGATGAAGGATGATTTGATTTAGGGTGTATATATATAGGATTGGTATTGGGTTTTTATAAGGTATGTATACATTTTTTATTAAATCTAATGTTATATCAAGGAAGTTAACTTTTTTTAATTTAGTGCTTACCGTAATTTTTAAGTTCAGGCTTTTAAATTCTTTATATAATATCATTCTAATTTTATCAATTTTAAAGTTAGTAGAGTTCCTTATAACCATAAGTCCATCGTCTCTGTATAAACCAATGTCAGTTATACTAATTTCACGGTGCGCTGTAAGATTGTATAATATAAAAAGACCTATAAGATCAGAAGACTCAGCTGAGTGTAGTGATCCTATTGTGATGTCAAAGTGGTCATATGAATTTTTTATCCATTGCTCACCTTTATGTATCAGTACCAATTTTTTTGCATTTATAATAATGCTCTTTTCTTCTTCAGTAATATCCATGTACTGGGTAGCAAAGTCTAACACATTCATGAACAGTTCTTTAGATATTGATTGATAATAATTTTCAATATCAAACCGCATTAGTGTACAGTTTGTTTTCTCCTTTATATAAGCAAACCCGTTTGTCATGTCTTTGGTATTAATCCAAAGTTTCAGACATATTTTTCTTTAATTTGCTGATTTACCCTTTCAAGGATCATTTTACTAATTTTTTCGATATTAGATCTTGTATGGTTTATTATCCTTGTAGTCGGATTAGCCTCAAAATCTGGTTTGTAGTCTTTTAAGGTTATACAGCACTCTCTTTCATATAGTTAACCTACTCTATCACTAACCTTCAGTTTGTCTGTGATTTTTTTACTACTAGTATTAATATTCTCCACCATGTTGAGGTCATTATTATTTGACTTTTTATAGTTCTTATGTAAATCCTTATTTACTAGATCGTTGTAGTTCCTTGTTGTTAATTTATAGAAGTTTCCTGTTTTGTTGGATTTCACTAAAATTTTATCTGTTGTCTTTTATTATTTTATCCAGGCATTTTTAAATTAAAAAAACCCAGACGACATGCATTTAACGGATGTCAGAATTCATTGAAAAATACACCCCTGCCCTCCCTAAACTTAACCTCTTTTTCAAATGTAACTCATAATTGATACAACAATAGTTAATAAAAATGAACACTCTACCGCCCCTGTCTGATTGATTGGATTTCTCTGTATCCTTGGAAACAGTGAATTATGAATTTATATGTGCGTTTAAAACTCAGTAAATTTAAAAATAAGTTATTTCAATATTCGCTTGAAGATGAAATGGAACTAATGCTTTTAATTTAACTATATAATTAAATTATGGTTATTACTGTGTAGTGAAAAAACCATATTTTAAATCAGTTAATTTATAATATTTATGCTCTATAAATTTACATTGAGCACTGTTTTGTAAAAATAAAAAATGTCAATAAGAACACTGGATTATATATCTTACTGTTCTTTATATATATATATATATATATATAATATATGGGTGCATAGCTGAGTGTTAACAAGTGTTACGGCCATGAGACCTGGTTTCAAATCTCCTCATGGCTAATTTGTCAAGGTGTCTTCTTGATAATATTGGAAAGTGCATGGCATAGTTACAAGGTGCCTGAAAATTATGCCATCAGTCAGTCCAAACCTTGTAAGTTAAATTGGGAAGACACAATTAAAGATTTGAGCATACTGGCCTTGCTTAAAACTGTTGATCACTCCAGGTTTCTCCCAGAGACTGTAACTAAGGTCTGCTCAGCATAATTACCGTATAGAGCCAACCTGTGGGTGTTCAACAAACACAAGTGGACATCTTCAACTGGGATTAGCTAGCCACCCTAACAGCCAGGTCTACTTATAAATAAGTAGCAATCCATTATATAACAGTGTATTTAAGCAGCAGTCTTACATAAAAATAACTTTGAATTAAGATTTCCCCCCTGATTCCTGACTCTTACGAAGATGAAGCTAATACTGTAAATGTTGCATGGCTACAAAACATGATCTCAATATAAGGAAGAAATTTAACTATTAAGCAGAAAATCTTGTTAGAAACTAAGAGAAAGAATACAAAACTGTAATGTAATGTCAGCAAAGGTTAAACAAAACTGTAATGTTATGGCAGCAAAGGTTAAACAATCTACTCACAGATGAAGAAGAGCCTAATACTAATATTGGCTGTCTCCTTATAAGGAAACATTTGGCATTCATTAACTGAGCAGCCAGTACTATTGTTGGTTGAATTCATAAAATCTTTCTCTTAAAATAATTTTTCAGGAAAATAGATTTCTCCAGTTCAGTAAGTGCTATTGCTCTTAACATGATTGATGGGGAGGTTTCCTTCCTAACCTTTTGCTTGAAATAGGTGTGGAATGTCAACAACTTAATTATGTAATTATTTTCTTTTGGAGTTACATGTGATACCCATAAATATATTCTACAGAAGGATGCTGAGAATACCAGGGACTGAACATGTGAGTAATAAGTTGTAAGGAAAATGGAAACAAAAAGGGCACTTATACTTAGAAGCAGAGACAGTTGAAATTTCTAGGGCACATAATGAGGAAAGAGGGCTTAGAAAATTTGACATAATGAAGGCAAGATGGACAGGGGTAAAAGCAAGGAAGCTGCATGGCAAGCTTGTATAAATGGATGGCAGAACAGGGATTGAAAGAGAGAGTGTGAAAAGATAAACTTTACAATGAGCTACAAAAAATATGAAGTTGTGGATGTACATGGTCACCCATGTCCTAAAAAAGCATGGCACATAGAAGATAACAAAACAATTAAGATATTACAAACCAAAAAAGTGAACATGAACATCCACCAAACTTACCAGACTCATTAAAAATTGAAGATATGCAATAGCAATATCATTGCCAAAAACAAAATCCCCTATAATCAAAATCATTAATACAAGAGATGGTCTGCATCAAAACATTAACATTTCAATGAGACTCACCAACAAAAACAACACCAATATCATATCAATCAAAAAAATGACTAAATCTAAACTTACAACCATTCTAAATGATAAAACAAAATTTAAGAAATTATGCAGAAATACTATGGATAATCTTAAGAAACACTTCAACAAACTTATTGCCATTACACTTAATGCCTATTAAAAATTTGGGCGCGGGGGGTGGAGAGGGATTTTCCAACCTCTACACCCAAGTTTCTTAAAACCATCCCATTTATTCATTTTGAACTTTTTGATGCTTTAAATTGTTTTTTGAATTCCCATTTTATTACCCCCCCATTTATTGAGAAAGGTTCACCCCCCCTAATCACCCAATTATTAAGAATTTATTAGAATAAACCTTTTGTGTTCTAATATATTATTATAACAGTTACACAAAAATATATTACTCATTCCTAATGATTAAAGTGTCCTCTTTGTTAATTTTATATCAACCTCTTTTAGAATTTAACTTAAAACATTATATACCCTCATCTTGAATATAAAATGCCTTTATTTTTTTGTATGAGTTCAAGCTTGATCATAAAGCTTCTCAAAGTGCATCTAACATTAACAGAGCATGGGGCAAAGAATCCACTTGTTATTGGACAGTATGGTGTTGATATTGAAAATTCACTATTGGGGATACAAATATGGAAGATCAAGGTAGTAGAGGATGTTCATCTGCAACTGACAATCAGCATCTGAAAACATGAGTTAAACAAAACCCACATCAAAGTGGCAGAGAAATGTCTCAGATAATGTATGTCAGAATTTCAACAATATCAGGCCATCTCAAGAAAATTGGCAAGGTGTAGAAACTTGATAAATTGGTTTCACATGAACACAGTGAAAGTCATTTTGAAGTGCATTCAATGCAACATCTGCGAAATTCGAATTATACATTTCTTGATCAAATAGTGAATTGTGATGAGAAATGGATTTGGTATGACAATCATAAATCGTTAGCTCAATGGCTTGATCATGATTAAGGTCCCAAACACTTTCCAAAACCAAAATTGCACCAACAAAAGATTATGGTGGTCTGATGGTCTGCCATTGGTGTTATCTATTACTGATTTCTGAAATCTAACCAGAACATCACTGCCAAAGTTTACTGCCAGCAACTGGATAAAATTCTTATTCAGTTAAGCAAAATGTGACTAGCATTGATTAATCAATGAGGTCCAATTCTGCTTCATAACAATTCTCAGCCACATATTGCCAGAGTCACACTGCAGAAGCCCACCAATTTGGAATATGAGACTTTGCCACAGCCAACATATTTCCTCAATCTCTACCACTTTTTCAAACATCTTGACAATATTTTTAAGCCAAAAGACATTCCATTGCAAAGAAAATGCAGAAAATGCATTCAAATATTTCTTGGCATCATAAAGGCATAAATAATCTTATAACTTAATGGTGGTCTCACCACCAAAAGACTGAATTTTGACCAAACAAAGTGCTACATTATTTTTAAGCCAAACAGAACTGGATTAAAGAACAGTGCACTGATATAGAAAACTGCATGAACAAGAACAACAGTAGAAAGGCATTTTAAGTTGTAAAAGATATGACAAAGCAAAGAGAGTTGAGCATGAAAACAAAGGCAAGACAAAAGGAGGAAAATGCATAACAAGAATAGCCACAAGTCAACAAACGATGATGATTTTTCAAATATTGTTTCAAGTTGAGGAAGCCATAAGATTACTGAAGAAAGGAAAAGTAGCAGAAATTGACAACATACCAAACAAATTGATAAAACAAGGGCAGTGACAGATGGTTCTTACCAAAATCTGGCAAAGTGGAAGTTTTGAATGTACCTATGAAATGCAACCACCAACTTTACCAGAATTATACTACTCTTCTCTATCTGATCAATCAGACAAATGATGCTCAAATTAATTCTGAACAGATTCAAGTAGTTCTGGTTCATTTAAGAATTTAAAACAAATATTCACAAAAATGGTAGTTATTCATGTTTACTTATTTGTCATCAACTCAACAGCAATCAGGAAAATTCCTAAAGTCTCTTGGCATTTTGAAAATTTAATCTATGAGAACAGTATTATTCACCAAAATCTTCTTTAATGTCACCAGCATATTCTTCTTGGGATCACAACTTTTAAAAAGTATCCAATTTTTGTATGTAAGCTGTTTTATGATAGCAATAGAACAAAAAAAAACTCACCACAACACTATAAGAATGATTGTTTTGATGAGAAGCAAATTCAAATCCTTGTCCAAAACACTTGAGACATATTTTGATTGGCTGAGGACATTCTGCACACCTGATGTAGGGCTCTTTTAATTCTACTGAACAACCTGGACACAATAATTTATTTTCTTTATCATCCATAGGTACCTAGACAAGAAAAAAAAAACACTGTTCTGTTAATATTTCCATTACTTACATTTGGAATATTATCCTCATCATTGTTGTTGTTGTTATTATTATCACATTTCAACCATTCTGCTCTCTGGTAGTCTTAAGGGAATTTCAAACTGAAACTTACTCATTCCACTATTTAAGGATATCTCAGATATATTGTCCACGGATATACCATTTTATTTAATACTGCTTAGTATAGCTTCCCTGTTTTCATTGATTCTAAGTTTGCATTACTCAGCCCAAGAATTCTACTCACAATTACCATGGTGCCAGGATTGAATTATGAGTGGACAACTTGGAACTTTAAACCTAAACTTCCTGCTGCTGAGACTGAGACTACTGATTAACTTCATTCACCAAGGTTTCTCTTTTCTTGCTGCAGTCATTTCTCTTTTTTATTATTTATTTATTAACAGCTTCATATCATAATTCATCCACGTTTATTCCTTCAGACATCTGAATCTCCAGTAGTCTAGTATTTTTATTTTGTTCCACAGAGGTTGGTGACTACACTTTCCCCACCATACATGATGAGCTATGCCTGAATTTATTTTATCATCCCTAAGTACAGTCTTTTAGGGGACAGCTGGATCACATTTGTATTCTTTGCCATAACTGCAAAGTATGATATACATAGTTTTTGGTAATGTTATTTTTGAGTCTGCAGTGATTTCTCCATAGGGTCAATCTGATTCTGAATATTGTCTTGAATCTTTTCCAATAAGCCCTTAATGTAAGAGAGACAGACAGTTTTTCAGTCAACCATTACCCTTGTTTTTGTCTGCAGAAGCTGGTGTTATGTTTGCAGGGTAGTTGTTATTCTGATAGTACATTTGATGTTGATCATTGTCCATTGGTATGTGTCTGGAATGTCACGTGTGTGTTGGAATGTGTCACAAAAAAGTAAATGATTTCGTCTCTTTCTCTCCTGCTGTCGTAGCGACGGACACAGTCTCCACTTCTGAGACTGAAAAAAACTGCCCTCCTTCTCATTCCAGCCCTTTACATAGAGCTTGGTAACTCACCTATGCAAAACACCAACAAGCCAGCTACCAATCACAGTTCCCGCACCTGCCTACCTCCACTCATTTTGGGGGTGTCAAGTTGACCGACCAACTCATTACAACATGATGTTTGCACAGTGTTGTAACCATCAGACAATCATTTTCTTTATGCTGTATGGAAGGTAGAAATTGAAATTAAGGTATTGTCTAGTGATGATTAGGTTTGTGATATACAAATATCTTCACCCCATTTGCTGTTATTTGTACATCCAAGAAGGCCAGCTGATTATTGTTTTCTTCTTCAATTGTGAATTGAATCAAAGGTTTTACTGAGTTCACATGGTCCAGCACTATTTGTACAGCCTCTTGGTAAGGTCAGATTATGAAAGTGTCATCTATGTACCTCAGTCATACTGTTGGCTTTAATAGTGTCATCCCTAAAGTCATTTCCTCAATCTATTCCGTATATATATTTGCCATCACTTGAGACAACAGTGAGCTCATAATCAAGCCTTCCTCCCATTGGTATATTTGACATTCTTCCAACTATGGTCTAACATATACACTTAGGATTGTTCCATAAGACAACAACCTCCCAGATTAAAGCATTGGTTTGTGACGTTTGTGACATAGTATTTGTGATTAATTCCTAGGGAAGCTTAGACTCTGTAGAAACAGAGCAAGCAATAACTGAACAATTTGTGTGAGTAGCAAATGCAGGTGAATGTGCAGATGGTGTACTCTGTACTGTAATGTTTTTTAAAAGCTTTGAAGGAGAAATTGGCAAGCCGAGTTCGAAATACTTTCAAGATTGTTATTCACTTTTCGTTTTGTACAAACCGTTGGAAAAGGTATGAATCCATCTATTCTCCACTCAGCTATGAGTTAAAGGACAGATTGAACTCTCAAGCTGTGGTCAGCAACTAGTATAGGAGGACAACTCTGAATTCGAAATGTGCCCCAAGTAAGTAGGGCACAAATAACTAAGTTTGGTTGGCTCTCCGTGTAGGTATTGAAGAAACACAAATAGGCCTGAATAGATGGTCATTCTTAGAAACGACCAGTCATGCTGATTTATTTTCAACTCGAAATAGGTCTGCTAAGATGATGAGCGCAAATTTTTAGTCCTGCAAACGGAGAATTTGGCATTTTATCCAGATTTAAAATTTAAAAATCTGCGTATTATGCCTGATTAAAATATTTGCCTTATCTTAAAAAAAAAAGTAAAAAAAAAAAAAAAATAAAAATTAGTAAATAAGTTAGTGTAAATGTAAAAATGTTCCTTTTTTATCCACAAAAAAAATTGAGAAAACTTCTTAGATTCAGTGTTTTAGTTGCTTATTGTTTTTGTTTTTCCATTATTATTGCCTCGAGATTTTTAAAAAAAATTTAACTTTAAATTAAACCACAATTCTTATGAATGCCTTAAATTATAATTATTTTCTTCGTAATCACTGAAAAAATAACTTTAAAAAATATGTATATTATTTATGGGTGATGTATTTCCTTATGGTGTCGAAAAAGAAAAACTAATCCAAATTATTGAAAAAAAATGGAAAATGAAAATATTCACGAATTCTTTCAATTTTTGTTTAAAACGACATTGATTGAAAATCATTGTTTTGTTTTTGTTTTTAAATTACTCTTTTTCTTCTTAAATGATTGTAGCAAATAAGATGACAGGGTTTTTTTTTTTTTTTTTTTTTGAAATTCATAAAAATCTTTATTTTCCTTGTTTGGAAAGTTTCAGGGTTCCTTTTTATGATATGGATATACAAAATCATCTTTACAAAAACAAAACAAATTTTAGTTTCAGAAAAATCCAACTTTGCTCGTGCATCAAAATATCTTGTTTTAAAAAATAAAAGTGTAAACAGAAACTGTAAAACATAATTATACGTTGATGTTTTATATCCTATTTATTTACACCTGGCAAAACATAATTTTAACATTTATTCGATTTTAAATAATTTTAAAAATCTACAAAAAAAAAAAAAAAAAAAAAACCCAAAAACCCCCCAAAACTAAATAAACATTGTACAACAAATAATTACACATTCATTTCATTTTCTTCAGATGAAAAGGCGCCGTAGTCACGGGACAAAAATCGTGATTTATTTGAGAAAAACTAATACATTTTGATTTGAATATTTTTGATGAAATCAGTTTTATTCGACAAAAGGACAAATATAACCAAAATCCATTTTTTTTTTAATCTATTTATGTATTGTAAAATATAAATAACCAACTTTAAATAAAATCTACTTTAAACTATATTTTTTACCCATTTTAAAACTGTTTTTAAAGTTCTGATTTCAATTAACTCTTAATTTCAAGGTTGTCGTGAGATGAAAGGAAAACAAAGTAACACATGAATCATAAAATAATAATTTTTCTATTTCAAGCTCAGTGAGTTAAGAAGCAGAATAAAAACAAATAATCTTGAAAAAGAAATAACTGCTTGTAAGAAAAAAATCATACAAAAACAAAACAAAACAAGTCGAATGTTTTGTTTTTTATTCTATGTAGAAATCCGCAATGATTTTAAACATAATATTTCTTTTCTACTAGAGAAATATAAAGTGGCAGCAACGAAATATCAATTTCTAAAAATAAAATGTACATATTGTTTATGGGATTTACTTACTCGAAGCAGCCGGAAGAATTATCCACGTGTTATCAAAGAAAAATACACATGTAGTTATGATGTACAGAGTTATTTCCCTTTAACAATTGTCCAGTAGATGGCGCCTGGCATAGAGCAATATTTAACAACAACAACAACAGCAAAACATTATGTTGTGAGTTCGATCCTTACTGGATATCTCATTATTGTGGCTCTTTGAATCTAAGCTTGCTAAATCAAATAGTGCCTACCATAGATTGACTGTGGTTTCGGTGTCAGGCTACAATACATAAATGTATTCAGTTCATCGGTTGTTTTTAAACCTAAAGTTTTCTTTCAGATACCCAGCTATGCGCATAGTGTTCTTCTACTCTTGTTGTTATGAACGCTTAATTTTTTCTTTCTTTTTTTTGGGGGGGGGGTGAGGGAGATGGGAGGACATGTTAATTTCTTAAGGTGAAAATATTTCATCATAACTTTGTATTTGCTAACTGTTACATATGTGGGATTACCCCACTTTTCTGCCAAAGAACGTCTGCTATCTCAGAATTGCAAGAGATGCCAACAGACTGACTCAACAACCACCATGCGTGCTGACATACTGACTCAGCAACCACCACTCTCTCTCAGCAACTCAACACAACCCACACAGCTATTGCCACGTGAAGATACTTAAATTACAATTGACAAAAACGTGACATTACCACTATGACATAGTAATTGTACCTTTAATCAACCTCAGCATACCAGTCAGTAACTAAGTCTTTGAGTGATATCAACAAACTCCACGCACACCAGCACACTGACTCAACAACTGTCACTCTCTCTCTCAGCAGCTCAACACCTCAGAAAGTCTTGTCGCATGAATTGACCCAACTTACAATTTACTAGAAAAAATAACATTATTCACTACTGAAGTAGTAATTGTATTTAGTCAACTTACCATATCAGTCAAAGGCACCTAACTCCTTATGACTTTAAACAAAATTTACAATTGTCGCACACATACAGACTAATATCTGAACCCACACAAGTGACATTACACCTTGCAGAAAGCAAACTGTTTTAATTTCATAGACAAACCTTAACTACAAGCTTTCATACACCAAATCACTCCTTACAAATTTATCTCACTTATCACATTGAACAAGCAATCTTAAAATTCACTTGTGTATATCAAACGTATATAAATGCATGTTATTTGTTGAAATCTATAGCTACATTGTTTCTCTTTGATTTCTTCCAATTGAATTGCCTTCAAATGTTTATTTTATTTGTTATGGATGAATGTTTAACGAACACGTACATTTTTAAGCCTTCACACAATGACACCTTCTGATACATCCAATTAGCTCAAATTCCGCAACATAGCAAAGTAGCTTATCTTTTATAGAGGTTGTTATGTAATCTTCTGACAATGTCCATTCCCACCATATATAAGGTATAATTGATTTGGGTGTATATTAGCATTGTGCAATGATTAAATGAATAATGCACAAAGTGTTTAGAAATACGAAATGAATCTTAACAGAATATAATAATGCAGAAGGATAATATGAAAGTTGAAGTCTGAGGGATTCAAGTGTAAAAGTTGTGGCTCCTACAAGAATTAGAAACAAAGTGTCCATGAGAAAATATATATATATGTGTGTTTGTGTGTTCAAATGTTGTAGCTGCCACCTGACCACATGGTGAAAGAAGGTATGTTCGTTTTCAATGTAGCAAGAAATGGTTTAGCTGAGTAAGTTTGCCAGCTAGTCATGCAAATGTCATATTTCATCTGTGGGAATGTTACTATGATCAGTAGTGGGTGCCTGGCATAGAGCAATGATTAACAACAACATTGTTTTGTGAGTCCGATCCTTACTGGATATCTCATTGTTGTGGCTCTGTGCTCTTCTAATCTAAGCTTGATAAATATTGGAAAATGAACAAAATTAATTTATCAATTCTGGTTTTGGTTGATTTTCCATCTGTTTATATACACATCTATAGATCCATTTTGAAAAGGGTCCTTTGCTTCTTGTTGGGATGTGGTTTTATATCCTGATTTTGAAAGCTTTCTGATTGGTTGATCAATCTATCTGTTTTTAGAATTCAGGAAATTTTGGCATTCTTGTTATTGTTTGTTAATTTCTTTTTTTCTGGTTGTGTAAGCTTTTCTGATTGACTTTTTTTGCCTGGTAATTTTTAATATCCATCTATTTTTAGGGATGATTAAATTTTGGTTTTGTTATTTATTTTTATTTATTTATTTCTCTGTCACACACACTCACACACAAATATCCTTAGGGGAAGTATGAATCCAGCTCTTCTCTCCTCAGATATGGGGTAAATAGCAAGATAGACTGTGTTCTATAGACTTAGCAACCATTCTAGAGATGGTGACAATAAAAACACTTATCTCCCAGTAGCCAGGTTTAATCATGGGGATGTATTGGCCCATAAAAAGCCACAGTAACTGAAACTCTTCAGTCATGTGAGTTGTGCATTCTACCACATTTCCTATCTAAAAAAAATATTTGGCTTATTAAGCATACAATAATGAATGACTCTTACTCAGTGTGAAATTAAAATGGAAAGAAACTTTATTTACAATATCTTTATGTGAAAATAAGAAGAGTTCACTCAAACTATTAAAATTAAGCTAGATAGAAAAAAAATGTTCATATGAAAGTGGGAGCTAACATTAGTTGATATTTAAATAAATGTCCTTGATAAAGAGATAAAACATTATTGTTAATGTTCTGACCATAATAGATCAATCATAGTCATGATAGGTCAATCATAATCATAAAGTGTCTGTCATAGAAGGGTGAGTGTTGAGGGAAAGTCATCATGGTAAACTTGTTGAACTAGGTAAACCTTTCAAAATTAAGTTAACAGTGAGTGAGTTCTCTTCTATCATCAAAGAAGACTTGATGGGTTTGTTACATATGCCCCAAATTTTCTGTATATGTTGCTTGGGGTCATTGGTTGGCCACATGGCATCTTGGAGTCAAAAGGTCTCTTCCCTTCATGCTGAAAATGTTAATTGCTTTACTTGACACTATCTTTCCTGACTAATTTCAAATTTCATTATTCTGGTTGATGGAAAGGGTGAGTTCTCTTTTCAATCTTTTTTTTCTTTCCAGAATATTCACTTTTTATTACCCTCAGCCAGACACAGTAGTGTCATAATCAGTATCAAAATCAAGGTTTATCAAAAAAGAGGCATCCAAATATCTCATTCATTGGTTGATAATGTGTCTTTGCTTGTAAGTAGTGATAAGAGGCAGAGCATTATATTCATATACACTTTTATATTTTATCTCTGGAGATACCTTTGGTCCCCAGCAAACCTCATGCCACAATGAACACAATACAGAATAGTATACAGCATGCAAATGCCCTATGCTTATTTGACTAGCATTTATTTCACACATTTCATATTTAATAATTCTATGAAACCAACAAAGAACTCCTCACAAATGTAAGCCTCTCACAATTATATAGGAACTTTGCACACATGTATAAAAAGAACATCTCTACAAACATACAGTGCTGTTCAATAAAAGTGACTCACCTGATTTTTTTTACTAAATGTTCTCTTCTCTGATGAAACAAAAGTTGAGCTAAATTCAAAGGATAAGTGATTTAAAATCCGAAGAAGCTTTGAAAGCTCTTTGAATTTAGCAGTAAGTACTGTCAAGCATCTGTTCAGTATAATGTTCTAGGGATGCTTTTCTTTTCATGGAACTGGTTTCTTAAAACCTATTAAAAAGACCCTCAGGAGTGAGCAGTATTTTTATGCAGGATAATGCTCCCTGTCACAAATCAAAATTGATGAAGGAATACTTTGATGGGAAGCAGGTGAGTGTTATGACATAGCCGCCCCAATCTCTTGACCTCAATGCCATAGAAAACTTATGGAGCATTATAAAGTACAGGTTCTCGAGAAAGCAGTTGAGCAACAAAGAGGATTTGATTGTGAATTTCATATCCGAATGGAATTCAATGCTTGGAGATGAGATTTGCCAGAACCTAATCAAGTCAATGCTAAAAAGGGTTGAAAAGGTTATTCAAAATAAAGGAGGACCAATAGATTATTAAATATTTCAAACTATATTACCTATTATAAATAAATTATACCTCTATTATTCTTTATTTAAAGCTGTTTGGTTATGTTTCTATTGATTACAAGTTACAGGAAATAAGTGAGTCACTTTTTGTACAAACCCCTAAATCTCATTTATATCCAAAATTATAATTATCAATAGAATACCTTAACTTTTTTACTAGGTGGTCAGGAAGGGGTCTTTATATTAGTAAGATTAAAAATTAGTTTGACCCCCCAAAAACAATAGGCGAAAAAAATTTTAAGTAAAAAAATATCAGGTGAGTCACTTTTATCAAACAGCACTGTACATTCTTTTACCCCTTTTTATTTAGTTTCCTAAGACAATAATTGTATATACATTCTTATACTTTCAATGTATCCCCTATCAGCTAATATTACAATCTTAGTAATAGAGACATTTAAGCAACAAGCTATTTTGGCTATCCTCCCAATCATGGCGGGCAGAAGTTTCAATATTAGGCTGATTCCTGAATTCAGTGGGGCTGCTACCGATCTACCAATTGTAGAATGGATGGAAAATGTGAAGTTGGTTTGTGAAGAAAGTTGAGCAGATACTGCCACTGTGCTTACAAGCCAGGGCTCTCTCTGTTTATCTGCAGCTGACAAAGGAGCAGGGGTCAGATGCAGAGCAGATCAAGCAAGCCCTTATAACTGCATATGCGGTGGATTCATTCACTGCGTAGGATCAGTTTGTGTCACAATGATTTCAGCTAGGAGAAACCATGGGATTAATTTTTAGCAGACTTGAAACAGCTAGCTTTGTTGGTTGGCAGCCAACTGCCTGAACGATGGATGACGTGTGCATTTGTTTCTGGACTGCCGCAACAAGTCAAGCAACTTCTCTGAGCATCATCCAGAATGGACACTATGATGTTGGACCAGATCTTGACTCACGCTCGGACCGTTATGACCGATAGCAAAGAGCCAGATGAGTCAGTTGCCGCAGCAGCTCAACAGATGAATTATGACATTACTGAACAGGCGGATGGTATTGTTTGTTTTAAGTGTTTTGGTCCCAACCACCTGGCAAAGAACTGCAGGCAAGGATACTCAGAGAACGGCTACCCGTACCCGAAGATCTCACCACGAGATATGATGTTTTCGATGTAACAAGGTTGGGCACATCTCATCGGAGTGCCAGGGAAACAGATCCAGGGAACAGACATCAGTGCTGGTCTTCTCCCCAAGCGACTAAAGAACATGGCACTACCTATCATTGAGGTGGCCGTAGATGGAAAGAAGTGCACGGCCCTGGTTGATTCTGATTGCTCACGAATGTTGGTGAGCAAATGCTCATGTCGCAATTGGCGATCAATGAAGACAGAAGTCCTAACCGCCAACAGGGCAATGTAATCCGTGTGCATTGATGTCCTAATTGTGGATGGACCACTACTTGGATTTGATCTTCTTCTTGGGATTGATGCAATCAGAGAATTAGGAGGGGTGCACATCAATCCCTCAGGAGAAGATCAGTTTTTTGAAGAAAGTAATCCCCAATACTAGTGATATCTTGAATTGTATGAGCAACATCTTAGTAATAGAGACTCATTTAAGCCAGTAAATCAACTGTTCATTTTAATACCTAAGCCCCATGCCACTGTCTCCTCCACTGGTAACATTTAAAGACAGGTTTTTCAAGCTTAAACAATTTTGTTCAGGCAGGGTTCCAATATTTATTCACCCATCCCTATATACATCTAAATTACGCAAAAATGAAAATAACACTGACATCTCATTTTAGCAGATATATTTACCAAAATAACACACAAATATCTTGAAATACTAAAGAGTAAATGTATTCAATAAAATCACCATTGGCTTCAACCACAGCCTCCAGATGACTTCAGATTCTCCTGCAACACTTCTGGACAGTCTCTTTACTTAAGTTGGTGAATACTTCCATAATCCTCACCTTCAGTTAATTTTTGATGTTACAAGGAGTTTTGTTGGTCTCTCACTCAGCTGGGAAGATGAATGGAGGCATACATCACCATCAGATCCAAATACTATATTGGCTAGATATTTAGTTTTCATCACTTTTGGTCCATGTTTTGGGGAGACGGTAAGTCCTCAGATTGACACACAAACACACTGAAATATTTATATTGGAGCTTCCAGCACAAATGACAAGTAGTACAGCATGCTTTTTTCAAATTTCTGGTGGAGTGAATTGCATCAACTATGTGTGAAATTAAAAATATAAAATGGCAGCAATTTCCACATCGCACCCTGTAAAGCAGTAAAACTAACATTTTCTAGAGACATCAGCTTTGGTGCTGCCCCAGATGACTCCATAAAAACTAAATTGGGTCAAGGATCTATGAGACAAGCCATTGGTGTCCTGACCCCCGGCATGTTTGTCCCAGTTGTGCAATGCCTGTAAGCATTCTTGCAAGCCAGTGTATGCGGTTTCCAACTTGTTTTGGGTGTTAGTAACGTTGGTGTTTGAAATTGGGAATAACATGCTGTCTCCTGAAATGCCCACAACAAACATGGCAGATTCGGGATGTGAGTCCATGTAAAAAGAGAGAGGACAAAAACCAATGTATATGTACAAACAAATGACAATGTATTAACAACAAAGTTATACAAGCAACAAAAACAATAATGTGTGTAACAAATGAATGTGAAAACCTTTTGAGTCCAAAGTATGTGTAGTGAGTGAATGTGCATACATACATGTGTGTGTATGTATATTGTTCATGTGTTTCCCAAAGGGAAGCACGTTCTCTGCGAGAAGTTTCATGTTATGGATAAATTAAGAAAAGAACGAGAAAAATATCGCCAAGTATTTATAGTTTGGAGAGTGTACCCTAGGAACAGTTTCGAAAATTAGGATGGGTAACCTAACACTTCTACCCTCGAGATGGGCAGAATTTTTTTCTGCTCATATGTAGTTTTGTTTCTGTCCTTGTGAGCTGGCAATAAAAGATGTCAGAAGTATGATTGAGATGACTGATTAAACACATGTCGACAAAATGTACTTGTGCTGTCATCAGGATGCTGTATTATTTCCTCAAGCAAGTTAGAGTTGGAACACATCCTGGAAGATGCATGAGTAGTGTAGATTGTTCAGCATTTACTATTAAAATTTGTCTTTATCCAATGCTACACATTAAATCAGTTTTGTTGTCCCATTGTATTGGTTCCTGACTGTTGGAAGAGTTTTGAGAAAGAGCTCATTTGTTTGCTATGTGTGGATAAAGTTGGTGTACAAAATTTAATAGAAGCAGAATTGTGACAAAGTTGAATTTCTACTTAGTATTGCAGCTTTCTAGCTACATCAACCAGGTTCTAGTTAGGAGAGTCAACTTAGGACCCTTAGGCTGTCCAAGTTTTCATAGTTCAGTTTATACAGACCATAAGCTTGTGCAGATCTGCATAAACTTACATAAGAATGGTTCTCTGTTTTAGCCAATTCACATTCACTTTTTCAGTTTCTGGTAGTTCCTTTACCTCCACCCCTATTCCCATCATTGACTAATTCATATCTTTATATATTTATTATAATTTTAATTTAAATTCTCCCCCAAAAAAGAAACTTTTATATGCAGGTGCAAAACCGTTCGTTTTTCCCTCCTTTTATTTCTTTAGCCCTCATTATGCCTTGTAATGCTAAACTGAATACTTTTAAAACAATATATATATAAAGGGTGGAATGAAAAGTTCATAGACTGACTATGATGGAGTGATGTTAGAGCTGTGAAATTTTGCATGCATTAATTTAAAGTCTTATTAATAACTGTGTTGCTTCTTTCCAGGTAAACTGGCATCTGACTCTTGGTCAAAAAAGTGTTTCCAAGCCAAGTGTTTCATCATGTTGAGGAACAGACGATAGTAAAATCAGGAGATTAGGGAGAGTGATTAATCAGTTCACAGTCAAAAACTGTAGCTATTGTAAACAAAGACTGGAGTTTTGTTCTAATAAAACAAGACCCCTTTGTCAGTTTTTCTGGATGTTCGGTTTTGATTGTTTTTCCTAATTGCCTCAGTTAATGGTGTGGCCATTTTGAAGATAGTCAATAAGCACAATGCCTTTTGTATATTAAAAACTGATTTATAGTCAACTGCCTGTGGTGAACATGACTAATGTTTTTTTCAGGGGTGGCAGTTGAAGAATATCCAGACCTTGAGTAAAGACTCTCCCTTCCCCTTCTAAATTCATGAACTTTTCAGCCCACCCTTGTATATAGTATAGTAACTTACTAGCCTGCACACCTTCACTTGTGGATCTTCATGCTTGTGTTAGGACATTTAAAATATTGTATGGAGTGGATACAATTAAACAGCCAACTGATGGTGTAGAGAGCATAAAGCAATTCAGACAAAATCAATGGGAGGGATCTGAGTTTCTTTTTCTATTGGGGCAAAATGCACGAGCAAGTTATTTCTTAAAGTATCAACATTTATCTAACACCTCTTACCTGGCATTGAACAGTTCAGCTGACTCTATGTATGTTGCTAGCTTTTCATCCATACATAATCTACAAAACCTGTTGATGTTCCTATAACTAGTTTTTCTTTTTATCACCTTCTACACAATTAAAAAGGTCCTTGCTGTACTTTTTTTTAATATACCATATACAGCATGATTGAAAAGTAACTCCTTATTTTATGTATGAGTGGCCAGCCAGGAGTCTTGACTTAACACCCTGTGACTTTTTTCTTTGGGGTTGATGAAAGGAACATGTCTACTATACCAAACCAAGACTTTGGAAGAACTTGAAGGGTGAATAAAAGAAGTTATATCTTCCATACCACAAGAGTTCCTGGTAAAATCAGCCGATGATTCCTGGGTGGCTTGAATAGCTGGTAGAAATCTTAAGCCCATATTGAATTTTAAATAAAACCTCAAGCAAAATGCTTTCCTCTCATACACATTTCTTGTAAAAATTATAGTTAATAAATGAATTATAAGTATTTTAAAATGGGGAGTTACTTTTCAATCACCCTGTATAATTAAAAAATGTAATTCTATATCTTTCCAAATTAAAGAACATTTTGTGGTTATCTCTTTAAATGACAGCTTAGTGAACCTAGTGTAAACTGTTTCTCTCTGCCTACCTCTCTAACCAGAAGCAATTTTCAGTCAGTCACTTGCCGTCAATTCATCTTGATTCTGAAATTACTCTCTTGGCTTTACAAGCATTCTTGTGCTGTTAATTATTTTATATGTTGTGCCTTTTAATTAAACTACCTATATTAGGTATACACCTGTAACTTATTCTGATAGTCTTTTTATTAAATAATTTATGCAATTTTGACTCAGCCAAGGGAGAATACTAATTTAGTAATTTTTTCAACCCTGGTCATCACTGCCATATTTTACCAAAGAATTAAACACATTCTTTGGATAATTCAGTCCACTATTTATATAATTTATTATTAAGTTTTCTAAACACTCCAAGGAACTTCACTACTTTCAAATTCATTTTAATCTCAATACCAAGCTACAACTATTTGGACATTTAGGTTGTCTTTCTTCTTCATTCAAATATTAATCAACCATCCTTGTATAGACCCTGGTACTCCTTATTTATAATGTTAATCCTCTTCTACAATATGAGCATCCTTACTAATCCTTATGAAACTATATAAAATCAATGAATTTCTGGGATGGAGTGTTATCATTATTTACATTTAGACTAACATCCTCATCAGCTTCAATGTGAATTTTCCAATTTCTAAGCACTATAACATTTAACATAGATATGAACAAAATCTAACAAGATCTGGATAAGTTATACAAAATAACAACAAAGATGAGGATCTTAGTTCAAATGTAAATAATGTAAATCTATTAAATCTGTTTATAACTAAATTATATTATAAAATTGGTCCCTCACTTTGTATTAATTGAATATACTTTTGAGTTACTTTTTATTCTTCTCATTTCTTGTTTGAATTTTCTTCAGTTGCAGTGAACAAAATCATTCATGCTCTTATTAACAAGCCATAAATATATTTAACAATGAATAAAATAAAATGGAAATAGATAAAAAAAAGAAACAAATCAGATATGAATTTGATTTATTAAATATTATTTGAAAAAAAATTATGATTGAATAAAAGCATAATTTGAATCAATTTCACTTGAAATCTAACAACATTATCATCCTAAAGAAAGTTCATATTTGCATTCTTGTTATTTTTGCTAACAATTATAAATTTTTTGACTATTGCTTTTGTGGTTTTATTGAAATCATGAAAAGATTAGAAAGTGAAGAAAATTTGTAAAATTTAAATTTATCAGAAAAACAAATAATCAAAACTTTCTTCATTAATGATAAAATTTTAACTCGGTATACAAAGACTAATTTTCACTGATATCAAGTCTAGTAAAAGTTTGACAATTTTTTACAATTTTGCAAAGATGAAAGTAATTCGGAAAATCCAATTTGCAGATAATCAGGGTTTTAAACTAACTTTTTATTTTGTTTGTCCTAAACACATCCCAAAACAACCTTAATCAACTTAAAAAACACTTTAAATATCATCATTTATAGTAACTATTATGTTAACATAAATTAAAAAAAAAGCATGTCCTACCATGAGAGTGTGGTTACTGTTTAAGCCAGTTATATTCAGGCATTCATTTGAAAGTTTTAGAGACCCTACTCATTAAATCTCTACAGTCTTTTCTTTGTAAACAGAAGGAATGGCTGTTAAATCTTAATGCAATCTGTAATATATATGCATATATTAATATATTATTAATATATGTGTTTATCTTATCCTCAATAAGAATATTTCTCTCCTTGTAGTTTATTTCCTCAATTGAACTTTGATGAGAACAAAAACCAGCCAGTTTTTTGCTGTTTTCTTTTTCAAACTGCCTTTTAGTTATTATATTTTTTCATCCATTTCCATCCATGAAAATCAGGTTTTAATGGCTATAATAAAACATGTCCCAAGAAAATCTCTATTTTTCTAAGCAGTACAAAGCAAAAAGTCTTTTTTCATACAGATAAGACAGATTTAAGAAAAAAAATGCTCAATTGACATGATCTCTTTCAATTATAACACTTTTCAAAATTTTATGAAATAAATGAAGAGTCCAGAGTTTACTTGATGGACACAATAATTAATGTGCGTTCCTAATGTTTTGGTTATTTAATGAATTTTAAAAAATTTGTAATCAGTGATATGAATATGAATGAAATTTTTTTATTGCAACAGAAAAGGTTATACTGCAAATAATTGGATTTATTTAATTCATTAAAGATGAAGTCCTTTTTTTTTCTTATTCTTTGTTTATTGTAATCTAAAAAATGTGATAAAGTTGTCCAAATATAAAATCTGCCATTTTTGATAAATATTCTCTGAGATGGAAGACATGACCTAAATTAAAATATTGAAGATCCAAAAGAAAGTTTTTACTTAGTGACCTATTTTTTGTGTCCGCAAGATTAGCAAATATCAACTGAAGCATTTACCAGAGTAATGGTAATATAATGGGGAAGTTAAGCTCAAATTAATAATAAACAATCACATTAAGATAGTCATGTAACAGTTTAAGATATTTATGATATGACATTTTTGATTTTGATAAGAAAAATATTTTGATATAAAATTAGTCACTATTGAAGTCAGAGGTCAATAAAGACCAATTGTTTTTAGGACTAGGCAACTATCATGATGAATATAAACGAAGGTCAGTGTAAGACAAAGCCATTGGGGAAAGCATACTGAGTTCCAGTTCCTTTTCTAGCCCTTGAATGTCCATATTGGCAGTCACATCCATCCAATTGGCAAGGAGAGATGATGATAATGGAGAAAGAAATTTGTTGCTGGAAAAAAAAGAAATAAAATAAACAAAACTGATTTTAGAAAAAATTAAACAGAAAAAAAAATTGGCATTTATTCTTACAATCCTGACAATGGGCATTAATAGGTTAATAATCTAACACTGTTATAAGTCTCTGTGGATGGTGTAATGAATAGTGGCTGAGTTTAAATTCCAGTTGAGTTTATTACATTCAATTATGCAAAAATACCTTTGGGAAAGGCATGAATTCATCTCTTTTCCCCACTAGCAATAGTTGGCAACCACTCTAGGAGAAGGACAGATCTGAATTCAAAACTGATACTTTAAACATTAGGTTTCAACCAAAGTGCTTAATCAAAGATCAACTCCTTGACTGATAGTTATGCAATGATCCTGTAACAATTGCATTTTTAATAACACTGGACAATAATCTTATGCCAGAAATGTTTAAGCAGATCCTTCAAAATATTCAACTAATGTTTGTTGTGCAGTTAATTAAAAAATGATTTTCAAGAATTCTGAATACAGAGATGAAAATTATAAATAATTAATAGGTATTCCAAATATAAAATCTCTATCAGGCCATGAGGTTTGTTTATATCAAGACTTTATCCATCATATTGGTGTGGTGCCTTAAGCAGAATAAATTTAAATAAAACGTCTTTAAAAAATAAAATAAAACCTTGGCCAAAGCCAATGGGCTGTGTGGTTTATTTATATAAAATTGAATCTTGCATCATTTTTGACAGGTTGTCGAATGAGTTCCCATATAATTTGATTTGATTTTTGTGGCTTATTTAAAGCTGAAACATATTTGGAATTGTAAGAATAATACTTTTTTTATTTGTTTTTAAGTGAATACTGCATTATAATTTTGTTTTTAGAGTAACAATGATTTGTACAGATACAAGTCCTACTATTTTAACCATAGCTGTTGGTAGAAGAAATGAATTCATACCTTAGCTTTCTGATATCTAATTCTGAGCCACTATCCAGTGCACCACCCACACATAAAGTTCCCATATAAACAAATGTAGATGATAATAGTAAGCTGAAGTTCATATATGAATGAATAGACCAAACTAGATTCTAGCAGAAAGCAAAAGTAAAGATGAACAAGCCAACTCAGATGATTATTGTTCTATCATAATGATAGTTATTAATGAACAACTCAAAATTCAGACAACTACAATACAATATCTGTCAAGAGGAGGAAAGGGAGTGCCAGCTTGAAAGACTATCAATAGTCAATAACAAGAATTAATTATTATAAATCTTAATAACTCATTAAACATGTTCTGGTCTTCCTTACTGTAGCAAGAAGTCAGTCAACTTTAGTTTTCTGTGACACATGGCTGGCTTGGATTTGTGATGTTTCAACTGTGAACTTGGGACCTCTTCAGATCTTCTAAATACAATATGAATAATCCTCTATTCATCTCTTGTTCAGTGATCAGAACACAAGTCCATTTGTCAATTATAATGTTATTATTTAGTTGCCATAATCAGGATTGTGTTAGCCATAGTGCTATACAAGTAGAAATATTAAGATTTTTGCATGACTTGTGGGTGAGAAATGAAATACAAATTGCAACGTGTAAGAAGAATAAAGAGAGGGAAAAAAGTTACCAATCATTTTTGTCAGACAGGTTTTCAGCCATAAAAGCATCCAGGTCTAAGCCAACCCCATAACCATTTCCTGTACCTTTAGGGGTCAATGCCAGGGCAGGGGGAACAGAATCTTCTACTTGGTATTTTGACAGTTGTTTGCTTAGAGCAGATATAAGATCAGAAGAACCTTCTCCCTGTTGTGTCACCAAAGATTTTTCTTGTAATACATTTTTCTTGTCTTCTTCAATGCAGCTCACCTGGAAAAAATATTTCTTATTTTAAAAAATCTACAAATATACAACCATTTTCTTTCAGACATTGAAAAGATAAAATAAAACATGAAATAATTAAGAAATAAATTTTAAAAGTAGGATTTATATAACCAGGTTCATCTTATCAATATGTTGTTCCCTGTGCTAACAATAATGTAATATTCTTGACATTGTCATTTGACAGTGTTTTTGATCTTCACAGTTATTGCATGTAGACATCAGCAAGCTGGAAGGTAACTAGATTTCACATGGATTTCACCCAGTGGTCATTGTGATTCCTGCTGATAATTCAGGTGTGAAAACTGGCTGTGCAGTCCTAAGCAATTTGCAGTAAATTGAGAAACTTTGATCTTGGCAATATATTCTTGTCTATCTGTACTTGTGTTTGTGGGTTTGTTAGTGATAGAAGCAATAGCAGCAAGAGAGGGGAATGGTTTATAATGGACCTCTGGTAACTTGTCTTGTCTGTGTGGCCTGTCTGTCTCTAACCCATTTCATTTATATAAGGAAGTTTGTGACTCTCTTTACATAGATTTATTGCATATTTTTTTATTAAGATATTCATATGACCTTTTGTTCAGTAACAGATAGCCCTCTTTGAAAGGAGATCAGGCTGAATCTGGAGTCTAAATTTGGGTAATGATGTGAACATCCGAGGGCTAATAGGACTTTGTATAAACATAGCAAGAATTCTTCCTTGGAATTATGGAAATTTTAGAAAACCATAAATCTTTGTCATATTGTATGGGAGGCAACGGGGGTAGTTTGGGTAAGATCTAGTATTAATGAATTCTACTTGGTTTATTTCAGGTTCAAATCTTTCTAGAGCCTTCTCCAAACTGATTTTATGGCTTATTTTTAATTCCGTTTTTCTTCCCTTATTCACATCAACATTTAGTTTCCCTGAGTTTTTGTCACTGTTTAATCTTAGTTATTTCTTGCTTCAAATTGTCATTAGACATTCTTAAGTAGTAAAACATTGAACTATGGTTACCACCCTGTTATATAATTAAAAAAATGTCTTCATATAAAGACAAGCAAGACAATTGCTTATATCTATATATACACAACTCAACGTGTTAAACTTGCTGACAAGTTTGATCAATGTTATTGGTTCCCATGAGAGTGAAAATGGTTCCTGAAGCCTGAAAATCACTTGTAATGCTTATTGCACATGTGGCAAACTAGGTTATCCTGTAGAGGGCCAAGCCTGTTTTGTAAAGTCTATTCAGATTGCTTGTGGGCTTTCATGTGACGGGTGTTTCCCATCATAGTAATGGTTGTAATTTGTCAAAGGCCTACAATATTACTTATTGTAGCTACTGAAGCCTGCATTAAAGATACATACTCTGTCACATTTGTATTACTGGCTCAAAGATTTACCCTTTTCTAGCTGCATACTTGACATTTACCCAACTCCTTGCATGATCTTGAACATTTTCATGAATTGTACACCTCCAATTATATCAATCACAAACAGCAGCACTATATGGCAGGTTGCAAGAGACTATTTTAAACATTTCTTGAAGTACTTCCTTGATTTATGCTGGGGTTGAGTAGCATAAAGCATTTGTTTGGGTATTCTGATGGCATCAAGGCAAATAAAATGGCCAGCCCAGTGAAGCTTGTGGTGATAAATGTGTGCCTCAATTCTGATTGCATTGGCCTTTTTACAGATCACAATGCCTGGCATGTTTGATATCCATTAAATAACAAGAATCAATCTTAAAACATTGTTAGCAGAATCTCTAGAGTATCTAAGTGTCTGCAGTACATAACTCGTGTCTTACAGGAGTAAAGCAGGTACGTCATCACACAGGTATACTGCCATCTTTGTGCATTTCTTGTCCTTTCAGATCAAACTTTACCTTTTAGAACTTCAAAAGCATCAGTTGCCTTCTTCAAACAAGTAGATCACTAAGAGAACAATGTAGGTGTTACAAAGTCACCTTGCTTGATACAATTTCATATCTTGACAGGTTCTGAAAGTAAACCACCAATGTTAACATGGAATAACTGGATGGATCTACAAAATATAGCCTAAGCATTTTTAGATCTTCCACAGAAGTTTTCTGTTTCTCTCCCAACATTGCAAGTGTTCAGAATGATTCTATGTATAATATCACCACCACATTTGAGTAAAGATGTTGAGCTTTCCAAGAGATTTCCCTATGTTCAACTTGCTGATAAATGCTTTTACTTCTTCCAAGCTAAAAGCATCATTCATAGATTCCACTGCTCTATATTATCTATCATCTGATAGGCCCATTTCTGCCTGATATTAACCTCCAGAAAAGTGACTCATTGTACCCTCTTGGTTTAACATTCTCAGCTAACATGAAGTTAAAAAAACTATACTGAATCCATTGCTAGATCAGCTGCTAAGAAAGTTAGTTCACTGTGTCATGTTAGACAATTTTTCTTTCCAGAATCTATCTGATACATCTATGTCTACCATTGTCCATGCTTAGAATATTGCTGCCACACATGGAATGGTGCCTCTGCTATATATTTAGAGATCCTTGATAAAATCCAAAGCAGAATCAGCAATATTATTGGTCCTGACCTGGTGTCTGCTTCAGTTACTTTCATGGTAAGATTGGCAACAAGGTCTCATCAATTTATCATTGAGTTGGCTAGATGTAATCATAAGTTCTATGTTAACAGTTTCTTTTCTCACACTTCTTGCTTGTGGAACTCTTTTCCAGGTGCATGCTTTACAGCTGACTTTCACCTTCAAATATTTAAATGCAATCTACTATCTTCCGGATTACTCTTCGATTTTCCACTATCATTAGTAATGTTTCCATTTTCTAATTCTTCCACACTCAATAACCCCTTGTGTCTTAGTGGTTTGATTGGGGTTAACTTGATTAAAAAAAGAAAGAACAATTTGTTTTTGCTGACAGTGGTAAAGAGCAGATTGGTCTACATGACTATCCCTGTTCATAAAGTGTTCTTTCCATCTCCTACTGATTTCCACAATGCTGTTAAGGAACTTTGTACCATCTTTTGAACTTTACTATTCTTTTTGACTACAGTAGCTTGCATTTCTGCAACTAAGTCAGACCACCAAGTGTCTTCCATTTCACAAAGCCTACATGGAGCATTGAGCTCTGCTTCTTTGAATTGTTTTTGGAGTTGTTGTTGGGTGTTTGTGGGCTGTCCTTTTTGTAGTATGTGTTCTCATATCTTGTTCATCAAACTAGTCATCATTTTTAGCTGAAGCTAACTTCATTCACTTTTGCTGAATTGAATATCTCATCACAAGATTCTTCTCAGTGGAATTAACACGAGTTTCAATTTGAGCTTGTCATGTGTCATTTGGCTTGGAGTTTGCAACATCCAGGAACTTTGGTAACTTCTCAGTAGTACAATTTCAAGTAACTGGCTTTAATCACCAAATGCATCTTGAAATGCACAAGTGCTTGTTTCATCCAATAAATGCGTTGTTTTGGTGTAAGGAATATTATCCGTACGATTGGGTCAGTGTTTGCGTCTAGCTAAGTTAAAACTAAGACAGAAGAAGACCGTCCTCTCCCCATTCCCCTATTTCGGCCTTGTGCCACATTTCTGTTATAAATTGCAGAATAAATATTGTTTCATCCAATAGTCCACACCTCATGTTGATCTTGCATTGTAGACATCCTGAATGTCAAGTTTGCTGATTTTAATGTAGTCTAGTAGGTGTCATTGACAGGACCTTGGGTGCATCAAGGCTGTTATATGGTCATCTTTGTGCTGGAATTGTGTACTTGCAATGTGATGGTGAAACCTCTCTAGGCAACTACATGTCTCCCAGTCACTTAAAAATCCCCTAACATGAAGTTTTCATTATTTGATTTTGAGTGCTTAATGTGGCATTCACCAATTGCACTAAATTGGTCAGACTTAATCAGTGAGACAGAAAATGTTTTGATCTCTTTTTCTAGACCCCTCCAAATATCTGGTGAGCAGTGCTATCCTTAAACGGGGATGCTCAGTTACCTTTCACACAACCAAGTGTTGCCATTGCCTTCATAGGTAAGCAAGCAACTTTATATCTATCAAAGGCTGCCAGTGTGTAGGTCAGCCACTGCATATTTCCAGTTCCACAGACCTGTATGTTACCATTTCACCAGAGAAAAAGTAGATGTTAAGATGTCAGTAATGCATGTGCTGAGAATTATGGTTGGCACAACACTGCGACAACTCACACCAATAATACTAATAATCCCAGAGACATGCATACGTGACTCCCAGTCACTCCCAGTAGGCTAATCAGGCACCTAGATACCAATCCCATATATATATATATATATATATATATATATATATATATATATATATATATATATATATATATATACACACACATATATATGCACACATACTCGTATGAGTTAAAGCTTTAGTGATTTGTCAAGGAGGAAACGAAACAGTGAAGTACTAAGTGACTTATAAAGACCACTGCATGCAGCATACATCTGTGAGGCTGGCATACTAAAGTACATGATGCAGGGAGAAAAAAACTTTGTTGTGTCAATCTTAAAATGATGATCTTTTAGCTGATTTTGAACACTGTCCATGAACAACAATTCAAAGGACACAACTATTACAGCAACCGAGCTGACAATGACCTGTTTCAGGAATTTACTTTCTGAACAAGTCAAACTCTTTCAAGTTATTTAAAGAACTTACCTGTATTGTTGGTAAAGGTGAAAACTGATTTTGAAATGAGCCATTGGGGAAATTTGTTTCTGGTGAGTTTGACATCAAATTTCCTGCTGTCCCGACAGATGATGATGTCAATGAAGAAGCTTCTGAAGACATGGTATAAATCTGTTTCTGATTCTTGTCTATAATCTCAAAGACATTATTGGATGAGATTGAATTCTCATTGGAAGAAGAGCGTTCAAAGGAGAGATTTTTCCATTTCATGACATTTGGGAAACCATCTTCAACAGAAGCAGTTGAAAGTGGAATGTCTGTTTGGACAAACAAGGCTGAAGAAACTGCAGAAGAAGAAGTGGTTGCTGTTGTTACTGTTGTTGTTGTTATAGCAGTATTGTTGTTGTTGTTATGTGTTGAAGGCAGTAAAGTAGACTGTGGAGGGGTTGATGAAAGAGACTTGCTCAGAACATTTGTGTCATGAGTGTGGTTGTTGCTATCAGTGGAATTACTTGGCATCAGAACTCTTTCACTTATACACATCCCTTGGGCTGGAGTTGCATGATGGGAAGAGGAAGTTGCAGCTGGACGTAAATGATTTAGAGTACTTTGTGCAGGCAGATAATTTGGGTCAAGCATTCCAACCTGTTGGTTGTTTTGCAGATTAAGAAGGCCTAACAGATGTAAACTGCTGACATCAAGTGTATTAAAAGCTTGTTGTGCATTTGTCTGGGAATTAGCATCATTAGTCACATTCAACAGATCAAACAAAGCTGTTGTCTGTGGATTATTGGTATTACAGCTGGTACTTGGTGTCAAGCTAGTTTCTGAGCCAGAATTAACTGAATTGCTACTTTCTGCTTGGAGTTGAAGATTCGATGTGCTGGCCACCTGTGTTACACCAGTCACATGATGTGACAGAGGTAAGACATGTGTCGCTGAACTATGACAAAGAATTAAAGGTTGATTACTGCTGCCATTGCAAGGGGCTTGTTGCTGTGTGCTGCCCAGCAGAACAGGAAGAGGCTCTTGTTCAGGGCACAAGGTCAGTGAACTTGAGGGTGTTGTATTATTTGAATTAGTAACATTTTTTATTAATTGTGAAGTGGATTTCTGAGTCTGCATGTTCTTCCAACGTTCCAAAAGTTCTTTATCTGCATCAGATAGTTGTTCTTCTGTGTCCGCATCTTCAAAGTGAAAAATGAAAATGGCATTTAACAGCCAGACGATATTCATCTCAAGAAATTAACATTCTCAACATTTTTCTTATTCTAGAATTCTAATTCTTGCTGTTTTCAGCCAATACATTCTTCAGCCTTCCACAGTATATGGGGGGTTCTGATTATAGCTATTTCTATATCTGATTAAATAATAAACAAGTCGGAAAACCCTTATAAATTTGGCATGTTTTGCTATTTGTTTAGCTTCATCAGAAATTTTCAAGTTTTGTGTCTATTAACTGATTAAATACATTTAAATATATAAGCAGTGATATGAAAACTTAAAAGAGAAAAGGCAGTTGGATTTCTTTCTAATATTAAATTTTGCAATGTTTTTTGTCAAAAGAGTCAAGTCCTGTTTTAAATTAGAAGTTACATCATATGCTTTTCCAGTTTTGCTTTTTTACCCACAAGAATAAGTGTTTGTATGATGACCAAGATTATATACTTACTTACAAAAATACATAATTAAGTATTTGATTTGTTGATAAATATGTAAGTTTTCACAAATGTCATTATTTTTTATTAATTATTAATATTTTAATTATTTTTTTCAAATAAAGCATATATTTCAACTTTTGTATATAAAAAATGAACACCTTTATCTTGTTAATATTGCTAATGTTGTTTTGATTGATCCATTTATCAGTTTTGTCATCAGAAAAGAAAAAGCTTATTTTTTCAGAAAAGAAAATGGTGACAAAAAATTAATTCATAATTTATCAACCAGATCGGACCATTTCAGCAATGATCCAACACTTTTTCTAAAAAGCTGTATGAGACTGGCATGCATCTGATTGACAACCTCCAATATGCAGCCTAATTTTATCACTCTGCATCAGTACTCTGTCAATCTGCAGCCTAATTTTATCACTCTGCAATCTATCTGTCAATATGCAGCCTAATTTTATTTATCTCTGTCAATATGCATTAATTTTGCAACAGTACTATCTGTCAATATGCAGCCCAATTTTATCACTCTGCATCAGGTTACTTTCTGTCAATATGTAGCCTAAGTTTATCACTCTGCATCAAGTACTCTCTGTCAATCTGAAGCCTAATTTTATCACTCTGCATCAAGTACTCTCTGTCAATATGCAGCCTAATTTTATCACTCTGCATCAAGTACTTTCTGTCAATATGCAGCCTGAATTTATCACTCTGCAGCAGTACTCGCTATCAATATGCAGCCCAATTTTATCGCTCTGCATCAGATACTCTCTGTCAATATGCAGCCCAATTTTATCTGCAGCAGTTTCTCTATCTGCATCAGCCCAATTTCATCACTCTCAGCAGTATTCAATATGAAGCCTAATTTTATCACTCTGCAGTATTCTCACAATATCAATTTTATCACTCTGCAGCTGTACTCTCTGTCAATTTTATCACTCTGCATCAGTACTCTGTCAATATGCAGGCTAATTTTTTTATCAATACTCTGCATCCATCAGTACTATCTGTCAATATGCAGCCTGAATTTATCACTCTGCAGCAGTACTCTCTGTCAATATGCCTAATTTTCTCCTCTCCATTTTATCGCCTTATTTATCAGATCAAGTACTCTCTGTCAATATGCAGCCCAATTTTATCACTCTGCAGCAGTACTCGCTATCCATATGCAGCCCAATTTTATCCCTCTGCAGGAGTACTATCTGTCAATATGCAGCCTAATTTTATCATTCTGCAGCAGTATTTCATCAATATGCAGCCTAATTTTATGCAGTACTTTCCAGCCCATCGCTCTGCAGCAGTATTCTCTATCCATATGCAGCCCAATTTTATCACTCTGCAGCAGTATTCTCTAACAATATGCAGCCCAATTTTATCACTGCAGCAGTACTCTCTGTCAATATGCAGCATAATTTTCTCCTCTCCATCAGTACTATCTGTCAAATTTTATCACTCTGCATCAGTACTCTCTGTCAATATGCAGCCTAATTTTATCACTCTGCAGCAGTACTTTCTGTCAATATGCAGCCTAAGTTTATCACTCTTATCTCTCTAGCCTAAGTTTATCACTCTGCAGCAGTACTTTCTGTCAATATGCCAGTTTATCACTCCATCAATTTTTATCATTAATTTTATCCCTCTGCAGCAGTACTCTCTGTCAATATGCAGCCTAATTTTATCACTCTGCAGCAGTACTGTCTATCAATATGCAGCCTAATTTTATCATCTCTCTGCATCAGGTACTCTCTTCTCTAATTTTATCCAGTATGTCAGCCCAATTTTATCACCCTGCAGCAGTACTCTGTCAATATGCAGCCCAATTTTATCACTCTGCAGCAGTACTCTGTCAATGTCAATCACTATGCATCAGGTAACTTTTATCACAATTTTATCACCTTGCAGCAGTACTCTCGGTCAATATGCAGCCTAGTTTTATCACTCTGCATCAAGTACTCTCTGTTAATATGTGGCCTTATTTTATCCTCTGCAGCAGTACTCTCTGTCAATATGCAGCCCAATTTTATCACTATGCATCAGGTACTCACTGTTAATATGCAGCCCAATTTTATCACTCTGCAGCAGTACTCTCTGTCAATATGTAGCCTAAGTTTATCACTCTGCAGCAGTCTGTCAATATGTAGCCTAAGTTTATCACTCTGCAGCAGTACTTTCTGTCAATAGTAGCCTAGTTTTATCACTCTACTCTCTGTCAATATGTAGCCTAAGTTTATCCTCTGCATCAATTACTCTCTGTCTAATATGCATCAATAATTTATCCCTTTTGCAGCAACAGTACTATCTGTCAATATGCAGCCTAATTTTATCACTCTGCAGCAGTACTCTCTGTCAATATGCAGGCTAATTTTATCACTCTGCAGCAGTACTATCTGTCAATATGCAGCCTAATTTTATCCCTCTGCATCAAGTACTCTCTGTCAATATGCAGCCCAATTTTAACACACTCCATCAGTACTATCTGTCAATATGCAGCCCAATTTTATCACTCTGCATCAGGTTACTCTCTGTCAATATGTAGCCTAAGTTTTTTATCAAGTACTCTGTCATCAGCCTAATTTTATCACTCTGTCAATATGCAGCCTAATTTTATCACTCTGCATCAGTACTTTCTGTCAATATGCAGCCTGAATTTTATCACTCGCTATCAATATGCAGCAGCATCAGATACTCTCTGTCAATATGCAGCCCAATTTTATCACTCTGCAGCAGTACTCTCTATCCATATGCAGCCCAATTTTATCACTCTGCAGGAGTACTATCTGTCAAAACACAGCCTGATTTTATCATTCTGCAGCAGTATTCTCTATCCATATGCAGCCCAATTTCATCACTCTGCAGCAGTATTCTCTATCCATATGCAGCCCAATTTCATCACTCTGCAGCAGTATTCTCTAACAATATGCAGCCCAATTTTATCACTCTGCAGCAGTACTCTCTGTTAATATGCAGCCTAATTTTTTCTGCACTCTGTCATGCAGCCTAATTTTACTGCAACAGTACAATCTGTCAATATGTAGCCTAATTTATCACTCTGCAGCAGTACTCTCTGTCAATATGCAGCCCTAATTTTATCAGCTACTCTCTGTCAATATGCAGCCCAATTTTACACTCCACTATCTGTCAATATGCAGCCCAATTTTATCACTCCAGCATTTTATCAGCCTAATTTTCTCTCTCCATCAGTACTCTCTGTCAATTAGCCTTATTTTATATGCAGCCCAATTTTATCACTCTGCAGCAGTACTCGCTATCAATATGCAGCCCAATTTATCCTCTGCAGCAAGCCTGTCAATATGCAGCCTAATTTTTATCAGTACTTTCTGCAGCCTAATTTTATCGCTCTGCAGCAGTACTCTCTGTCAATATGCAGACTAATTTTATCACTCTGCAGCAGTATTCTCTATCCATATGCAGCCCAATTTTATCACTCTGCAGCAGTATTCTCTATCCATATGCAGCCCAATTTTATCACTCTGCAGCAGTATTCTCTAACAATATGCAGCCCAATTTTATCACTGCAGCAGTACTCTCTGTCAATATGCAGCATAATTTTCTCACTCTCCATCAGTACTATCTGTCAATATGCAGCCCAATTTTATCACTCTGCACCAGTACTCTCTGTCAATATACAGCCCAATTTTATCACTATGCATCAGGTACTCACTGTTAATATGCAGCCCAATTTTATCACTCTGCAGCAGTACTCTCGGTCAATATGTAGCCTAAGTTTATCACTCTGCAGCAGTACTCTGTCAATATGTAGCCTAAGTTTATCACTCTGCAGCAGTACTCTCTGTCAATATGTAGCCTAAGTTTATCACTCTGCATCAATTACTCTCTGTCAATATGCAGCCTAATTTTATCTCTCTGCATCAGGTACTCTCTGTCAATATGTAGCCTAATTTTATCACCCTGCCGCAGTACTCTGTCAATGTGCGGCCCAATTTTATCACGCTGCAGCAGTACTCTGTCAATATGCAGCTTAAGTTTATCACTCTGCGTCAGTACTCTCTGTCAATATGCAGCCTCATTTTTTCACTTGGCATCAGTACTCTCTGTAAATATGCAGCCTAGTTTTATCACTCTGCATCAAGTACTCTCTGTTAATATGTGGCCTTATTTTATCACTCTGCAGCAGTACTCTCTGTCAATATGCAGCCCAATTTTATCACTATGCATCAGGTACTCACTGTTAATATGCAGCCCAATTTTATCACTCTGCAGCAGTACTCTCTGTCAATATGTAGCCTAAGTTTATCACTCTGCAGCAGTACTCTCTGTCAATATGTAGCCTAAGTTTATCACTCTGCAGCAGTACTTTCTGTCAATATGTAGCCTAAGTTTATCACTCTGCAGCAGTACTCTCTGTCAATATGTAGCCTAAGTTTATCACTCTGCATCAATTACTCTCTGTCAATATGCAGCCTAATTTTATCACTCTGCAGCAGTACTCTCTGTCAATATGTAGCCTAAGTTTATCACTCTGCATCAATTACTCTCTGTCAATATGCAGCCTAATTTTATCACTCTGCATCAAGTACTCTCTGTCAATATGCAGCCTAATTTTATCACTCTGCATCAGTACTCTCTGTCAATATGAAGCCTAATTTTATCACTCTGCAGCAGTACTGTCAATATGCAGCCTAATTTTATCTCTCTGCATCAGGTACTCTCTGTCAATATGCAGCCTAATTTTATCTCTCTGCATCAGGTACTCTCTGTCAATATGCTGCTTATGTTTATCACTCTGCAGCAGTATACTGAATAATCTCTGTATTCATTCTACAAAGTAAAATGTGTGCCTTTTCCCCTCAGATATGATCCACCATAGCCGATTATTTTCTACTCTTATATGTCACAAATTTTCATATTCTTTCAGTCTGTCTTTAATATAATTTTATATTTTTCTACATTTGCCTGCAATATTACAAATTTACATTATTTACAGTCAGTCTAATGTCCTAATGTTTTTTGTTATTATCACTGTCTCTGTTGGCCTCCTTCAAGTGTTTGTTGATCCAGATAACTTTCAGGTGATTTCAAACTGAACTTTTTATTTAATCTATGGGTGTAGATTGTGCTCATTCACCTGTCCATGTCTAGGAGCATCTTGTTCTTATTTAGTTATTCCCAGTCCTGTTTCCAATGAGCCTAAGTCTGTACTACCTAGCCTAGGGAAAGAACTCATAATTACTATATCCCCAAATTTTAGAGACTTAGTGGAAACAATGCAAGCAATAACTGAGCAGTACTAAAATGTGAAGAAAATGAGGTTTCCCTAGAAATGGGAACAATCTATCCTGCAGATTAAATAAAGGGTTCAATTTGAAATTTTCTGAAGGTTACCAAGATTGACAGACACCTGAAGAAAACCTGGGGACATAATGGCAAAAATGCTGTGATAATAACTAATAACATCAACTAAAAAAAAAAAAATAAATAAAAATATAACCTTACTAAGGGGGCAAACAGATCACCTGTAGTAAGAATTGATCGGGGTACCCAAATTCTGTCACCTACTTGTGACTCCATTGTTGGATGTAGTTTTAGGTCATACCCAAGACCCAGATTTTTATAATCCTAGATTAGAAATTATTTGTGAAATTTATTTTAAATCTTGAATACCAACCTTTTTTGTCTTTCATTCGTTTTAAGGCTCGCTCTCTTCTTTTACGTCGCTTATCTTCACGTTCGCGCTGACGCTGAGCTGCAGTGACTGGACGAGGCCTTCCATCATCTTTCACTTCATTTTCTGAAAGATACAAACAAAACTCAAATTATTACATCAACAATCTAATTCTTAAGGCATAATCAACAGAAATAACTTAACCACAAAAGAATGATACAGTGTAGACATAGAAATCAACACTGCATAGTAAGCGGTACTTTCATGGCCTAATGGTAGCTTACAGCTTAAAATTGACAGTGACCATGCAGTGTTGATTTATCTGTCCACACTGTTTACATCTATAAATAACTCTGATATTGATCACTCTTTTCTCATAAATATAGCAAAAAACTATTATTATTATTATTATTCAGTAGAACAGGGAATATCTCATAAGCTTTGTGGTGAAATTCTCTTGGTGTTGAATAAGTTATTTGATGTGAAGTGCAATTATGTTTCAAGAACTTTTGACCCCTGCTGGTCATTTTCAGGAAAAGAAAGTAGAAATCAAGAGATAACCATTATGGGATTTATGTTGTTAAAAGTGAAAATTTTGAAATGAATGTAGGTTCACATGTTATGACTGTAGAATGGACTTTATTGTTATGCATCTGCTAAAATGACCTTACAATTCATAGGCATTTTAACAAGTGCACATCTACATTGAAACAAATTTTATTGATAGGGAGTTGTAGTTTTTTCATGTGAATGACTTCCATTCATCACACAACAAAAGATAACTCACCAATAGACTTAACAGATATTCCTTGTCAGTTTTTTGTAACACAACATGTTTAAATGAAACATTTCTGCATAAATATAGTGTTTACTATATATATATATATATATATATATATATATATATATATATATGAAATACACAAAAGTCAGTTGGATATTGAAAATTTTCATTTTATTGCTGACATTTCACTGTTTTCTGTGAGCATTATCTAAACTAAAAAACTTCAGGAAAGAAATTGTCACCATAGTAACCCTGCTACTTAAAAATGCTGTGATCAATTTGAAAAATTTTAAGAGTTGATAAAATTTAAAAATAAATATTCATGAACAAAACAATGAGATTTGTACATAGGAAATATGTTAAGTTGTAAATGTGTTGACTTGATATAGAAAAATAAAGCACATACATCCAAATAAGATAATGAATACTTATAATTTATAATATAATTTATGATTGCAAATTATTGAGGTGTTAAGGAAAGTATAAAACTTAATCAAAATCTAAGATGTTTAACTAGTATATAGTTTAATATTATTTTCTTCAAATATTTAATATCTTAGCTAGAAAATTTGATGTTATAAAAACCTAGTTTTTGATTAATCAAATTGGATTGTCATAGAGTTGATTCAATAACTCTCAAGCATCAAGAGTCACCACTCACAACAAACCAGTGAAGACCCCATTTGGTAAGCACATTCTAAGCCCCAACTAACTGGGCTGCATATTGTAAATAAAGTAAATGTATATATAGCAAATAAAATAAATGTCATATATGGCAAATAGAATAACTGTCATATACAGCAAATAGAATAAATATTGGTAGATGAGGACATCCACTTACCTCCTCGTTTCTTTAGTGTTGCATTTCTCAGAGCAGCTTTAATAAGTTCTTTGGTATCAGCAGAAATTGTCTGGTTATCAGATCCAGAACCCTGGGAATCCTGAGTTTGAGATGCTGGAGTTTTTGGCAATGAGGAAGTAGAATCCATTTTTAATTCAGTTGATTTAGCACTGAGCATTTCCACATCATCAGATAATGTAGAAACAGACAGTAGGCTTTTGCAGGATATTGAACTTTTACCTGAAGTGGAATTGCTTGTTGAATCAGAGACTGACTCCTTAGACAAATAATGACAAGTTATAGACAATTGCTGGTTCTCTTTCCCTCCTGCTTGTAAAGAATGTTTGATCTTGTCAGCAGTTGATGATGACTTGAATCTTTCACGTAATTGCTTGACATAAGCTTGCAAAGCAGCACCTTGTTCAGTTATTTCAAGAGAGCTGCTAAGTGAAGAGGGTCTCAAAGAAGATGAATCACCAAGTGAATTTTTTACATTTTCATTTGTTTTTGGAGCTGGACGCAGCACTGGGTTGAAGTTAAGTACAGGATTTTTTTGTTCATGGAACTCAATTATTTCATCATAAATAGCTTCTCGGAACTGAGCAACTGTTGTGTCCTTTGAAAAGAGAAAAGACAGAAATACTTCAGACAAAAAAGAAAGTCAAGTTTAGTTCTTTGTCAATCTAAAACATAAATTATCATATTATAGTAATTCAATTTCTTTAGTCATACGACTACATTATGTTGAAACACTGGTTCCCATATGATCGCCAAAGTTAAGCAACATCAAGCCTGGTTAGTACCTACATGGATGACTGCTTGGGAATACCAGGTGCTGTAATCTTGTATGTGCAGGTGGTGTAGTGGATAATAGCTCGGCGTGGTTAACCAGAGAGCTGTGTTTGGTTTGTTATATTCACTCATGTGCAAATACCCCTGGAAATGCACCTCTTCTCCCTCAGCTATGAATTAATTAGTAAGACATGCTTTGTTAAATCATTATCATCTCCCCCTCCCTACAAAAAAATTCTTACTATCTAAAAAATATTTTCTGGCTTTAAATAACCTGCAAGAGGTCAATAAGCTGCAGAAAACAAATCAATCAAATAAACAATTTCTGTATAACACAGCAAAAATGGCACATTGTAGTGCAATTTGTGTTAACACAATACTATTAAACTGCACTAAATTGGAGAATAAAGCAATTTCCAGTTCAATCAAGCAATTAGTTTCCAAGTAATTTTTAATTAAGTGATACACCACCACTGCAAAACAAAAATCTGTTCAAGGTAGGTAACTGCTAATTACAGATTCATCTGTATTCTTCTCTGTCAAGCATCATGACATACCAGTGACAATATTTTAATAAGAAGAATTAAGCTTAATGATGATTACCATTTGAAAATATAAATTCTATAAATAGGAAGCAAATTGATATCAAGTAGAAACTGACAATGTCAGCACTTAAGCAAATAATATGAAATCTACATAAATTTATATAAATATTTATTTATGTAAATAGATAACATAATATTGAAAGTTGAAAAGTATATAAAGTTCTGAAATGCTGGTATGAGAGAAATAATGAAATGTCAATTTGAGACTGTATAGCAAAGAGAGTTGCTGAGGACAACAACACCAGTCTTCAACAACAAGAACACAAAAGAGAAAGGTAAAATTCACAATGTATTCTTTCTGTTAAGTTTTATTAGTGTGAATGACCAAAATATGCCTTAACTTTCATGCATTCTTAATCACTATAGAAACAGTCAATTTGTGTTGTATGAAGGCAAAGGTCAGTATGGCAAATTGCAACCTCAATAATTTTGCAAACATTCAGAAAATACAACTAATCCTTTCAACTCAAATTGTATAAATTTGGTCTCAAAGGCTTGTTTTCTTTCTTTAAATCCCTTTTACATATTTTATGAATAAACAGACTCAAAATGTTGTAAATTAATTACAATGGCATAACTGATAAAAACTTGCAACATCTTGAATATGCATTGGAATTTTAATCAATATTATAAGCACAGGTAGATTAAAATTAATAGTTATCTATACAGATCAATATATGCACAGGTTCCAAAATATCAACAGTACTTAGACCCCATATTAATACCTGGTATATTGTCCTTGGGTGTTAACAGAGGCCTGTACTTTTATATGAATATGTTCATACAAACAATGAATACTATTCTGCAATACCTTATTCCACACATTTTGCACCGATTGACACAATATAGTCAATGTTGTAGGTGGGTTAAGTGAATGAGTCAGGTGATGTTCCGTCATGCCTCATACGTGTTCAATTGGAAACAGGTCTGGCAATCATGCATATCAGGAAAGTTATTGAACATCTTGCAAAGAATGTTGAGTAGTGTAAACAATATCCTGCTGGAAGAGTAGTAAGAATGGCAGCATAACAAATTGAACAATGTGCTGAATGTAAATTATGTTTTTCAACACCAAAGGTGAGTAAGAATTGTGATTTTATCCATATCATGATGGCAAGGGTTGGGTTTGTTTTGATTGAATGCATACTGGAATTTTATCAGAATATCTAAATCTGCCCTTCATGCATATAATGTACCCAAGCCAAAAATCTGTATCATCCTTCACAGTGTTGCAGTTTTATTTTCCATCAGCATTACATAGTTTAATAGCTAAAAAATTAAAAATCTAAGATTTTACTTACTTGTTTTTCAAAATCAAAATTAAATGCAGGAACACAAATTGGTTCATCATCTTGATCATGGTAACCAGTGAAGTAGGGATGCCTCAAGGCTTGTTCAACAGTCACACGATCGGATGGATTCAAGACCAACATTTTGCCAAGCAAATCAAGTGCTCTTCGACTTGCTTTAGGATAGAGAGTTGACCAGGGAACTGGATTTTTCTTCTCCATTTCTAGAAATGGGAAAATCTCATCATTAAAGTGCAGATTATAGCCTACAGTATCTGAGTAGAAAATGTCACCTAAGTTATGACATTGAAAAAAGTTAAAGAATTTTTTTTTATTTTAAACATTAGAAAGAACAATTTATTTTTCTAAATGAAATAAGGCATTTCGGTTATACAAAGTGTTATACAAAAACATTGTTTTATATTTTAAAAATTGATTTTTGTTTTCACCAAAATTACAAAATAAAAAAATTAAGATACAAACACTTTTTGTAATTTGAATTTAAAAAAACACTATTATTACAACATACTATGAAACATAAAAATAAAAATTTAAACAAATATATTAATACGAGTTAATATGAAATGAAACAATATCAATGATATCAAATAAAAAAATAATAGCATCAAATGTATTTAACATTTAAATAAATTTTTGTAATTCTAATAAAAATATAAATCCTATCAAAGAAATAATATTAATAAGAGATAAAATCTAATTAAAGATTTGGTATTGAGGCACATTTATACAATTCTAATAATAAAGAATATCAACAAAAAATCAAATAAGAAATTTAATAATTCAAATTGAACACAATTTTTGAAGTCCTAAAAAAATATTAATAAGAGATCCTAATAAATCAAAAGCAATTAAGAGATTTTATCAGATAAAAAAATATTGATAATAGATTATGGTGATCACAAGATATCTGACTCATAAGGATTGTAAGAACACATGTACTGCAGCTATAGCAGCAGTGGGTGTATCTAGGGCAAATTAGCTTGATGAAGCCCATCTTTCTTTGTCTTTTTTTTTAAGAAAATAATAATATTTCAAATTTATGCTTCTTATTTAAGAAATATGAAAATAAGCTACATTTTCTTCCCATTGATGCTTTTTTATTAAAAAATATGAAAATAGCTATTTTTTCTTCAGAAATATGAAAATAAGCTATATTTCCTTGAAAGTTATTAAGAATAATGAAAATAAGTAATATTTTGTTCAGATTTAGGCTTTTTGTATTTAGCAAACCCTTTATTTCGCTCACTGGGGTAGACTGTTCTAGTTCCATGTGCCATGTTTGATGGATGTCAGTTATCAGTTATCTCCTGTTGATTTCCTTCTGAAAGTTCTCCACTGCCGTATTGAACTTACACTCTTTGGGTTCTGTCACTGGATCTAACCAACACCTTTATCCATTGTGCCACGTGTCCTTGAGGACATCTGGGTATGAATTTATAAAGGGTTTAGTTCGAACTTCCAACCACTTGAAGAAGGCCGGAGCGTACAATATGGCGACAAAGAAGAGCTCATACATGTTTTTATATTTTGTCTTGAAAGAGCAAGGTCTGAACATTCAATTAATATATGTTTAATTGTGTATGCCATTTCCAATGCTTGGCATATTGGTTGATCTTCCTTGTTTAGAAAGTACGATTCTTGTGTAGCCAATGCATAAGTGGGCTAGTACTACTACTTTCTTTCAATGGTTTCTGAAAGCTGACTTCCTTTCTCCTAGTTTGGGCTGAATTGCAAAGAGTTTATTGTGTGGATTATCATCCCAGCACTGTTGCTATTCCTCTTGAATATATTTGGTAATGACCTCCTTAAAGTTGGTGTATGGGATTTAGGTCCTTGAGTCTACAATCCATATCTAAAGCTGATTTGGCTGCTAGGTCTGATTTATAGTTACCTTCCATTCTGATGTGGTGAGGAATGGATTTTTAGAGATAGTATTGGTTAGTTGGTCAGCAACATCTTTTTTTACTGGTTATTTTAAAGTTATTTATCAGGAGGTGTGTGCCTGCTATTTTCTTTATCATATTCCAGACAGATTTTGTTTTTGTAGCAGAATTGAGTTTGTTGACGTAATTTTTCCAGCATTCTTTTTTGGTTTCTTTATTTTCCATGCCTTTGCTTGGAGTTGCTTAAATTGCAGCAAATTAGAAGTTGTAGGTTGTTTGTTGAATTCTCTCAGAGCTGCTCTTCTTAGCCTGATGGATTTTTTTACATTTTTTACAAGATCTGTTGTGTTTTTTTGTGTGGAATTTTTTGGAATGCATTTTTAGCTATAGGATTTCAATGAGAATTTCCATGAAATATTTTAAGTCCTTGATGCTTTTTCCTTTAACTAATTTTTCAGAACATTGGGTTTCAAATTTTTCCCAGTTTGCACCACCTAATTTCCAAAGAAGAGGATTTTTATCATTATGTTCTGAGTTTTGTAGGATGATTGGCAAGTGATCGCTACCACATGTGTCTGCCAGTACTCTCTGAGAGAAATCCATATTAACTGATGGATCACATAGGAATGTCTATTGCCAAGTAGCTCCCAGTAAATGAATTTATGTAAGTCTGTGTTTTATCATTATAAATGAATAAATCGTTTCTGCTAATTATTGTTTCTAAGGTCCTTCCATTTTGGTTTGTGTCTTTATAACTCTATATAGTGCTGTGACAGTTAAAATCCCCTAGTATCATTAAAGGGTGCAGGGAGTTATCTTATGATTTCTGGAATTTCAGTTTCATTTACTCGTTCATTCATATATACTGAGCAGATGTTTATTGTCATGTGGAAGGGTCACTTTAACAGCAGTCACCGGTAAAGTAGTTGTTAAATTTATTTTACTTTGAGGTACATCATTCCTAACTAGAACGGATGTACCACCTGACACTTGAAGCCCCGTGTCATGTGTGTAATTGTATTGATGGCATTCTTTTATATTCAGGTTGTCATTTTGCTTAAGGAATGTTTCTTGAAGCCAAATAACTACCTGTGACAGGTTTGTTATTAGCAGAAGCAGTTCATTTATGTTTGCCTTTATTCCACAGCAGTTCCATTGAATTATTTGATACATGATTTGTAAAGGCTTTAGAAAGATTTGTTTAGTCTTTAGCTTAGTATGTGGTTGTGTTTTCTGAGGTTTTGAGTTTTGGAGGTTTTAGCCATTTCTGGGTTCTGGCTTTCCATCTCCATTTCTTCCAGTTTGTTAAATCAGTTTTGGTTAAGAATTTGGTCACTGTGAATTTTTGGTTTTTGTTTGGTTGGTTCTGTTTTTTTTTTTGGGAGATAAGTTCTTAAGTCTGTCTTTAATGGTCACAGCAATCTCCTATCCATCTACCAAAGATTGCTGTGACCTTTGCTTTGTGGGAGATTTTGCATTTTTTAGGGAAGTTGTTTGTGTTTGATTGATAGATTTTTATTTATTTTTTCTTTATTTATTATTTCAATTCTTTCATTAGCTTTCTATTGTGGTTCAGTTTATACTATTTCCTTGAAGTATATATCTTTTAAGTAGTTTTGAAATTTGGGCCAGTCATTTAGTCCTAAGTGTAGAATCTTCTCAATGATGTCTCTTTATTTCTCAGGTACACTGGTATTTGTTGTGGTCATTTTTTGCCTTATTTTTGCATAGGAAGGGACTTTCATGTAGCTTTCTACTATCTGCCTTGCTTTTATGAATGAGACATTTCATTTATGTTTCACCTTGATGGTCTCCTTTTCCCTTTTGCAGAAATCACATGATTGTGAGTATGCTGGATAGTTTTCCTGGTAGTTAGCATATATTACTTCATAGTGGCATTCTTCGTTTGTCTGAATCCCTTTGGCTACATTTTCCACATATTGGGTGACTCCTGTAGCTATTCCTATGATGTCCAAATTTTTGGCACTTGAAGCACCTTAGTGGAGCAGGAATATATTGTTCCACTGGCTCAAAAGTAAGGATATACGTGTCTGTTGTTATGGTTTCTCCTTCCTTTTTATTGTAATTCTACAATAATCACTTACTCCCTGGCTTCCTAAGGAAGATTTGATTTCCTCAGGTGAGGCAAGAGACAACTCTCTGCTTCTAATGACTCCCTTAGAAGTGTTCATTCTTTCATGAGAGAAGGTTTTAATTTTGAGATTATGAAAAGTTTTCACCTTGATTAAACTTTCGGCATGTTTCCTATTTTCCACTTCTACTAGCAAATTGACGTTTTGAGGTTAATCCTACTCAATAACACTTTTTCAATTAAGAAAGGGGAAAGTTTTACTAAAAGAGTTTCATTTAGGGATACGAGCATGAGAAATCTTGGAAAGTCAATACTTATTTTTCAGGATCAGAATCTGAAAGATATCTTTTGGGTTTTTTGTTTTGGTGATTCATAATTTTGATATTCACTACTTGTGCTCTCCACCCACCTCAGGGCCTGACAGTGAGATGTGTCAATGGGGAAACTCAGTCACCTTGACAGGTCAGACCTACAGAAACCAATATACTCATATTTAAGACAGAGTCTGACCACCCATTAAACCATTTATTTCATTTCCCAAATCTTAAGTGTACAAACTGGTATGCTTACAGCCATGGTCAAGGTCTCTTCGAACCGAGTGACCCTCAGCCATCACCTTTTAACACTTATAAATTGAATAGAGATTGTATTTTATCCCAGTGTATATTTGGGGTATTTTGTTATAAAGTGCTCCAGAAATTGATATAGTTATAGGTGCTAAGGCTCGACATATCCAGCCGATTGATCGAAATGGGCCTCTCTGACCACTCATCTAGTCCAAGTAAGGGTCAAAGTGGTGTGTTGGGAATCAGAAGTGACTAACCCTGATTCCTGAAGCCCAGATATGACAGGTTGCCACCCACAGGAAACAGGTGGCCTCATTTTTTACTTGTCATAAGAGGTGCAATTGGCATTTTCTGAAACCCCAGCCAACAGGGCATTTCTCACATTGTGATGTAGAGTATAAAAGCATGGTGATATCATAAGGTATAGGCAAAGTGTTCTGAATTAGTTGTAATGATGTTGTGAAGCAATGTTCTGATCTTCATCATCATCATCTGAATGGTTCGTTGAAGAGATTTTCCTTGCAGTAGTTGTATGGACTTATAGGTGCTATCAAAAAGTTGGGAGAGCTTAAACATTGCATGCAAACTAAATGACTTTTTGCTGTTACCATTTGTGATATCACTGTAAACATTTGCAAATAAGTTCCTTCAAATGAGATAGAAGAAACTAAAATGAAGGGAAGTTATTTTATCTTTCATGGTCAAATTCCATGAACTGTTGGGTTACATCTATGTTTGATTGTAAAAGAAATGGTTTTTGGTATAATATATTACTGGTTCAGACTGAAAATCATGCTTGTGTAGCTATTTCAGTTTTCAAAAGATTTTAAATTCTGAAGAATCTTGAGTAAAATGAAAAATCTTCTGAAACTCCAAAGCAAGCCAGATTTTGCATCTAACTGATTGGGGCAATCACATTTTAAGCCATACAACTGAAAGTCAATGGACCTAGTCTAATGGTATAATCGGTTTTCTCTTAGGTTTGTGATGATGCTTTATTCCCTAAACCATGTCTAATGCCATAGTCATTACCTGACTGATATTTTAATCTTATTTGGATTGAGATAAAATATTCTCACTATTAATTTTTGACTAAATTTCTTCGCTTGCTTATAGCAACATGAAACTGAAAGACTTTGTTGTTACTGCAAATGTATAAACACACAAATTTAGAAATTTAACTTACGTTTGATGAATGTCTTTATAATGTCAGATTTACAAGCAGAAAGAAATTTTTCAGATGGTGAGCCAAGAACATCAATAATTAATTGGGCTTGTTCGATATAATATTTCCCTGGAAAATAATTGAAAAAAATAAATATTTGTTTTAAAAGCATCCAGCTGCTAATAATATTTATGATTAACAAAGTATTTGATATTTACTAAGTTTCCTATGAGACAAGGCTAAAGAGGAATAAATTAAAGGTAGTTGTGTGATGTCCATGTTCAAAGTGGTGAAAGTTTCAAAGTTTCTTCCCTGAAAAACAGCATTTGAAATCCTAACTAATGGCACTGAAAGATAATTCATAACAAATCTACTAAAGATTATTTTGGAAGCCTTTGTTCTAATAACAAGCCAATAAAAAATCTTATAAAAGATTTAAAAAATAATTGTTTTGTCAACATTTTAACAAATAGCTATCAAAATTAAAATTTCTTTTACTGTTAACTTTCTACACTTTATATTCAATGGTCAATAATGAAACGAAACAGTCAAGTAGAAATATAAGACTGACCTGGAAACAAATGTTTGCGTCCCAACATTTCTGCAAAGATGCACCCAACTGACCACATGTCCATTGCACTACTGTAATCCAATAGAGAAAACATAATCTCAGGTGCCCGATACCATCGAGTGGCTACATACAGTGTCAGAAAACAATTCTCATTGTCAGACTGGGAAGAAGATATTCCTCGTGCCATACCTAAAGTAAAAAAGTATATGAAAGTATATAGAAAAAAAGAATTTACTGACCTATGAAAACCTATTTTGGGGAGATGATTGCCCACTATAACTAATTAGATCCTCTCTAACTAGACAGCTGGGAGTTTTTTGTGTCATTGACCAATAATGTCATTGTAGGATTTTGATATTTTTGTAAGTAGATCCTATAAATCGGAGAAATATATTTATTTATGAAAGTTGCTCTGAAAGAAATGTTAGCTATAACATTAGCTATGGATGTTAATATGACAATAGGTTTTTTATTTTACCTTGCTAAAAGCATGTGACATAAACGTTTCTACAAAGCAGAGTTGTGTCATTGAATTCATCCATACAAATTAAGTTGCACCCACTGACATTCATCAACACCTGCTGAACATTTACAGAGGTCAAACAGGTATAAGATCAAATTGGTGTTCAAATCAGTTGTAACATCAGAAAAGGATTGCCAAAAAAGAAAAAGGGAAAGAAATATAGTTTTCTTTAATACTTCCCCTATCAATTTAGAGGTGAAAATGAAGATTGTAAGGACCTTCTTTATATTGTTAAATCAGCATTTTCCCAAAAGCTCCAGTTATAGAAGGTTTTTAACATCACTTTGTTTTAGTGAATACTTGTATTTAAGTAAGTACTCTATTTATTAAGCAGTGTATTTATTTATTTTCATTTACTGGCCTGAATGTTTGAAAAATCTTCTTAAAGAAAAAGTCGGTAAGGTGTGTCAGGTTAAATGATACCTCCCACTGCCCAAAGGTTTGCTTCCTGCCAGAGAGGACAAATTTTTCTGTAATAAGATTTCTCAAACATTCAGGCCAGTAGATGAAAATAAATAAACATACTGTTTAATAAATAAACAGGGTGCCTACTCAAATATCCACTAAAAAAGATGTTTAAAGTGATAAAAATCTGTTGGATTGATAAAAAATCTATTCTAAAATTCCAAATGTTTTTAATAAAAACACTGTAAAAACACAGTTGCATGAAAAACATGGAGAAAATAAACGGGCCCAATGATAAAAAATTGGGTATGAAGTGAGCGACTGTAGAAAGAAAAGCATCTGAGAAAAATGTACTACTGAAATGCTGTATATTGTCTGTTAAATCGTAACTCCCTGGTTGAGGGACTCTTGTTTATAAAGCAAGGGTTGAACAACAAAATAGTTATGAAAAAGTGTATATTGGATCGATAGAAGCCCCTTTTACATTTTTTAAAAGCAAGGTGTTACAACCATACATTATCCTTCAAATTAGAAATGTATAAAAACTGGGAATGAAAAATAAAAATAAAAAGAGTTCAATTGTGAAATTGGATGTGGTGAGGAAAACTGGTGCATTGGAAACAAAATGTGCAAGTTGTGCCAGGAGGAGGAGTTGGCAATATTCTGACTAAGAAATGCTGCTAATTGAAAAATTGTAGGTAATAAAATGCAAGTAAGTTAGAAAGTTTCTCTCAGCAAATTTCAAGCCTGGGTAAGAATGGTTATACTAACAAAAACATTTTTTTCCCTTCTTTATCTCTTTCCTTCTCCCCTTCATCATGGGCATATATATATATATATATATATATATATATATAGTCAAACCTAGAGAGCCAAGGTTTCACCTAAGCGGATCGTCAGGGAAAGCTGGCTAAAGAGGTAAAGAAAACTATATACTTATAGGCGATAAAAAAAAGACCAAGACCACGTGACTAAAACGTAAAAAAACACAATGACAACAATTGGGAGGGTGGAGAAAAAATTTATTTGAAATGGCTTAAAAGGGAGGGGGTGATTTAGAGACAAACACGGGCAAAAACGGGTAATCCAATAACCAAGATCTTCTATGTCTGCATTTGTTTAGAATCTCTGTTTTTGAATTTAATAAATCTTTAGGTTCCTTCTATGGCTAATTTTTCCTCTATACATAGTTTACAGAATTTTTTACCTGCTTTATATTTAGAACATCTTTTTAATATTTTAATATATTTTTTAGTTGGATTGATGTGAGTTTGTGACCCTGGGTTTCATGCTACTTGCAATCATCAGACTCTGCACCATGCTACACAAGCAAGAGAATCCAGTCACGGCAGTCAGACAATTTCTGCAACCACATCACCCCTTTACATCTGGTCACCTAACTGCAGCTCCCTTGATTATTATCTGTGGGGCGCAATTGAGTGAGAGACCAACAAAACTTCTTGTAACTGAAGGCAAGGATTATGGCAGCATTTACGAACAGTCCAGAAGAGTTTCAGGAGATTCCAAAGTTGTCTGGAGCCTGTGAACGAAGCCAATGGTGATTTTATTGAATAAATTTACTCTTTATTATTTCAAGATATTTTTGTGTAATTTTGGTAAATATGTCTGTTAAAATGAGATGTCAGTGTTGTTTTCATTTTCTGCATAATTTAGACAAACAAATAAAATCCATTGCATCCTGTACTTCCATTATTGCAAATGTGAGAACAAGAATCTTATTACTTAATTGGCATACCTACTTCATTACATAATATGACTAATATACATTAGTCACTTATAAACTGATTTCACAGGGAAATTAGTATAATGTTGAACTAATTAATAAGATAAATTAATAAATCTTAGAATGTAAATTTAAAAAATAATTTCATTAAAAAAAAAAAAGAAAACAAAGGAAGAGAAATATACTAACCAAAATCTCCAATCCTTAAATGGCAGTTCTCACGTACAAGCAGATTTTTTGGCTTCAGATCCCGATGAATAACATTAGCAGAATGAATATATTTAAGTCCTCGAAGAATTTGGTAGAGGAAATACCGAATATGTTCCTCAGTTAATGGTTGCTTTGAATAGATAATCTGGTGCAAATCACTTTCCATCAAGTCAAGAACGACATAAATGTCTTGGAAATCTGTCGGACCTTCTCGAGGTTTCAAAATTTCCCGAATAGAAATTATATTGTCATGTTTAAAATGTTTCAGGATTTTGATCTCTCGGAAAGTTCGTTTTGTGATTGTCGGGGCATCAAATACTCCTGTTATCTTTTTAATGGCAACTTTTTTGCCACTTTGATTGTGAAGAGCAGAACAGACGACTCCATATGCCCCAATTCCAATTTTTTCCACTGCTGTGTAACCTGTCCCTTCTAGATCAAATTTTACATCAAAACTGCATTTTTTAAGAAAATCTAAATTTTTTATCAAGTTTGTATGTGATTTACTTGATGATGGTTTATTTTCAGCCATTTTGCTTTGCTTCAGGAAACTGAAAAAGAAAAGAAAAATATTTCAATTTATCTCTGGTTATATATATATATATATATATATATATATATATATGTGCCAGGTCAGGACTAATAACATTGCAGATTCTTCTATGGATTTTATCAAGGATCTCTAAATATATAGCAGGAGCACTATTCAAAGTATGGACAAATGGAAAACTTAAATAAATATGTAAGATTGATTCTAGCAAGAAAAAAATCAGCTAGTATAACACAGTGAACAAATATTGCTGTCAGCAGAAAACATTAGCTTGAGACAGCACAAAGAGTTACTCTCCTGGAGGTTAGCATTAGCCATATTAATGGAAAAAGGGGGTTCTTTCATGCAATGAGAAGAGAGCAGTTTCATTTGGAGCGGGGGTCAAAATTAACAAGCCATTCGTTGTCCCAGTTAACAGATTGTATGTCATTTTTTACATCAGCCACCAATTTGACCTTATTGAACCTATCAGATTTACTATTAAGACAGGGGTAAAGAGTTGTGTCATCAGCATAGGTACAGAGTTGAGAACTGATGAAATCAGGAAAGTCGTTGAGAAACAACATTCAAGGTTCAAGGATAGATCCATAGGGGTGACCTGCATTAATGCAAAAAGATCTAGAAGAGTGGCAGTTCAAAACAACTTTCATTTTGAGATTTGATAAGACTGAATTAGTTCAAAAATTCAGCCAGAAATACCATAACCTTTCAACTTATGAAGAATGTCTTTGAGTTATCTAAAGCAACAGCCTGAGTATCACCATTCTTATCTAAAGCTTGATAGACTCTTTCAGCAATATAATCGTTAATACATCAACAGTTGACCTAGAGAAGTGTATTGCTTATCTGAAAGGTGAGATGCCATATTGTTTATCTGTGAGGCGAGATGCTTACCCAATTCAGAGTTGATTAGAGGCTTTAGTACTTTGGCAAAAAGAGGTAAAAGACTAATAGGCCAATAATTAAAAGGATCAAATGGTTCAACTTAGTTCTTAAAAGACAGGAACTAAGTTGAACCATTTGATCCTTTTAATTATTGGCCTATTCCAACAAGCAGGAAAGCAAGAAACATAAAGCATTTGTTGTAAAGCTTAGAGAGAATAGAAGCCAGTTCAGGAGCACATTTCTTAAGGACTATTGCAGGGATACAATCAAGTCTATATGCTATGAGAGGATCTAACATAGAGATGATTGCAGAAACCATGGATGAAGTTATATGCATATCGCTCAATAGAGACTCAGTTCTAAGTGGAAAATCAGGCAAGGTATTCCAGATGCGTCAAAAGTAGAGTCTGGAGAGAATTTATCAGCAAAACATTCTGCTTTATCAGCAGTAGATGTTAACACCTCACACTAAATGAAGAGAAGAAGAATAGCAGACTTACTCTTTTATTTAAGACACTATTACAGAGTCACTAGTAGTCATGAGAACCAAACTTGAAGCTATATGGTGCCTCAGCAAACATAAACTAAGCCTCTATGAGGACATGTTTACAATTATTATGAGCAAACAAAAAGAGGTGTCTGTTGTGTTCAGAACTATCATACTGATACAGTCAGAAAAAGTGATTCCTGTGGGCTATAGCAGCTGAACAGGCTAATGTGAACCAAGGAGAAAATTGTGGTTTCACCTGGTATTTCTAAAAAGGTACAAAAGCATTGATGCCAGCTTTAACCCAAGAAGAAATTTGTGGGACATTTCTCAATAGGAAGGTTAAGAATATCAATCCAAGGGGTGTCTTGAACAAAGTCACAAAATGAATCCCAATCAGTATGGTAACAGAAAGAAGGTTTCTGGTTTCTGTCTAATAGATGACTCAAAAGAAATATCAGAGGATACTACAGCATGATCCAAATTACCAAGAGGAAAAATTTTGGATGCTCCAGAAAAGCTAGGAGATAAGGAACAATCAAGTAAAGAAGAATATTAATCAGATTTATTAGGGAAGCAAACAGGGAAATCCACTATTTCACTAAGAAACTGAGCAATGGAAAAATTGAAAGTCTGAAAACTGGCAACATCAGTAACATCAGAATGATTAAGTCACTTGATGTTACAAACATTATAATCACCAAACAGAAAGAGCCATTTAAAATTTAAAGAGAGCCATTTCTATATTGTTAGAAATTTTATCTAATATGTGACAGCCCCAAGAAGAAGGAGAGTGATAAAGTAAACAGAGAATCGCTAACATGGGATGTTTCCTTGGATGATCAAGCAGTTCATAAACTCTTCTCTGCAATTCATTTGAGCAAAGTGTAGAATGGCAAACAGTTTGATGAAAACTTCAAATCTCTGATGAAAGAAAACATATTTATCTGTGTTACCAAAGTGGAGAGAACATATTTGTATCTCTCATCATTGAAAATGTTAAAATTATTTAGACAGAAATAGAGGGAAAAAAGTGTTTAAAAAATTCATTATTACATTAACATAGGTACCTCCACGAAATCGCTAAAAAAAGAGCATAGCTTGATGAAAAAGACGCCAACCTTGCCGAAAACAAAATTTTATTGTCTAAATGCTTATGTTATTATTTAGAGGAAAGACCAAAGTTTTTTTTAATTATTTTTAAAAAATTTTCCTTCTTTTTAGAAAATTCTAAATTTTGATTAAAAAAACCTTGTTTCTATTTGTATCAGCGGAACTAGTAAATAACATAGACAATTTTTAGCACGTTTTTTGGTATGACACATTAATTTGAAAAATCGTTTAAAAATAGAAATAATTATCGGATGTTAATGAAACTTTCAGGAACTATTCACAGATGATCGAAATTATTATAAATATGTTTTTTTTTATGAAAGTCATGGTAGAAATATTTTTTAAAAATATTTATTACCCCCCCCATAACTAATTTTATGAAAACGCTTAGAAATTGATCACATCGGTTTTAGTGATTACAATAATTAAAAGCACAGGGCTTTGAGGAATGCAAATCATGTTTTTTCTTGTTTTAATTGGATACCCAGTACCTGAAAATCAGCTCTGAATTGTAACATACAAAACTCAATAAAACAAAGATATTATTTAATTTCAAATGCTTTTATTTGCTTTTAGTTGTTTTTTTATGAATATGGACAATATTTTCTGAAAGCAAAAAAATTTTTTCGATGAAAAATGAATTTTTAATACAATTATTTGTTATTTCATTAATTATAATAGATTTTACATTTAAGTTGTTAAAATATTATAAAATTAGTTAAAAGTGCTACAGGCTTTCATAAGTGTCCTTATGAGATAGATTTTTTTAGTGCGTTGTAAATTGTATCATTTTGACTAATCAGAAGATCCCCAGTAATTAAGAAATGTAATTTTGTGCTTATAATCGAGCTGTAATTATAAAATACGGAAGACCAACCAGAATATAATTAAGTTGCGTTATTTGAGTTAAGCATTGTTCTCCGCTGTTAAGGCCTTTACTTTTTGTAAACACGTGTGGAGAAGTTAATTTGATTTTCAATTTCAACTGAAAAGGTTACCTACAAGTATCAGTATCATCTTATGAAATTTATATGATCTTATTTTTATATTAATCTCAGTTACGACATTTTTCCATAAATGAAATATAATAAAATGAATGCAAATACAAATAACAGTAGAATGTAATAAATGTACATAAAATTATAGTATTTTATGTACAATTCTGATAAAATTTCATAAGAAAGGTACCTATAAATTAATTAGATACCTTTCTTAAGAAATATGAAATTTAATGTCACTCTTAACAGTTTTATTTTAATTTCTTTAGAATATATTTTCCATAAAGAATCATAAACGTAAAGGTGAAAGCTAAGTACAAAAAAAAAAAAAAAAAAAAATTAGACCACTGAAAGTTTTCGTTAAAAAATAACGGGGTAAATAATTTGTTCACGTAAATGTAAATTATTTCACTTTTCTCCTTCCGTAGAACAAATTAGCCTCATGGAATCCGTGAAAATATATTATTCATCACATGTCAAGAGACGCGAAAGTTTATGACCTGCTTTGTTTTATTTTCAAATTACATCTTTTTTTGGCACAAAAGCTAAGTTAAGTTTGGTTCAAAATATTTTAAATAAACATTATAATTTCTGATTTTCTTAAAATAAGTTTTGAAAAAATGATAATTGATATTTAAAAAATTTCAAAGTCAGATTTCCAGTTTTTTTAAAATGGAAAAAAATGGTCAATTTTGCTGACTCAAAAAAAAAACTAGATTTTTAACGAAAATTTCGGATTTTTTCATTTTTTAATCATTCCTACGATTAAAAAATTGAAAAAAATACCCCAAAAATACTTTGACCTTTCCTCTTAATGAATAACAAACATTTAGACGATAAAATTTTGTTTTCGTCAAGTTTGGCGTCTTTTTCATCATGCTATGCTCTTTTTTTAGCAATCTCGTGGAGGTACCTACATTAACATAGAAAAAACAAGGTAGCTGTTTTATACAAAGAAAAAATGGGATAATCATGGTGAGGGTGTCACCATTTGAAGAAAAAGAAGTGATTAAATTTTCTATAGGATAGAAAAATATTCTCTCTAAAACAGATTGGAACTGAAAGTGTTACTTAGAATCTGTCGAAGTAGTACTTTATCCTGAACATTTATATTTATCTATCTTCTCTATTTCCTTCTGAGTGACTGCTTTGAAGATCTTACTTCATAGATTTTACTGCTGGTCATAAAATCACCAGACACTTTACACTCAGATAAAATCATTTAGGGTTCACTTGACTTTGTGTTTAATAACATCCAGGTATTATAGTATCATATCTGAACAAACAGCAACACTTATTAATGGTCTGAAGCTTCCCAAATGTAGAAAAATATGGTGTCAACAACAGTAAAGTTAAAGAAATACTCTTTACTTTCCACAGAAAAACTGCTAGTCCTGTCCAAAATAACCAAACACAAGGCAACTCTGTGTAAATGCTGTTAGTAAAAAAAGGAAACAAAACTACAGAACTAAAAACAGACCTCACCTCAGATTTAGCAATCAGACCTATGAAATCCTGGCCAGAGCCTCAGGATTAGTATCAAAAGTTATTATTTTTATTATTATATCAACAGTTCACTACAGCAGTTTATATATAACATAATACCTCATCTTAATTGTCAAGAAAAAATGTTTTCATGAATCCTAGACAAAAGTTTTGGTGAGATTCTTGTTGATGTTTTTCATTTACTAGATATGCTATATTTGGTCTAGCCCATTTGATACTTTCTTCAATCATGGGATCAATTTGCAACAACATTATCTAGGTACATCCATGAGATCGCTAAAAAAAGAACATAGCATGATGAAAAAGACACCAAATTTGATGAAAACAAAATTTTGTCTAAATGTTTATATTATTATTAAGAGGAAAGATCAAAGTTTAATTTAATTATTTTTTAAAATTTTTCCTTCTTTTTAGAACATTCTAAATTTTGATTAAAAAAACCTTGTATCTCTTTGTATTACCGGAACTAGTAAAATAACATATACAATTTTTAGCATATTTTTTTTGTGTGACACACATTAATTTGGAAAATCTTGCAAAAATAAAAATAATTGTTGGATGTTAATGAAACTTTCAGAAACTATTCACAGATGATCAAAATTATTATAAATATGTTTTTTTTTTTATTAAAGTCATGGCAGAAATATTTTTTTTTATATTTATTACCACCCCACATAATAATTTTATGAAAACGCTAGAAATTCGATTGCATCAGGTTTAGTGATTATAGTTAAAAGCACAAGGCTTTGAGGAATGCAAATCATGTTTTTTTTTGTTTTTAATTGGAACCCCCATCTGAAAATCAGCTCTGAATTGTAACATACAAAACACAATAAAACAAAGGTAATAATATTTAATTTCAAATGCTTTTATTTGCTTTTAGTTGTTTTTATGAATATGGACAATATTTTCTGAAAGCAAAAAATTTTTTTCGATGAAAAATGAATTTTTAATACAATTATTTGTAATGTTTTAATTACAATAGATTTTTACATTTAAGTTGTTAAAATATAAAATTAGTTAAAAGATGCATCGGGTTTCCTAATTGTCCTTACGAGATAGATCTTTTTTTTTTCTTTGTTTAGCGCATTGTAAATTGTATCATTTTGACTAATCAGAAGACCCGCAGTAATTAAGAAATGTAATTTTGTGTTTATAATTGGGCTATAATTATAAAGTACGGAAGACCAACCAGAATACAATTAATGATAAAATTTTGTTTTCGTCAAGTTTAGCGTCTTTTTCTTCATGCTATGCTCTTTTTTTAGCGATCTCGTGGAGGTACCTAAAGGTACCTTTCTTATGAAATTTTATCAGAAGTGTACATAAAATACTATAATTTTATGTACATTTATTACATTTTACTGTTTTATTTGTATTTCCATTCATTTTATTATTAATTTTGATATCTCATTTATGGAAAAATGTCATAACTGAGATTAATATAAAAATAAGATCATATAAATTTCATAAGATGATACTGATACTTGTAGGTACCCTTCTCAGTTGAAATTGAAAAATCAAACTAACTTCTCCACACGCGTTTCGCAAAAGTAAAAGGTCTTCTTAACAGCAGAGAACAATGCTTAACTCAAATAACACAAATGTTCATGTTATTAAGAGGAAAAATCAAAGTATTTTGGGGGTATTTTTTACATTGAATGACATATTGACAGATTCCGTGAGGATAATTTGTTCTACAGCAGAAAAATGAAATTATTTTTACATCATTTTTAACTTAAGTGAACAAATTATTTACCGCGTTATTTTTAAGGAAAACTTTCTGCGCTCTAACTTTTTTTTGTTTTTTGTACTTAGCTTTCACCTTTATGTTTACGATGCTTTATGGAAAATATATTGTAAAGAAATTAAAATAAGATTAAGAAGAGTGAGATTATTAAATTTCATAAGAAAAGTATCTAATTCGTTTTTCTCTCCACAACTCAATTCATTATTTGTGAATTACTATGACTATGATTGTGAAGTTGTTTCTCATTGCATTCTCCCTGGTTTTGAATCCAAAAGTGTCCTTCTCATAGATTGGCTACCACTCAAGGTGTGAAAACTTAGTCTATCCTGCCATTTAACACATAGCTGGGGAAAAAAAAAAGACAGATTTATGACTTTCACAAAGTCATTTGTGTGAAAATGAATGAAACAAATGAGGTGAGAATTTGAACTGCCAGCATTTCTAAGGCAACGTAGGATGCAATTACTTCACAGTGACCCTCTTCCCCCCCCCCAGTAATCAAAAGGGTTACTAGTTTACATAGTACCTATCATAGAGATAGCTTGATACAATTGTCAGCTGAATTTTAATCTGAAAATTTTACTATATATAATGTTCTAGCACTGGGTGAAGTCTACTGACAAAGAAGGAGATTATGTTGAAAAAGATATGTTTGTGTAACTGTAAAATAATACTTTTATTTCATCATTAGAAAAGACACTGATTTCATTCTTAATTCAATGATCCAACCAAAAAGTGCATAAAAAAAATGAGAAAACTTTTTAAACTAAAAAAAAGGACAAAGTCTATTAAATTATCTTATTTTCATTTTTCTGGCATTGTGTAAGCCACTATTATTAAAACAGTGGCAAAAGAAAGATTGAAAAAAAAGTCACACCTCTTCTTGTTGTGAGTGACTCACAAAAACAAAGATAAAAAACAAAGATCCTTTCTGGTACAGTACTTTAAAAATGTTTATACGCCCATCTAATCACACCCCCACAAAAAATGAGATCGACCGCAGAGAGAAAGTAGTTTTATAAATTTTATTTTATTTATCAATTTCATAAAGTTGTAATTTTATAATGCGAAAAAATCGTCTTTCTGTAACATTTCTGAACAAGAAATAAGCTGTGATTTAAACCATGGAAAGACAGCAAAAACTTAATTTACTAATAAACTAATAATCTGGTCCAAATGAGATTGCTGACTTTTAAAAGTTTTGCCACCTAACGAAGATCGAACCCACTACGTGCTTACAAGTTGTCTTCTTCTATGTGCTGTGTTCCTTCAAGACGTGGCTATCCACAACTTCCTATAATAGTTCTTTTTAGCAGTGTTAAAAAGTTTAAAAGGTTGATGTGTGTCAGAATGGGATGCTGAAAAGTTCTCGGCCTGAACCATGTCCCAAAATCAGTATTACAATAACCAAGTGATTTTGTTTCATTATTTTTAATATCCATGAAATGAAAAGAAAATATAATAAAAGAAAAAAATCTATTGTTTTTTTTTTTTGTAATAATTTTTTTTACAGAAATCAATTTTTCCGTTGAGATTTGATGTGAAGTTTTATGGTTGACTTTTTTTTTGTCTGCGCCAGCTGTAGACAAAAAATGAAATGCAATGACGAATAGGAAGACTAAGTTGCGCCAATCTTCCTAGTGTTGAAAAGAACATCGATGAGTCAAGTAGAACCGGTGGGAAATGTACAACTATCTCAGCCACAGAGCAAACTCAAAATTTAATTAATTTACATTTGGTTAAGAAAGCCGTTAAAGTTTCCTTTTGATTTGTTTTTTTTTTTTTAGTTTTAGTATTTTTTTTAAGTGCGATTATCATTAAAGAAATTTTAACTAATTAACAATGTTTAAATTTTTAATAAACCAACTTTAGATCTTCCCTTATTTTTTTTAATTAAATTTACTTACTTTGATGACATCAAAGTAATAAAAAACATTGGTAATTAAAAAAAAATGTTTTTAAAAACTACACAAAAATCTTTCTAAAAATCAAGAGATCTTTTTTCACTTTTTTTTTTTTGTAATTTTGGCTTTCGAATATTTTTTACATCAGTTTTTATTTCAATTAATGATTTTGTTTTAAATTTTATCAATATAATGTTTGAAGAATTAAGTTCAATAAGTTTTTTAAACATCGAGAAAATTACAAACAAAAACAAACAAAAATGCGCAAACTTTTTTAGTTTTATTTAGCAACAAGAACAAGTGAAAATGTTTATTAAAATTCTTAACAAACTTTTATCAAAAACCTTCATTGTCCTTTTAAATAGGCAGATTTGATTTAAATACTTACGGAAAATTAAAAATAAAACAAATATAACTTACCAACTTATATTTGACTTAATCCATCAAAAACAAATACTTTTCCCAAGTTTTATGCAAGATAAAAATAAAATAAAAAATAAAATTAAAGAATATCATATTTAACTCAAACGGCAACTTTGTTGTCCTTAATGGCTTATTGGTCCTTAGGCGAACAAATTGAGTGGAGGCCTAGAATTTTATAAAAAAATCTTCTCAGAAAAAGGAAAAATTAATTTCATACCAAAATAAAAGGATACAGAATGTTCAATCTAAAAGTTTTAAAGTTTACTTATTTACGAGAATTTTTATGATCAAATAATAAGAAAATGCTATATTTTTAGAAAATGCTATATTTTTAGAAAATGCTATATTTTTTGACCTGTAGAATATTTTTATGGTAGGTTATCATTAAAAAAAGTGAGTATTTTTTAATTTTATTGATAAAAAATTGACAAATTTATTTACAAATGTCTGTTAATTGACAAAAGGTTTTAGTAAAGAACAGCAGCTTTACTATTAACAAGAAATAAAGTTGAAGTGACAAAACAACAAATGCAAATAAGACAGAGTTGAAATAAGTAAAAGAGCTTTTATTTCCCTATGATTTACAAGGTTCGATAATTTGCTCATTCCAGGGTATTGTATATCAGTTGTGGGAGACTGAGAGTTCATTCAAGGCCTAACACAAGTCAAGATAGACATGTGAAGAAAATCAACATACATTATCACATTTGTATTAGTCAAGAGTTAATCTGTGCTTCTGCTGCTGCGGATTTAAGGAAATATTAATATATTGCTGGCTGAATGCATTTCTGTTGATGGTCTGGATAAGTTTGCCTGCTGTGGTGTCTCTTCCTAATGCCAGCAAAGTCAGTTTTGACTTTCTGGATTTAATCTGCATTGGGTTTTAAGTGAGTCAGTGACTTAGAAATGGCTGCTGTGAAAACTACATGGGACTTTAGTGATTTGTCAGATTTATAACCATGGTATTTTGGGGTGTTATTTTGGAAGAGGGTGCACAGAGCCAGATGAAATTATGGTCTGTCTTTGTCATATGACTGCTGGATGTCGAAGTGAGTACTTGCATTTGAGTTAAAAAATTCCAACAGAGTACAACAAGGGGTTGAAATCAAGATTTGAGCTTCCCTCGAAATATTATCCTGACAGGGAGAGTGGTGTGCCAAAAACAAATTCAGCTGGTGTGTAGCCTACTTCTTCTTTGAGAATGTTCCTGATAGAGAGAAGAATTATCCAATTTGTGCTTGCACTTAATATTTCCTTAAATTTCCAAAAAAAGAATTCAATAAATTTAAACTACCACCACCACCACCATCATCATCATCATCATCAGCAGCAGCAGCAGCAGTAACAATCAATATTAGTAGTTGTGGTAACTAGAGTTATCTCTAAGGTTTGATGGGGTTATATGGATGAAGAGGCACTTGAAGGTCATGTTACAGCCTGTTAGGGTAGTTCAGTTGTGGCTTACAATTGAGTTGCACTTTGGTTGATTATGTAGCAATTTCCATGTAAAGTAAAGCCTTCTTTTTATTTGTTCTATTCACATACTGAATGCCATTATATGTTTTCATTTCTTTGTATGGGACAATTTTTGACATGTATATAGGTATAAAAATTTCAGATAGAGTATAATATGAATAAAGACAAAAGGAAAACTTATCTTAGCCAATGCATTTTGTCCTCTGAGGGACTTTATTAATGTAAATGCATTTGCCTTGATAAAGTCCCTCAGAGAATAAAACACATCGGCTAAGATAAGTTTTCCTTTTGTCTTTTTATACTCTGTCACAATTAGATCTCATTCTGATTCATTCTGCATGCTGGCTGGATGTGAACGCCCTGAATGCAGAAGACAAAAGTCATATTCTGTGCATTGGACTCCACACACCACGTTCAGTCTATTAAACGAACTCTGGCAGTGGCCAATTGTGAACGTTCCCGCCGATAAAAGAGACGCCCCTTGGGACTACCAGACCTGCTTAAAAATCACCATAACCTTGTCACCATGACCTCGTCACCATGACCTCGTCACCATGATCTCATCACCATGACAACAGAGTTGTGGACCAGCCACCACACAAAGCACTACTACTGTCACCATTACTAGCTTCACTGTCACCACTCAACATGACTGCACATCTCAATGACCATTACCATTTCCTGGCTTGACCTACCATCTCAGCCTCTCGACACCCACCATCACCTCAGCCTACCTCAACTCGTTTACAAGGCATTCCCTTCACGGTTCAACACCAGTGACCTCTAATCGACAGAACAGCTCTACCTTGACTCATTTACAAGGCATTCCCTTCACATATGACACAAGCGGCCTCTGTTCCACAACTGTGACTGCTATCAACCAAATGTGCACCAACCATATACCATATACCTCATCCACACAGGCACAAGAAATGGTTCAACTCTCAACATTACGCATACACCTGATCACTATTCCTGTATTCTTTACCAACAATAAACTTTTCACTCTAATCCTCGTTATTCCTTTCTCTTGTTACCATACACGCTTAATTAACATCTTTATTCATATGTATATATGTTTTGCATCTTACTATGATTTACTAGAGTATAGTATATTTCAAGTATAACACAATTTTGGAATTCATTTTTAGGGTTTATTCTAGTTCTTCATTCCATCTCATTAAGGCATTAGTATATTATGGATATAATAATGCCTATAGTGGATCTTGGAAAGTGTAGAAAACCAAGATATTTTCTTTCTCTTTCCTAGTAGACCATTATAGTAATGACTGAGTATGATATTAAGCCTTTATGTTCAAACTAAGAAAATCATGGAATATAGATGATGCCAAAAATCATTCAGCCATCAGGAATAGTCTTATAACAACCTTCACCTCAAAGGCGCTTGCTAGTAAACTTGAAGAATTGTAAGAATTGTTTCAGATAGCATCACTATTGAAGTCAATGAGATTTAGGAAGACACTGGACAATTAAGAAAATTTGTTATTTAATCCCTAATAACATTCACAAACAAACATCTGTTGTCAAGATGAAAAATAAAATAGATAAATTATTAAAGCAGACAAATTTGCATTTTCTTTGCAAATAATCCTTTTTCTTTCACAGTCATTGTCAAGAATTGTCAGTATTTTAAGCAAGCTGTTTTTGACTAAATTCTGGTGTTTTTACATTGCTGTTGTTAGATATATGATGTCAGTTAAAGCTGACATCATATATATCTGCGTGTGTGTGTGTTGAAAAATTCTCATCCTAACCAAGAATGGATTCCTCATAAATATTCTGATGAATAGGAAAGTTTTGAACAACACCTTTTCAGCATCTCTCTCTCTCTCTCTCCATCTCTCTCTCACACACACATATTGGAATTGCTGGTGGAGATAAACATATATTACCATCTTCTTACTTAACATAGTGTTAGTTATACCCATAGTAACACTTATGTACATAGATGAATAAAAACAAGAACATATCTATAAAATTTAAAAGGAAAAATTTTACAGAAACTAGAATGAGATAACTATAACAGTTTTGCCCATATTTAGCCATTTTCAAGGATGAATTATTTTAACAGTTAAATAAGAAATAATTTGTTGCATATATTAAATTAATGTAATGTTTTAATTTTTCATTTTTCAAAACACGGTCAAACAAAATATATATATATATATATATATATATATATATATATATATATATATATATATATATATATATATATATATGTATTTGAATTGTTTGAAACTGCCTTTAATATTCGTTTTTCAGAATACAAAACATCGGTTTATGCAAATATAAATTGCCTTTTGCCAATAAATAGACTAAAAGTAACAGGTAGAAAATCTTTTCTTAGTCTTAAATTAAAAAACCAACAATTTTACGGTTGTAAGGGAGATAACTTTGATAAATATTGCGTACCATAATCTTCCCTTTTTTGTATGAATTAAGTCCAATTTATATGGAAAAGGAATTGTAAATAAACATTGAGTCATTTAATGTATACAGCAATTACACACACACACACACACACACACATATTACTACTGTATACATTAAATATATCATTTAATACATACATATATATATTAAATATATATATATTAAATATATATTATAAATTAATTGATTTAAAATATGGTTTTTTTTCGCTACACAGTTCTAACCATGTTTCAAAAATGGAAGCTAAAAGTTCCGAATTTAATTTTGTAATTAAATTAAAGAAATTAGTTCCATTTCAGCCTCAAGCGAATTTTGGAGTAACTTTTAAAATTACTGGGTTTTAAAGACACAGCAAAAATCATAATTCACATTTCCAAGGTAACAGATAAATCCACTTCCACCAGACAAGGGGTGTCTGCGTGTTCATTATGTCTGTATTTTGATGTATCCGTTATTAGTTACATTTTGGTAGGGGTAGGGATGTATTTTTCAATGAAATCTGACATCCGTTAAATGCATGTCGTCTGAATTTTTTTAAATTTTATTGTTAACGGCAAAAATTCTTACGGCATTTTTTTCTATTTGTATATTTAAAGATTTTTGGGGGGTGTTTAGGTTAGAATACGTTTTATTTAACTACGATTTGAAATATTTTCACTTTTAATTTTTAATATACTATATTTCTTTTAAGAACAATTAAATGTATTAGAATCCCTTACAGTATGTAGAATTATTTTCACATCAATTATAAGTATGTATATTATTAGGTTACAATTTTTTTTTTTTTTAATAACCATAAGTCCATTGATATTGATAATTATTACTAATCAATATCTAAAGAACTATTTATGAATGCGTTGGACTTTGCCACCCACTATATGGATATTACAGATGAAGAAAAGAACATTATTCTATATGCGAAAAAATCGGTACTTATACATAAAGGTGAGCAATGGATTAAGAATTCTTATGACCGCTTTGACATCACAATGGGATCACTAGACTCAGCCTTCTGATCTCATTGGTCTTTTTATATTATACAACCTTACAGCGCACCGTGATATTAATATAACTGACATTGGTTTGTACAGAGACCATGGACTTATGGTTATTAGAAACTCAACTAACTTCAAAATAGATAGAATTAGAAAGGTATTATATAAAGAATTTAAAACCATGGGCTTAAAAATTATGGTTAGCACTAAATTAAAAAAAGTGAACTTCCTGGATATAACATTAGATTTAAATAAAAATACATACACACCTTATAAAAAAAACCAACACCAATCCTTTATATATACACCCTAAATCAAATCACCCCCCATTTATAATTAAACATATACCGTTATCTATTAGTAAACGAATTAGTACAAATTCAGCAAATGACAAGATTTTCAATGAGCATATCAATTCCTATAATAAGGCTCTAAAAGAGAGTGGCTACAAAAACTCAAAACTAACTTATATAAAAAATGAAAATGGAAAGCATAGGAAAAACAGATGTAGAAAAATAATTTGGTATACAACCAAATGGTAAAGAACAAATTAGGACAAAAATTCCTCGCATTAATAGTCAAGCATTTTCCTAGTGAAAGTAAACTAAGTACTATTTTCAATAAAAACACACTAAAATTGAGTTACAGCTGTACGGAAAACTTAGAAAAAATTATTAAGAAACATAATGCTAATATCTTAAATAAACACTTATACCAAAACCAAAAAAATTTAGACAATGGAAAAATAAAAATAAGAACTGATGAAAATAAACAAAAATTATGTAACTGTAGAAACCCTCATAATTGCCCTCTACAAAATAAATGTGGCACTGAATCATTAGTATACCAATGCAATATCTCTTCGATTGAAAATCCTGAAAACATAAAAATATATATAGGTTGCACTAGCCATGAGTTCAAAAAATGATTCAACCAACATCAAAGTTCATTTAGGATAAATAAATATAAAAATCAAACATCTCTCTCGAAATACTTCTGGCACCTAAAAGAATCAAATAAAACACCTACAGTAAAATGGAAGTTAATAAGAAAAGCTAGAATATGTAGGTCATTTAATGAGAAACTATATATTACTAAGTTTATAAAAAATAAAAATTTACTGAATCAGAGAAATGAAATAGCTATTTTATGCCGTCATTGTCAAAAATTTTCCTTAAATAATATTCAAAAATAAAAATAAATTTAAAAAGTGCGACCAGGTAATATACATACTTATATTTAACATGAAAAAATAATTTTATATACTGTAAGTAATTCTATTACATTTTTTTACATTAGTTTTTTCTTTAAAAAAAAAATAGTCTATTAAAATAACAGTGAAAATATTTTAAAGTTGTATTTAAAATTGTAGTTAAAACGAATTCTAACCTAAACATCTTTTAAAATTGTAGTTAAATAAAACGTATTCTAACCAAAACACCTCTCAAAAAGTACTACTGGCGCTTAAATGAATCCAATAAAACACCTGCTGAAAAATGAAATTATGATGAAAAGCTAGAATATGTAGGACATTGAATGACCCATGTCCTTTGTACATACATGTGAAACTATATATTACTAAGTTTATAAAATAAAAAAAATAAATAAATAAATAAAGTTTACTAAATCAGAGAAATGAATTAGCTATTTTTGCCGTAAGTGTCATAAATTTTACTTAAATAATATTTACATATAAAATTTTAAAAATCGTAATATACACGTACTTGATATGGAAAAATAATTTTACTTACTGTAAGTAATTCTAATACATTTACTTCTATTAAAAGAAACATAGTCTATTAAAACTAACAGTAAAAATATTTTAAAGTTGTAATTAAAATTGTAGTTAAATAAAATGAATTATAACCTAAACTTCTTTTAAATTGTAATTAAATAAAACGTATTCTAACCTAAAGACCTCCCTCTTAGTACTACACATACTTAAAAGAATCCAATAAAACACCTACAGTAAAATGAAGTTAATACGAAATGCTAGAAGATGTAAGCTTTTGAATGACCCATGTCCTTTGTACTTACATAAGAAACAATATATTACTAGGTTTATATAAAAAATAAAAGTTTACTAAATCAGTGAAATTAATTAGCTATTTTTGCCGTCATTGTCATAAATTTTACTTAAATAATATTTAAATATAAAAAAAAAAAATTTGTAATAATATACATACTTATAATTGATACATACTTATAATTGATGTGAAAATAATTCTATATACTGTAAGGGATTCTAATACATTTAATTGTTCTTAAAAGAAATATAGTATATTAAAAATTAAAAGTGAAAATATTTCAATTCGTAGTTAAATAAAACGTATTCTAACCCTAAACACCCCCCAAAATCTTTTAAATATACAAATAGAAAAAATGCCGTAAGAATTTTTGCCGTTAACAATAAAATTTAAAAAATTCAGACGACATGCATTTAACGGATGTCAGATTTCATTGAAAAATACATCCCTACCCCTACCAAAAAACGTAACTAATAACGGATACATCAAAATACAGACATAATGAACACGCAGACACCCCTTGTCTGGTGGAAGTGGATTTATCTGTAACCTTGGAAATGTGAATTATGATTTTTGCTGTGTCTTTAAAACCCAGTAATTTTAAAAGTTACTCCAAAATTCGCTTGAGGCTGAAATGGAACTAATATTTTTAATTTAATTACAAAATTAAATTCGGAGCTTTTAGCTTCCATTTTTGAAACATGGTTAGAACTGTGTAGCAAAAAAAAAACATATTTTAAATCAATTAATTTATAATATTAATGCTCTGTAAATTTACATTGAGCACTATTTTGTAAAAATAAAAATATCTATAAGAACACCGGATTATATATCTTACTGTTCTTTCTTTTTATTTATATATACATATATTAAATATATATATATATATGTCAGTGTGTGCGTAAAAATTTCGATATAAATAAATATATATATGAAAAAAGACAATATGAAATAAAGAAAAAAGGAACACTTTTCTTTACTGACACATTTTATAATCTCATGAACTTTATCAAGGCAAATGTAAGGATTTTATTTTGTAACAAGTATTTCTAAACAGAAGTAAAAAATATTGTTTGGTTTACAAAATTTTTAAATTTAAGAATTTAATTAAATTTTTTAATATTTTTTTAATATTTTAATTAATTTTTTAATATTTTTATGGTCATGTATATTGGCTTGGGATAGGAGTATATCTCTTACGAAGGAGATATTTGAAAAAATCTGAGGCACAAATTTATATTTTGGTAAGATTCAATAGCAGCACTCTCAAGAAATTTCTGTCTATGTTCTTTTGTTCTTCTCTCTCCTTAATAGTGTCTTTTTTTCTCATATTTTCTCACAATCAGTAATTCCTTGCATCTTAGTGGCTTTATTGCCTTGCTTGGGGTGAAATGATTAAAAGAAAAAAGTAAATTACTTTCTGTTTTAATAAGTGTGGCATTCTTTGAATCAATGTTGTGCTTGAACTTATTTCTAAGAATGATTAATGCATTTGATAAATTGTTGTGTATAAAATCCTTTTTATGATCATATATATACATATATTTGTTTAAATTTCTGCAAGCTTCCCTAATATATTGTAAGGAAGAATTGTGAGAATTTAATTTATATCTACTTGCTTCGGAATTATTATTGTTATGGATATTTTTGGTTCTGATCTAATCCATAATAGTTTTGAATGTGGTTGGAATTATTTTGATATTGTTAAGCTTGGAAAAATTGTTTTCTATAGTAGATGTTAAGGAGTGATTAGGTAATATCCATTTTTATCTGATTTATTGTCATTGTTGTTATTAATGTCGTTATCTTTTTGGTAGTTGTAGATTTCATATGCCTTTAGGGTTGTGGATGAAATAATGAGGATAATGGAAGTTTTTAAAGGTGTTTTTATGTACATTTCTTCAGGTAAAGAATGGTAGCTGTAGATTCTTAGTGCACTTAAATAATTACTTTTACTTCTGTTGCAGAATAAAAATCCTTTCAATTACATTTATAAAGTTCATTAGAGTACAAAATGCATCGATAAAGAAAATTTTTTTCTTATATATATATATATATATATATATATATATATATATATATATATAAATATATAAAAATGTTGGTTAAGGGAAACAATTTTTATCAAAGTTATCTCCCTTACCATAGAAAATTTTCTCTTTTAATTCTAAAATAAGACTAAAATCTTCTGTCGGTTACTTATGTTTGTATAAAGCGATGTTTTTTGTCCAGAAAAACGAATATTAAATACAATTTTAAACAAGTCAACTAGTATGCATATACATATATATTGTGAATATTATAAATTGATAGAAACTGATTAATTCACTGTGCTATAAAATATAAATCCTCTCTCTTGTTTCCTTGATAACACTCACAATAGTAAATTGTATTCGTACATAGAAGGAAAACTTAAATCAATGCAAAATGAACCTTACTTTTGATACCAAAAAGTTTTCCATATGAGAAAATAATTTTTCAGAGCATACAACGGCAGAAATGTTGTGAATATGGCAATAAAGATGAGGACAACAGTCCAAATAATGTAAATAACCAGGAATATATTTATCCTAACCAATATTTCCCAACTGAAAGATAACATATTTCTTTTCCTAATGACAAAAAAAGGCTATTGTAAAATGTATGAATTAAATTGAAAGAAACAAAAAACTCTATTTCTTTTACAGAGAATCTTTTGTTTAGTTTTTTAAAATAATTTTCTCAAGATTGTACATTCATTAAAACAGAAAATACAATTTGAAATTGTATCTAAGATATTATTTTTTTCTAATTTTAAAAATATGTGTTATAACATATGTAAAGCTACTGTTGAAAAGTGTAAATCTTAATTTGTTTTCTTTTAAATTATTAAACTACAAGTTTACATTCAAAAAACTGACAAAATGTAAGTAATTTTGCATTTGCATTGGTTATATTTTCAGCATGAGTAATCTAGGATTATTTATCTTGAAAATTCTATTGTCAAAAGTAAGAAAGATGATTTTTAAATAATTGTGAGTGATAGATTCTAGTTAGTTTTTTCATATCAACAATTAAAAATTGTGACAAAGACATTTTAAACAATTGACAATAAAAACTTCAAATAAATTATAATCAGTTGCAGTTGTACAGATATATAAAATGACAAAATTAAATTATAATGATTTATATCTAATGAAGATATACTCATTAACAATTAATTTTATTATATAATATGTCCAGTGAATTGTTTTGTCATTAACATCCCTAATGTCTAAAATACTTCTATACCAGAGTTAGCTCCCTTGCATTGTCAACATTTTGTTGCCATGGAGAGCAAGGTTATTGTTATGGCACTAGCAGACTATTCTAGGAAGTGAAAAGGTTTTTTTTTTTTACAGTGATGTTCAACCTTGTAGAAGGTTACAGAGCAAGAAGCACAGTTTAGACAGATATGTGGGGAAGATAACTGTTAATCCTAGACTTGAAAAAGCTAAAATTGTTGTGATTGAGAAAACATACATTTGGGAGTTAGTTCCACAGAGCAGCAGTTTACAGGAAGAAACTGCTTGAGTGAAACTTACATCTCACCAATTGTATACAAAGGGAATGAAGGTGGTTTGCTACAATGTGAGTAGCATGGCGGGTCTTAGCTGTGTAGGTTAGAACTGATAGAAGTAAGGAATTTAGGTCATCTGAGCACTTTCTATAGAAATAGTGGAGTGGTAGGAGGCTTGTGACATTTTGCCTGTGAGAAAAGGGTTTGTAGGGTGGAAAATAATTTGTCACTCACAAGGACCCCAGAGATGCTTTTGGACTCTATCAAGACTGGAGTGAAGAGTGGGCAGTTCCTTCCCATATATAGAAGCAATACCTTATTTTCAGCCTGATCTGGCTCTTATAAAGGCAGAGGATAGCATGGGGAGTCAGGTACTTACTGGAGTGGTACAGGGAACTGACCATTTTTCAAGTATCTTCTCGCAATGGATGATTTGTATGAGCTTCACTTAAGGTCTGAGTTGAGTTTAAGTCCCAGTAGGTGTTCAAGGTATAGAACTTCCCTGAAGGAAACTTCCATTCATCATGATTGATAAAAATTCAGGGTCCAATCAGCATGATGAAATGAAATATTCACAAATGATCAGAGTACAACAATAATAATGTTAACATTTTTTACATCATGTGAAAAACTATTATAAAATGGCAAGAGAATCAGTCCCTTCATAATATGTCATTTTCTAGGAGCATGGGAAAGGTCAAAATTTTAAAAGAAAATTAACTGCATTGTTAATCAAAGAATATTAAGAATTCACTGTTTTCTGTGAAGAACAAATAAAGGAAAAGAAATATTACATTCAGGTTGGCCCAAATCATCACAAATTTATTTTAATGCAAATAGGCTGAAAAGTAAAGAATTAAACCTCCTATTGCAATGCCACAGAAATGTTTCCAAATCAATCCAATAATGGACATACCAGTTTTTCAATATGTGTTTTTATGGCAGAGTAACCAGAAAAATTAGTATTTTAAATCAGTCAATAAAGAGAGCAGAGGTCAATTAAGATAGTAGATAACTATCATTTTGGACAAGCCCTTATTTGTTCCATGTACTAATTCAACACTTCTGGAGTAGATAGAAAATAAAAATCCATAAATATATTTATCTACTGGATAAAAATGTCATCTTCTCTTAATCCCTGATGATTAGTTGTACAAAAATGACACCTCTCTGTCTTGGAGGATGGATTTCCATGAATCCTGCAAAAATAAAACAAAAATCTTAAGAACATGCAGCTCCAAAAAGGTGTTTAATCTTAGTCTCTTGAAACAAATTGTATTAAATCTGTCTAATATGTTAGAATCACTGACCATTGATAGCTACATTTTTATGGACTCTCTTGATAGGAACAAAGAATCGACATAGTCACTAAGCCAATCAAAGATGGGGGAATTTAATTGTTTGAACTTGTATTCTTATTCTTGCTGTTTTTATCCCAATATTTTATTTGATGAAACCTTGTGTTGTCTAAAATTCCAACATGAGATATTGCCAAGAGTCTACAGTCATATAAGTGTATATGCCATCTTTGCTGTTTTTATTATTTTCATTGGCCTTCCTCAGTGTTTATAATTTGGAAATGAGAAATTATTTTTGTTTCACAAATTATTCAAACTAGTATATTGATAATGAATTTATTTCTTTTTGCCTTCTATTTTTAAATACTGAATTTTACCCAATACAAAGCTTACTTAATGTAAAACAGTAATGATGACTGAGATGTGTGATATAAGTGAAAGAGAAATGGTGGAAGTAAGATTATGAGGATAACTAGAATAGATAATGAGTGTACTTTGACTTAAAAAGATTAATTAAGATTGTAGCATTCAGGGAAGCACCTACATGGGAGTCTCTTTCACAAAGTAACATTTCTTAGCAAAAATCTATTTGCAAACAACCACATAGTCAGTCTTAAAATAACTCTGGTTACAGTTAGAAGATGAACAAAATGCAATGATGATAGTTCACAGAAAACCAAAGTTTTGCTCTGCATGCATAACTGATCTTGGGAGCTACTGGAAACAATTTTGTGGGGACCACAGCTTCACAGTTAAGTCTAGTAGAATCTTTAGGATATAAATAAAGTCTATAGATTTGATATCTCTATAATAAAATAGAAAGCAATCAAAGTGTGTGCTTAAAATATATTTAATTCAAGGACATTAAAAACAGACTTATTGTTATGGAGTGGTTTCACAGTGGAGGCTTGTATTTGTACTAAGTCAGTCCTAAAATAGGTTTGATGTACAAAACGTTAGGAACTTGATATAATAGGTAATGACGCAGAGTAATCTAGTTGCTGTCACTGATACTTTAGTATCCGACTAACGGTCGTCCAGCATCGACTGACTGACCCACAGAGCAACCCCTCGTTACTCTTACTACTCCTACTTATTATAGGTGGGAGAGTCTATTAACTATAGAATAGGTGTGTTCCACTATAACACTTATAAACAGTATAAACAAATATTAGTGACTTTTTAAGAATTCAAAGGAAATTAAAATTATTGTTCTTCTCTGTAAAACCTACAACTTGGTATTAAGTGTATATTGTAATTTGTTCAAATGTGTATTTGACTTGGAGGAATTCTAATGCATGGCTTATCATCTCTCAGTTGCACCTCTGTCTTTGGGCAGAGTGTGCTCAGGGGCTTCTCTGTCAAAGGACAGAGGGACAACTGAGAAAATAATACTGAGAGGTGCCCAGCCCTGGGGAACAGCTGCTCAAGGCCGTACCCTCCTATTGGATTAAAGGGAGGGATTGGTGCTCGCACTGAGGCCAGCGCAACCGACGAATTTTTGTCCTTGTCCCAGGCATATGCACTCAGATCCCCACCTAAAAAAGACTTTCTGTCACATCTCGTCCAAGTGGGGGGAAGGAGTTAATACTGTGTATTTGATAAGACTAGAATAAATTACCCCAGTTAAACTGAATTGAGCTGAATTGAAGTGATTTAAAGCTTGCCACCCTGTCTGTATGAATATTTTTTAATGAAACTGAAATAGCTAATATTTTCTGAGAGGTTGCCTTATATTTTTCTCTTTAATTGTAAAACTCTCCTTCAAAACATAAGTATTAGATTTGGAAACAATTCAAAAAGACTTCAAAATATTTCACTCATAAAAGTTACAATGTCAAATAGCTTTTTAAGAGCTGGTAATTATTAGAAATTTACAAATGTTTAAATTGGTCAATGACTTTTGCACATTATGTTATAAAAGATTTGATTCTCTGTCTGTCACACACTGTCTGCGTGTGACTTTGCATATGTGTATGTAATATATACTCAGATGTGTGTGGCTGACTTATAATAGATGCACCCCCTACTCCATGTCAATGAAAAATGATCTTGTCAGTAACAGATTTAAAATAAAAATACAACAAATTGTGTATATTCATTGACTGAATATGGTTTCTGGCTAAAGTTTGTTTTCTTTTTAAATATAAATTGTTTTAAATTTTCATTATTATTTCCTTAAAAAGAGAATCATGTTTAGGTTGATTTTACTCACTACAAAGACGGACACATAAAAAGATGGACTACTGATAATGGACATTGATCAGGGATTCTGCAATTACATAGCTCTTTTACTTGGGGTGTATTAGAATTTGTGTTTGGATTTCGTTTATTATCATTATAAAGTTTCAGTATTCTATTGTGGCATGATTTAATAATTTTATCTAGATTCCTAGAACAACTATAACTAATTTTTAAGGTATTGCAGTTGAAGATTTAACTTAATTTACTCTTCATAGGAAAGTGCTTGTTAATTAGATTTAAGAATCATCACTTCTAAATTTATTAATTTACAAAACAATTCATTGATTACAGAATTAGTATTGATAACTCCAACCTAAATATTCTGCTTTAGCTTGTTTTTTTTATAATAACCAAAAAAAACTTAAACTTTCACCAGAAACCAGGAAAATTGTTCAAAATGTAGAAAAAAAATAAACAAAAAATCTTTGACAAAGACCTTTCATTGGTCTTTAACGAAATTTGTATAAATGAAAAATTGCTGCCAAAATAAATCCAATGTGTACAGATAATAATATTCATAAATGAATATAGAGATATCAATAGAAAGAAAGAAAGAAAGAAAGAAAGAAAGAAAGAAAGAAAGAAAGAAAAGGGACACAATCTGGGTAAACTTTTATGAATTTCATTACCTGGATCAATATTTTTGAAGAATATCAGCAATAACTGAAACCTGAGTCACCAACGATCTTAATTCTCAAAAGTGCAATTTAAAATGAAAGGTGAACTCATTCAAAATAGAAAAAAAACTTTCAGTTTTACTTGCATCAAGTCATAAATTCGTTTCCTAAAGAATTCTTCATTCAAAGACTGTGTAAATTTATTAAAAGCTTCTTATCTTTTTATTCTGGTTCAGAAAGTTCTTTAACTACTATGCACTTAATTCAATTTCAAATATTAATCACACAGAATGAACATTATACAGTGAAAATTTCAGATCAAAATTTAGTTCATATGTCAGGTTTCAGATTTATTCATGCACCCTTAGATACAGTCCTGGTTACCATTATTGGCACTCTTTCATTTTTTGTTATATGTTCAGAAATAAGTGGAAAAGAACCAAATTTATATCATCAGAATTTTGTAATTAGTTGTGCAAAGTAAATTAACTAAAAAGAATGTTTTTCCTCTTTCATTCTAAGTAAGTTACATGTAATTTCAAAGAGGAAAAAGAAAAAAATGACATGGACAATAACAAAGGTGCCCCTCATTAAATATTTGGTTGTACCCCCTTTGGCAGTGATAACTGCCTTCAAATATTTCTGGTAGACATCTATAAACTTCTTGTACTTCTCAGGTGGTATTTTGTCCCACTCTTCCTTTCCAATTTGTTCAAGCTTTTGAGCATTTGCAGGATTCCTCTCCCCAATGGCAAATTTCAGCTGACTTAATAGATTTACAATGTTATTGAGATCAAGACTCATTGCTCGCCAGTTTAAAACAGTTCATTTCTTCTTTTTCAACCATTACTTCTCTACTTTTGGATGTGTGTCTTTGGTCATTGTCTTGCTGGAGATCTCATGATCTTCAAATCAAACCTACTTTTCTTACACTGGGTAGCATGTTTTGATCTAAAATTCCTTGGAAATCTTCAGATTTCATGATTCCTTTGTTACAGTCAAGTCCTCCAGTATCAGAAAAGCAAACCCACAACATTATAGATCTTCCACCATGTTTAACTATTGGTAAGGTATTCTTTTCCATTGTTGGCGTGCATTGCCATAAAACTATTTTTGTTTCATCTGTCCAGAGAATATTTTTCAAGACATGTTTGGCAAAGTTCAGTCATTCCATTTTATGTCTTTTCTTCAGTAACAGTCTTCGTTTTGGTTTAGTATGCACCATATGGTATGTGATGAAACAATTGCCCCAGATTGTTTCAGGTTGAATTTCAGGTCTTCAGATGTTTATATAGTGTTTATTCTATGGTTCACACAAACCTTCAAAAAGTTTTTTCATCAATTTTCCTCTTACTCCCATATCCAGGGAGGTTATTGACAGTTACATGCTTAGCAAACTTCTTAATAACATTGTGCACTGTTGAAAGAAGGATATTTAGAGGTCTTGTATATATGAATAATAGCACATCTGATGTTCTCAGGTAGCTCCTTTAATTTCACTATTGTGACAAAAAACAGGGAATAACATATGGCTTTTTAAAACATTGAAGTCAACATTCATTGGTTAATTCTAAAGGATTTTACCCATTTTTCACTGTTACAAAAATATTTCAGTTTTTCTATTTTTTCTTCCTATTGCATTTTTTAAATTGTTGCTGTATCATTCGCTATTCTTTATCAACCATGAATTGCCAATAGACCAAAGCTGTTTCTCTAGATTCTTCTTTTTCATGAGCTATTCTACATTATGTACAGAAATTTTGTGGGTGCCAATAACTGTGACCAGAACTATATATTTTATACAATGATTTTGTACATTTTGTATGATTGAAGTACAGGGTTGTATTAACATGGTTATAACAAACCATGGTTGAATTGTTTTCACTTTGTACTTATGCTCTTGGGAAAGGCATGACTCCACCTCCATATACTTGGTTCTGTTCTGTTATTATCTTGAGAAAAGGGTCTCATTACTGACATGTCATTACAGAAATGGCTTGATGAGTAAGCACTTGAAAAACTATCTTTTTCAGATAGCACCATCAAAAGCTGTCACACTCATTGTCAACATTAGCAGATGCCAGTTCCATTCTCTCTCTCTCTCTCTCTCTCTCTCTCTCTCTCTCTCTCTCTCTCGGTTTTGACAAATTAGGATCTGACAGCTTAGTTGATTCAGTTATGAAATTTTGTGCAATAATCTTAAGTGGCATTTAAGACTCGCTAGTGATTTACAAAGGAGGCCACATATGAAGCAAGTGTGAGGATTGTGAGATGAGATCACTGTTAGATTGGCTGACCTTTTAGATTTTGCTCTCACTTCTTGAAGATGATTCAGACAAGCAGACTGAAAACGGCTGAGTCCACTAAAACATGTTGATCTCCATTCTACCCGCTCCAAGGCTAAGCACTCAAGGGTGTTATGTGGCATATTAACTGCTGACAAGTTGCTTTTCAGCTTGTCTTTGTATCTTAGCCATGGGCATCCTACATTCCTGTAGCCCTGATCTAACTGGCTGGACATTAGGATCTTGGGTATCTTGTTATCAGACATTCTCAAGACATGACCACCGTAACTGAGACTGTATGATAAAAGACTCGATTCCTCCAATATTATATCTGTTAAAAAGGTCTACATTAGATGTCCTATCTTGAAGGTTAACTCTGCAGACAGCTTTTATGGAAAACATCCAGCTGGCATATATGGTACCTGTATGGAGTCCACGACTGAGCTGTACAAAAGGATGGCAAGTACAACAGCTCTGTAAACCCAAATTTTTGTATCCAGTCGAATACCCTGCTCATTCCTCAAGTGATGGCAAAGTTTGTCGTAATCACTAGTAGCCTTAGCAATCCGATGCATGATTTCATCATCTAAAGTTCCACTGTAGTTGACTTTGCTACCAAGATAGTTCAGGGCATTGTCTTCTACTTTCAATGGTCTCTCTGGAAATTTGTAGACTGTTGGTTTTTGTTTCTCACCACAGAATTGCTTTGGAGTTTGGTGCACTATTTCAGTTTTCTTTATGCTATGTGTAAGAGCAAAGGCTTTACATGCAGCAGAGAAACAATTTATTAGATGTTGGGCCTCCTCAAAGGATGTCACTACAAGAGTAGCATCATCAGCAAACAACAAATCACGAATAATTTGTATATATAGGATTTAATCATTGTTGAAACTTGACTAATGCATGGAATAATAATGCAACACAAAATGTACTTAGAACAAAATGTATTGAACCAAGAAAGTGTACACAATATTTACATATAGTCTTTTGTATATTCCTGGTAAGACCGTTCCTGGAGAATGTGTTGACTGAGTCGCAGTTGGGCAGAGTCTCTGGTTGAATCTCTTGATTCCACCCTCTCTTCCCGGTACCAACCATATTTATATGGTCGGTACTCCACTATGCAAATTAGGTGGATCCTACCACAACAATCATGAAATTAACTTAATTTTGCAGCTGGATGTTTTGCTCTAAAAGATAAAAAACATATTAATGAGACCCCAGAGTGTTGACAACTCTTGATGAAATCTAATGTTACTGATAATTGTGCATATACCTTTCTTGGATTTTTCCAATGTTTTTCTATTTTTACTGTAGAAGCATAAATATTTAACTATTTTGTCAAGTTTGATGGCTGACTCATTGGTGAAGAAATGAATTGCAAATGCCATGTTTGGAATTACACACAGGTAATTAAAAAAATTTAAAACAGATTTTTCAGGTGACAAGTAAATTTATCTAACCTCAATCCAGTTAAGTATCTGGGATCAATCAGGAAAATATTCTTTTAGACTTGCCCAGATGTCTGCAGCATTCTCAATGACATTTGACATGGGTGGCTGGCACAAATTTTAGGAGAATTAAAAGGTGAGCAACAATAAATATTGAGAAAATATTGCACTCATTTAGGTTAGGCAAGTAGATTTAACAATGTTTCGACCCTTACAGACCTATTCAATGGCAATTTCAATTTCCTTTTTTTAATTTCCAGAACTAGATATATAAATATTTATATATAAATATATATATAAATACAACTAGATATATAAATCTTATATGAATAGTTTTAATGTTACCCATTCTATATTTATTATTAGCAAGAACTTGCACATAAATGATTTAATATTTTATATATATATATATATATATATATATCTTGACACTGTCCCACTTCGTTGATGAAGGATAGCAGGTCATCAACATCAACATTTTATTTTGGAATTTGTGAAGGTTTCTCAAAGAAAATTACTTGAATATTATTTACTCTGTGGTGATTAGGTGTAGCTTGCAAGTTTTATTACAATATAAATATATATATATATATATATATATATATATATATATATATATATGTATGTATGTATGTGTGTGTGTTTATATATATGTTCTTTATTATGTATTCAAAGTGCAACTACTGTATCTGTTTTTTCAACAGAATGTTTCAGTTACTTTTGTTTGTAATTGCTTTTTAAAACTTACAAAAAATATGCATTCTTCACCAATACATAAAATGCCTTATCTAAGTCTTGACAAGATCCATTTGCATTCAAGTAGAAGCCATTTGGTTGCTAAGGTGATTTCATTGATTTGTTTTTCATCAGCACTGATTTCGCCTGCTGGACGTTGAATTATTTCACAATTCTTTTGTTCAATGAATAATCCACTCAGTAGCTTCATTTTGTGGCATCTGCATTCAAATCCTATCACCTGTCAGATTTTTCATCATTTATTTTACAGCAATTCATACCAGATCTTTATATATATGTAAAATGTGTAAATTTATTAACTAATATGTGTGTGTGTGTAGACATAGCAGTGCTGAAAAGTTCTTGGCCCAACCTACATCTGAATATTTTATTAAATGATTAAATATTGTCAGGCTGAGAACTTTTCATTACCCTCTTATGCATTCATACAACTTTTGTATTTATTGACTTTTTTGAAGCATGTATAAGACGTGCAACTATTTTTATAAAGTAAATTAGGAATATATATATATATATATATATATATTAGGTAAAGTAAGTAAGGTCATTTTACAAGAAATATGTGAGTCTTTAAGGACTTTCCTTAATATAAACCAATGGCAGTCGTCTAATGATTGTATTAGGTGGTTTAAGAATTATAATAAAGATGTTAGATGTTCATTTATTAGATATGACATTAAAGAATACTACCCATCAATCACAGAAAAAACCCTTAACAAAGCTCTCCGATTAGCCAAAGAGTATATTCAGATTTCTGATGACAAGATAGACCTGATCAAACACTGCCAGAAAACATTATTATTCCATAATAATGAACTATGGATAAAAAAAGATGACGTAAATAGTTTTGACAATCCCATGGGAGCACATGATGGAGCAAAGGTGTGCGAGTTAGTAGGATGCCTGATGCTCAATAGGCTTAATGATCATATGGATTTTAACAACCATGGGCTATACCATGATGACGGATCAATCATAGTGGATAAAAGTAATTCCAGAAAATGTGACCCAATCCGGAAAAAGCTGCACTGGCTCTTCAAAATCTTGAAATTGAAACCAACCTTAAAGTCACCAATTACCTAGACATCACTTTAGATTTAAGAAATGGTACTGTTTCCCCTTATAAGAAAGATAACCAGGACCCCCAATATTTAAATGTAAAATCTAACCACCCAGCGCATATCATAAGACATATTTAAAAAAGTATCAGCCATAGACTTTCTACCAACTCATCGAATAAAGACATCTTTGATGCTAATAAATCAATTTATGAGCAAGCTCTAGTTAAAAGTGGCCACAAAGATAAATTAGAATATATTGACATAAATAATAACACTGAAACCCAGAATAAACATAAGAACAGAAATAGAAATATTTTGTGGTTTAACCCTCTGTTTAACTTATCTGTAAGAATTAAAATTGGCAAAATATTTTTCAATCTATTGGAACAAAATTTCCTCAAGAAAACTAAGTTACACAAAATATTTAATAAAAATAACGTCAAACTTAGTTACTGCTGTATCCCAAATGTAGCGACTTTAATTAGCAGTTTTAATAAGAAAAAGGACAATCCACGCACTACTACTTCTAGTTGTAATTGCAGGAACAAAAAAAATCTGTCCCCTACAGGGAAAATGTCAACAGGAGTGCATGGTTTACCAGGCTAAAATTTACAAGGACATAGATGACTGCAATAATGATATAAACCCTAAAGTGTATATAGGAGCTACTCAGGATATATTTAAAAAAAGATATTATAATCATACGAGTAGTTTTAACAATGAAAAAAACCAAACATAGTACTAGTCTATCTCGCTATGTATGCAAAATTAGACAGGAAAATAACAAAGACCCAATCCTCAAATGGGAAATATCAAAAAGATGTTCTAAATATAAAGCAGGTCAAAAATTCTGTAAACTATGTATAGAGGAAAAATTAGCCATAGAAGGAACCTAAAGATTTATTAAATTCTAAAACAGAGATTCTAAACAAATGCAGACATAGATGATCTTGGTTATTGGATTAATATAGTTGTTTAACCGTTTTTGCCCGTGTTTGTCTCTAAATCACCCCCTCCTTTTTAAGCCATTTCAAATAAATTATTTCTCCACCCTCCCAATTGTTGTAGTTGTGTTTTTTTTTTATGTTTTAGTCACGTGGTCTTGGTCTTTTGTTTATTGCCTATAAGTATATAGTTTTCTTTACCTCTTTAGCCAGCTTTCCCTGATGATCCGCTTAGGTGAAACCTTGGTAGGTTTGTCTGGCTCTCTAGGTTTAACTAGGTCTGCTCTACTTTTGTATTGAGCACTTTTTTAGTTAGTTGATTACACGTATTGGGTTTTTTTTTCTTTGGGCTTTGGACCTGTATGCTCTATGATCATTTTCAACAGACATTCATGTTCCTAGCTCTTTCTTTTTTTAAAACCTTTTTTTCCTTCGAAATTGATTTGATCATTAGCAAATCAAGAAACCGAAGGTTTTTATGAGAGTGTAGAGTGTATTTACAGATATATATATTATATATATATATATATATATATATATATATATATATATATATATAAATTAACTGATTTAAAAATATGGTTCTATCACTACACAGGAATTACCATGTTTCAAAAACATAAACTAAAAACTTCAAATTCAATTATATAATTAAATTAAAGGCCTGAGTTCTGTTTCATTTTCAAGTCAATTTTAGAAAAAATTATTTTGAAATTTACTAAGTTTTATAAGCGCATACATTCCAAAGATATGGAGAAATCCAATCATTTTGACCAGAGACAGTAGCATGTTCATTTATACTGACGACTATTGTATCAAATATGAGTTTCTTTCGAAAAGAGGTTAAGTCTAGATAGGGTAGGGGTGCCTTTTTCAATGAACTATGACATCGGTTCAACGCATGTCATCTGGTTTTTATCAACAACAAAGTTTTACAGGATTTTTTTCCATTAAATTTGTATTTGTATACATAAAGATTCTTTCTAAAAGGCGTGTTTAGATTAGAATACGTTGTATTGAACTACAATTTTAAAATATTATTTTTAATTTTAATTACTAATAAACTATACTTCTTTTTAAAACAAATAAATGTAATAGAATTACTTAAATTATTTAAAAAATTATTATTAAATATCAAATATAAGTATGTATAATTTTTTTATCAGCTTTTTTTTAAACATTATTTAAGGAAAATTTTTGACAATGTTGGCAAAGAATAGCTATTTCATTTCTTTGATTCAGTAAATTTTTATTTTTTATAAACCTAGTAATATATAATTTTCATGTATGCACAAAGGACATGGGTCATTTAATGACCTACATATTCTAGCTTTTCTTATTAATTTCCATTTTACTGTAGGTGTTTTATTGGTTTCTTTTAAGTGCCAGAAATATTTCAATAGGGATATCTGAATCCGGTATTTATTGATCCTAAAAGAACTTTGATACTCATGCCTTGTTCATCCAATATAGACTTTTACGTTGTCTGGATCCTCAATAGATGAGATATTGCATTGGTACACTAATGATTCCATGCAATATTTATATTTTAGAGGACAGTTATGAGGATTTCCACAGTTACATAATTCTTGTTTATCTTCATCTCTTTTTATTTTTATACTGTCTAAATTTCTTTGGCCTAAGTGTTTATTCAAGATATTAGTATTATGTTTCTTAATAATTTTTTCTAAGTTTTCAGTACAGTAAAATGGACACTTCTTATTTGAAATAAATGCATCAGTTTTTATTTATTAAACAATGTATATTAGTCTATAAGAGAAATCTTGGTAAAGAAAATGGTACCCGACCCCCTGGATAATAAGATATTTCTTTACTTGAATAAGCAGGCTGACAAATATAATAGATTCTGTTTAATAAAAAAAAATAAGGCGTCTATTTCAAATAAGAAGTGTCCACTATAATAACACTTGAATTAAAATGTAGGATTAAAAATAAAATCCATTAATTCTTATATATATATTTATTAATTCTTATATATATATTTACTAATTCTTATATATATATTTATTTTAAAAAAATAGAGAAACCACAAAATGTTTTTGGTTATAACATTGAATTTTAGTGCATATTTAATATTTTATTCTTCATATTTTTTCTATACGTATTTCTGGTCTCATGACCTTCTGCAGGCAAATTAAAGGAATCAATTTTTAAAGGAATAAAATTTCCTTATGTCCTTTTAATATTTCATTGTTCATTTTCTGTATTTGTAGTGAGTATTGATCTCATTTTTTCGACTGCTAGAAAAAGGGACTTTCTGCCTAAGTGGTAATAAAATCATTAGGTTTGGTGGTGATGACAGATGTGTTGATGATAGATGCCCCCCCTATCCCCCTTATCACCCCTGAGACTGTCAAATCTATTTCCATTTTTGTGTATTGTGTGTACATGCATGTCTCCGCCAGTGTGCACATGAATCAGCATGCACATATATATACATGCATGGAGTGGGTAGAATGGAGATCAACATGTTTTAGTGGACTCAGCCATTTTCAATCTGCTTGTCTAAATCATCAAAAGAAGCGAGAGCAAGAACTAAAAGGTTAGCCAATCTAACAGTGATCTCATCTCACAATCTTCATTCTTGCTCCATATGTGGCCTCCTTTGTAGCGAGTCTTAAATGCCACTTAAGATTATTGCACAAAATTTCATAACTGAATCAACTCAGCTGTCAGATCCTCATACGTCAAAACCGATGGGAGAGTCCATTATTATTCATTATACATATACACACACATGGAAAAACAAATTAATCTCTCTCTCTCTATATATATATATATGTATGTATATATATATATATATATAATATCTATTAACAATTATAACAAAAATATGTGATACATAGATGCACTGTATCTAGATTGTATTTATGTAGCACTATATAACATGTTTTTGTTATAATTGTTAATAAATATTATTATTATTATTAAGCTCTACTCTGTATTGAGCACTTTTTAAAATATAATGTTTGGACATTGGTATTAACCTACCTTATATTGGATATACAGTAGCGGCTATAATATAAGGAATGGAAACAACAAAGACATAAATATGTGTATTACTTAAAAAGTAATGTTTGATTAGCAATGAAATTTTTACTGAATAAAGATTAGGTTATAATGCATAAATATTATACAAAGTTACAAAAATTTACATAATAGTTTTTTTTAAATAAAGATTAAATGGAAGAAAGGAAATAAGCTACTGGACAAAAGTTAAGTAACGATGTTAATAATTTGCATAAACTTTTAATTTACATTGTTAAAAAACTCGAAACACTTCAAGAAATTTTGTAGAAAATATGCAATCTCCAAAAGGAATCAAACCTGTAACCCTTATTGGGAACTGTCATTTGATCTGATGTGCTGTTAACCATTCCAGTCACAGAGAAGTGTCTGATTAGCAAAGTCCGAATTACTATTTATAAATACATACCTTCGATGATTTCTCTTGATCGATCATTTCTGCTCACAAAATATATCTTAACGTAAATAATGACAACATATTATGAAATGGATTAACTTCAACAATTTAATATATTTTCTGTTTATATGTTATTTTTATAGATATAACTTATTTAAGTAAATGCTCTTTTAAATAATTAAGATCAAATGAGGGTTTTCATTGGGGTTACACGTTCAATTCCTGTTGGAGACTGCATATTTTCTATGAAATTTCTAGAACATTCAGGCCAGTAAATGTACTGGCCTGAATACTGTTTCATTAAATGCTGTTTAATTAAACAGTATTTAATGTTAATGTAATAATGTTTAATTAAAAAACAGTATTTAATTTAATTAAATAATGTTTAATTAAAAACAAAGCATTTAATTAAATATAATATATATATATATATATATAATATATATAAAAAATAATGTATAAACATATTAAAAATATATTAATAAATATAAATATATATATATATATATATATATATATATATATATAAAGAAATAATCATACATAGAAATCAATCAAGCAATTATTAATGCGATTAATGGCCATTAATCGCCCCTTTCAGTGGAAGCGGAGCAGCAGATTAATTAATATAAAACTCCCGTCTTAAATCTAGCTGACCAGACGATAAAGAAAATTAAACTCTTTTCAATGAATAACCAATATTTGATACAAACAAGAAAATAGCAAACATCAAAGACATCAAACATTCCACAACAACAATTTAGATTAATACATATTCTCAGTTTGTAAATTAAAGTATAAAATCAAATATCTTGTTTGAAATGCTTGTTTGATATTTGTTTCAAAGAACTAAAAAAGATACAAAAATCCAATCTGAATCCATTATGAAGATGCCAAATGCACAAAAATTCAAAAATGTCTTTCTGCAGCAACAACAGGAATGCATTAAATGTAAATTAATTATATAAAAAAGGCTGAATAATTTATATTCAAATTTGAAATGTAACATCCCCCAAAATACCAAGATGTAGACATAACTAACAAAATTATCAGTCTGGCAACATTTTGTTCTTGATAATGACTAAGATAATAAAATATCATTCTGTTCATAATATAATGATGAAAGAAGCATTTATTTGGTTGGAACAAAAATTTTGTAGGATTTTAAGGGAATTTCAAAGATATTAATTAGATATTCGTATTAAGATTTATCTTTCCAAAAATATTTGTACAGGGATTCCATCCTCTTGGAGTTTGCCATCTCTCATTGGTTCATCACCAAGAGTCATTGAAAAAATAATTGAAGTGGTTTTTACATTTTCCAGAGAACTGAAGTTCTCATTCAGAGAAGAGATCACAATAAGCAGTAATCCAAAGATACAAGGTCAAGTGAATACAGCACCGTGTAGTAGGATATCACAGCCACAGGTTTGGAAACTTCTTTTATGCCTTCTAAAAACTATAAAACCTGTGTATTTAGTTAACATGCTTTTGGCATTTATAACTGCCTTCTTCCTTTGATGCTTAATTGCTTAGAAAATGACAAAAGAAAATAAAGAGATAAAATGACAAAAGAAAGTAAAGAGACATGTCCACAGGAGCTGGAGCATAATAATATCTTATGGCAGTAAAATTCAGCATGTGACAAAGTTTCAAAACAGAGTTGATATTTCAACTCAAATATGAAAAACATAACAACAATGGTGGCTCTATTTTTTTGTTCATAAACTTGGGGTTAAGTGCAATATGCATGTGTGTAAATCTTGTTATCTATAGGAAATATGGGAAATATACGATACAAAAATATATAACAGCTTTTAATTCATTTCCCCACTATATAAATATGTATGACGACATGAATCTTGTGCATATATATATATATATATATATATATATATATATATATATATATATATATATATACTACAGTTCAAAAGTTTCAGGAAACCACTGGTAAATTTTTTAAATTGGCCACAAAAGGTAGTTGTTTTGTACTTTAAATAAAAGAAAAATATTATACATGGTTAAAAGAAAGTGAGACATGATTTTTATTAGAAATTTTATTATGACATAAAAAAAGGCATTTTATGATTAAATATTGCTCTCATCAAAATATCCTCCATTAGCCTTGATTACTGCAGCACAAATTTTATGCATTCATTGCAAAAGTTTCTCAAATTATTAGTTTGATAACTGATTCCATTCTTTTTTCAATGACTCTAAGTGCTCTTTTTCATTTTTTGTTCAGTCTTCTGTCAAATTCATCCCATGCTAATTTTGGGGGATTACTTTAAACTTTTGAACTGTACTATATATATATATATATATATATATATATATATATATATATATATATATATACCAGGTGTAACCGCAAAATTGTCCAATTGTTTGATATTTTTCGAACTGTTGTTTTGAACTGTTGTATCTTGAAAATGATTAAAGATATCATACTGAAATTCTCCAAAGCTTTTATAACACTATTGGGCTTTTCTTTGAGCAATAAGAATGTATAATACTCATCAAGTTTAACAGAAGTATCATGATGAAATCGATCATAAATGAAAATGACATGCTCATCATAAATTAATCATAGCTAAGGATTGGAAGCTCATGAAAGATTGAAATTAAGTTCAAATATATATATATATATATATATATATATATATTATTCTAGGTTCATTTTCCAATTTATTCAAGATGATCTTTGTCCTCTAACATTCTAACCTTCTGTCCTTGAGTAACAAAGGTGCCTCAGAGGTTTCACATACAATTTCATTTTCAAGTCATTTTTTACTGATCTTTGGACTGTCATAGCCAAAACTTCTCTCTCTCACATGCCAAATGTCTTATGAATTGAGTTGGATCTTTTCCAATTGATATCTTTAGTTCTAAGTTGAAATGATGATCCCTCTTCCTGTTGTGACCTCTTGATTCAGTTTCCCTATCTACTCTTCCCTCTTTTTTTTAAACTTATTCAACATTCTCTTGATGGTTCTTGAAAGGACTTTAAAGATGGAAGCCAGAGTATAAATGTTGGTACCATTACTGAAGGTCTGAATGATCTTTTTCCTTTCAACATTGTTCAGTTGGGAAGACTGTGGGGCTGACACAAAATGATTTTAACATGTGCTCTTTCTAGCCAAATATCTCAAGGGTGACAGTCTGTTTCATACTTGAATACAATCTTCAGTCCTGAGAATTGTGTTTAAGCATGAAACACACTGTTGCCACTTGTTCTTTGAACTCAGTGTCTACTTCTATATGTTCTTATCCTTGATTTTAATACTTTTACTCATAAATATAGCATATCTTAAAACTATATATATATATATAATTATTAGCAATAGAATAGATTCAATTATATAAAACAAAATTTAAATGTATTATTTAATGAAAATACTATTTTATATGCCTATTGGCATGTAAAAGAGGAAATATTTTTATGCTATAAAATTGTAAAAAGCATTAAAAGTAATAAATACAGTGCTCAATTGAAAAACAGGGCAGAACAATCTTAGATTGTTTTAAAAGAATAAACAGTCACTCTAAAGCAAGTATACTTTTGTCTTTTGGCTTTGAGTGCTACGGTCCTAATGTTCAAAAGCATTTAGTACCAAAAAGTGAAAGTATACTTACTTTAGAGTAGCTGTTTTTATTTTTTACAACACACACACACACACACACACATATATATATATATTGCTTTATACAAATATATTGGGTTGGAACAAAAGTTTATTGCATTTTTTTCAATAGTCAACTCTATACTTCTAATGTCTATACTGTAACCTTGAAATTTTACTTACTAATTATTTTATTTGTTTTTCTTCACTTTCTCAGTAGAGTACATCACCAGTTTACCCTCTCTGGGCTTTTGAACAGGAGTACATGTTTATCCCTTGTTTCCTGTTTATGATTGAGTTTACAGTTCCTTTCTGCTCATATTTTTTAGTTTTCCCAATCACACTAATCTTGACCTCTTCAAGTCTAGTGTTAGATGTTATCTTTTCCTTTCATAGCCACATAAACTTCACTTCTTGCACTTTCTTATGCTCATACAACATGACACAGTAAGCCTTTACTCTTTGGCTTTGTATAGAGTAAACATTAGTGAAAAAAATAAAAGTAAAAAGTAGCATTTAATCACTATATATATGATTATTGTGTGGATTGTGAATTTTAAATGTTTTTATGTTGAAGTTGAAAATAAAGGAAAATGATATCATTTCTCACCCAGAATAGAAAAAATGCCATACAAACAATGAAAAAGACATTCTGGTTATGGAGATGGCACCATACCTGAAAGTACTGTTTATAAATGGTTTTCTAGATTTAAAGTGGAATATCCTGATAGGCCTGCAATCATTGATAGCATTCAAATTAGAACAAGGATTAAAAATAATCCAGCTCACACAAAATGGGACATGACAGAGTTATTCAAAAGTCCTCATATGAGTGCCACTGTAAGGCATTTCAAAACAATTGAATGTGTGAATCAATTTGGTGCTTCACAATTTAATGGAAGAAAATAAATGGACCACATTTTCATCTGTGGTTCTCTGCTCAAAAGCAACACATTTTTAAAAAGAACACCCATCAAATAGTGATCTAAATAGTAATCCATATAGTGATTAGTATAGAGAAATAGTATAGAAATAGAGGATAGTGTAGAAAGAGTGATCCGTATAGTAATAGAGGATAGAATAGAAATGGTGATCAATTAGACACCATGCTAATTCATAGTAAAGGAAATATATACATTTCATTTACTATCATGTGATCTACTTATTCAAAATGGGATCACCCATGTTTGCTCACTGGTGATTTGTATTCAAACTCCAGTGTCGGCAGTGACACATTTTATTCCTATATAACACCACCCCTTTGAGATGACTTCCTCTGGAGTCTATATTTCTTCAGCTTCGGTTCAATATTCAAATGTTCCATTGCTGTTCTTTTTCTTTTACAGTACCACATTGGTTCACTAATTTATGGCGGCGTGGATATGTCAAACATGTCATACAATGTTTCCATTGGTACCTCTTTTCGTGGACTTACTAAATCAGTGAATCTGCATTTTAACTGATTAAGGTGTTGCTTATGTTCCCACCTTTGTCCCTGTATCATGTATGTCATTTTGCCAATCAGTTTTTATAACGCCATCTTCCCAGAATTCCTTTCCACATTGATTCATTCTAAAAAAAATACCTTATCTACAAGTTTGGAGTATTTACTTATATTGTTGTTTCTTGATGCTCTTGCCTTACGTTCTGGTAATAATTTATTAAAAACAAGACTTAATCTTCCTGGTGAACATCAAACTCTGCATACATGGTGTTCGGGTTTGGTGTTATTCTGTAAACACTCAGAAATTGTTATAGCATTTTTTCATCTGACTCCTCTCCCTCAGACTTTTTAGCGCCCTTCTAAATGCATCAACAAACCGTTCCACTAGTCTGTTTGATCTTGGGTGATAAGGGGGAGTTGTAATATGTTCTACTGCTAATGATTTGCAAAAAAAAACTTAAATTCACTTGACGTGAACTGAATCCCGTTATCTGAAATGATAGAGTCATGAACATCGAACCTTGCAAAAATCTTGTGTAGGAAATTTGTCATTACCACAGTAGTTGGTTTTAATATTTCTGGCCATTTAGTGTAACTATCGACTAGCACTAGATAGTATGCCCCATTTAACGGCCCTGTGAAGTCTAAATGTATTGTGGACCATGGCAGATCGGTTTTTGGCCAAGGCTGAATTTTGATAAGCGGTGACTTCACTACCAGAGCACAACTATTGGCAGTGACACTTTATTCCTATATAACAATAATCTATGTATGTGTGTGTGTGTGTGAGTGTGTGTGATATAATGATATGCGTATAAGTAAGTTGTTAGAACATATCACTTTCTGACCATGAAATCCAGGTTTGACTCTCACCATGGTTAATATTTCAGGAAGGTTAATTGTTTGATGTTACTGGCCTGTAGAGGCAATCCAAGTATTCAGCACCTTTGGAAAATGTCTGAAAACCATACTATGAGTTGACCCAAGCCTTGTGAGTAAAATTGGGTAGATGGAACTGTCCAGAAGCTTTCAATGGTTGTATGAGCATGAAGTCATGCCAGAATATACATAGTCTTTCATTAAATTATTAAGGTGAAAATGTATTGAAAGTGCACTCATTTCAGAATTTACATCTAAAAGTCATACAAACATATTTTCTTTCACAGCAGAACCGTTACACCTCCTTTTGCTGCTGCCTACACCCGGTAGTGTAACCACATTTAGTGGTCTGTTTCTGAGGATGACATTTTAACCACAGGGCTAACTCTGTGCTGGTCAGTGCTGACATGGGTCCAAGAAGGTTGTTAGTCACTGGTCACTTTGATCCACAACAACTCTACCCACTTTGTGTTCTTGATCTCAGAGCACTTGAAGATCGAATGTGGTTGGTGCTATATTAAAGAAGAAAAGTATCTTCATGATGAAAAATAAAGTGAAATCCATGAGCTTAATCTTCAACTGATCTATATAGTGCTTGGAAAAACAAAAATTAATTCTTCCTGCATCAATCTCTATAGAGACACTGTGCCTCGCATAATAATTTGGGTTCAAAGTTCTTTGGAATCAGGAAATCTGATGGCAGCTGAAATGGATTCCAGAAGTACTCATATGCACTTCAGCCCAAAACATGGGGAAGAAGGGTTCAGCCCAAAAAACAGCATAGGGAAGAAGGGTTCTAGGGATTTGGTGATTCACTAATTTTCACATTAATCCCACAAGGGTTTTTTGTTCCCTATTTCTGCTTTCTTGATAAATTTTTCAAATTTGGAGAATTATCTACCCTCCTTGGGAGTGGTTACAGGGATTGCTTCTCTCTTAACTCCAACCTGCTTCACTTCACATCTCACACCATGACTTCATACAGGTAGTGGTAAATTCCGTCTCTTCCTCCTTCCTTGTTGGTATTATACTCTGCCCACCTATTAGGGCTGGCATAACTGTCTTTGTGACAAATCTAATTTTTAAAGTGTGTCAGTGAAAGGGTGTAGTTTATTATCATCACTAATTTTAATTCTCTAACTTACTTCCACTTCCCTAGAATTACATCTGTCCAGCAAGAACATAAACCAGACTACTGCATTCTCATTTAACTTTCCAAGCTAGAGATAAAATTATTTCCCAATTTGTTTTCATTAATGAAAATATATTTGTTTACCTAAATTCTCAACAAAGAGACAAGCTGTTCTCCATTCATGGGCTGATCACTGCCTCAGCAAAAACACAAATCAGACTACCTTACTGTCATGACAGGATCAATTTTCATAATCCTAACCCTCACAGCATTCAATTTGTTTTGCCAAGGAAAATATAATTCCCATGTGTCTCTTCCCATTAATGACATGTTTTTCTAATTTCTCAAGAAAAAGAGAAAGCCATTTCCCAATTCGATAGATAAAAGAAGTAACTCTTGTGATATCATTCCAATTTGTAGGGGAAGACAATCCAGATGACCCTTTTTACATTTTCACATGACCAAGGAAAATGTCTTCCATTATCACTCTATTTTCCTCTTTTAAATTTCATTTTGGGCTTAACCCCTTTTCTGCTCATAATTAACATTTAATCACCTAATGACTTCAGTGTCACAAGACCACTGTTATTACAATGTGAGATATTTAAAAACAATAGCAACAGAAAAGTGAATGAAGTCATCTACGTTATCTATATAAATACACCAGATGTACAAAATTTAAGAAATTTAAATTTAGAGCTAAGCTTAGCATTTTCAGTGTAAAATTGTAACCAGCATTTTTTGTATTTCTTCCCACAACTATTTCTATAAAACTGACTATCAATAAAACTATTATTAGTCTAAATTAGTCAATGACATAGTAATGTTTGGTGATGCCAGGTGCCAACTCCTTGATTGCATGCCCCCCTAAGACTCAAGTAGGAGGGCCTAAAAGGCCTAGTACTGAGAAGTGTAAGAAAAGGAAGACATTTTAAATATGTAAAAATAGACGAAACATGAAATAAACACTTTATTCAAATTTTTCACTCTTTGTTTGGATGCCCTCCCTCCTGATATAGATGCCCAGGCCTGCCACATCCTCTGCCACACCCTCTGCCCCACTACTGGAATTAGTGTTATTAGTTCCTTCTAGCAATGAAACACAATGTATAATTTTTCTTTTTCATTTTGTCATTCATTTACCCACTATTAGTCTGATATACAGATTTGTATTTCTCCCATATAAAGATGAATGCAGATAGATTATTAAGATGTGAATCTCTATTTGACTTTATTGCCTGTATATGAAGACATTTTAGAAAATTGATTGTTTTTAATCATTTCATGTTTTATTTTATCTTTTCAATGTCTGAAAGAAAAAAAGAAAGAAAATAATTGTATATTTGTAGATTTTTTTGAATATAAGAAATAATTTTTTCAGGTAAGCTACATTAAGAAGAGAAATGAATCTTTGGTGACACAACAGGGAGAAGGTTCTTCTGATCTTATATCTGCTCTAAGCAAACAACTGTCAAAATACCAAGTAGAAGATTCTGTTCCCCCTGCCCTGACATTGACCCCTAAAGGTACAGGAAATGGTTATGGGGTTGTCTGGATTCTCTACAGTACACTGACTGAGGGACTGAGTGGTACAAGCACTGAATTGGGTAGTTTTTGGTGCAAGTTGAGTTACCAACAGCTTCATTCTTGCATCAACTATAGTTTTTACAGGATATTGATGTCTTTTTGGAATTCACATTTTCCTCATAATCTTGTTATAGGCTGAGAAAAACCTTGAACCATTGCCACCTTGAAGACAAAGTGTCCCATCTTCCTGGCCTCATCCATCAATCCACAATGAAATGATGTCTGTAATCCATAATAGCCATTGCTACATTATCTTTTAATCTATTACATCAGGCATATATCATTTGGCAAAACCTATTTCCATAAGTGGGGTAAATTAAAAAAATATGAAAAGGTGAAAATATTATATATTCATAATCAGTTTCAATGCTGAATTAAGCACAAGTACAATACAAACAAATTCAAAAACAGTTTGTTTCTTCTTTCTGACATAGTCATAAAATGATAGAAATGTTAAAACATACATGTGCCCATCTTACAGATTTGTTGGATCTCTACATGCCTTCTATTTAACATTCTAGGCATAGTTTGGTACAAGGGTATATAATATTAATGTTGTTTCATCCTTAGTAGACACTAAGGATGAAACAATGCCTGAGAGCCACAGACCAGATGATTGCCTGTAAATTTAATCATCACTTGACTATTCTGACCCTTTATGAAGTCTAAGCTTAAATAACCAGTAGGTAAATGACCAAAAACTCATAAAGCAGAATTGGCACTCCCTCTTTATTATACATCACACACACACACACACACACACACACACACACACATTATATATATATATATATTTTGAACAATAAAAAATATTAAAAAATTAAAATCTGGGTTGTACAGGAATTAATATCTTGATGGAGAAAATGAACTTCTGTCTGTAGTTTTCATTTGTTTTTTATTTTTTTATTTTTTTAACATGAATTTTGGTCAGTCTTTGTGTTGGTCAAACAGTCCCTTTTAAGATAAGAGCTGGATGGATTCATGCTGCTCTGAATTCCCTTGGTCATTTTGAGAGTTTTATTGGTTCCTGGAAAGGGGATGTGTCTCAGTTAAGTGTGTGTGTGTGTTATTTGGTTCTTAGGGATTGAGTGAGTATGATGTGTGTAAGCATGTATATTACTATGAGTGTGTGTTATCATTTGGCTCATTAGGCAGTGAGTGAGTATGATGTGTGTAAGTGTGTATATTTGTGTGTGTGTGTGTGTGTGTGTGTGCGTGCATGTGTGTGTATAAGTGTGAGGCCTCAACACCTCCGTAAGCATGTCTGTCTTGTGTGGGTGAGAAATGTGGGTAGGTTTTGATTTGTAGGGTTATATATTAATACTATCTATATTGTCAAATCTATGGTTAAGCGATAGATATAAATAGTGCGTTTTTAAACGTTGTATCCACTTATTTTCATGGAACTCTAAAATCTTTCTAATGTTATCTGCTCTGGACTTTTCTATTCTCTCAGTTATAGTGAATTTGGCATGGGTTTTAAAATCATGTTTTTCTAGGCAGAAATGTTGTTCTACAGGTAATAATCTTTCATGGGGAGTCGACTTAATTCGATTGCGATTATTATTAATTATGTAGTGAAAGGGCCATTCAAATTTTCCTACATATTGTTTCTGGCATAGTGTGCATTCTAGGAGGTAAATTATGTTATGACTTCTACAGTCAGAATCGTGGTAGATTTTGAAAATAGATTTAGTACTGAGCTAGTGAATGAATTGGTGTGTCTAATGTGGTACAGCATAAGCTCATTTTGTTGTTACATGGTTGGGAAAATCCTGTTGTTTTTGTTGTTAGCTTATTACGGATTAGCTTGTCCCCTGAAATGTGGTTACTATCTATGATTTTTTTTAGGTTCTTAGGTCTACGATATGCTAGAAGGCCGGGTTCCTCAAACAATTTTTTTAGGTCTGGTTTGAGATGTAGTATTTCCCAGTGACTTCTGATTATTTGGGATAGTGGAGGCAGAGTGGGGTTGAAAGTGGTTACTAGAGGGATGCGGCTGGGTTTATTTTTAATCTTGTACATTAGGGTGTCTTCTCTAGGTGTGGAAATTGCTTTATTTATTTGTTCCTTGATTAGGTGTTCTTTATAGCCCCGTGTTCTGAAATGAATCTCCAGATTTTCAATGTGTTTATTTAGTTCTTCATTGTTGAAACATATCCTTCTGAGTCTAAGTGCTTGAGAATAGGAAAGGTTCTTTTTGAGGTGTTTAGGGCGGGAAGACTTAAAGTGTAGATAGTTGTGGTTGTCGGTGATTTTAGTGTTTAGTGTCATTTGTAGTTTCCTGTTTTCATCTATGTAAATACAGGTGTCTAAAAATGTTACCGATTTTGTGGACTTTTCATAGTCAAACTTAATTGAGTTATGCACTGTGTTTAGGGTCATGAGGAATTGGATAAGTTTGTTGTCACTGCCCGTGTATACAAAGAATAAATCATCGATATATCTTGCATAGAATACGTAGTCGCTACTGATGAGGGGATAGATATGGGTCTCCTCAAATTTTCCCATGAATATTGTAGCATATAATAGAGCTGCAATGGTACCCATGGCACAACCTCTTACTTGAAGATAGTGTGCTCCACTGAAGTTGAAAGTATTCAATGTAAGAATATACTCCATGAGTTTTATGATAACTTCTGTGGAGGGGTCTTGTTTTCTTCTTTTAGTAAGTGCTTCATGAAGGGCGGTTAGCCCTTCGATGTGTTTAATGTTTGAATAGAGTGATCTTATGTCCATAGTCACTAGAATAGTGTTCTCTGGAACTGTTTGTACTACGGCTATTTCAAATGTCTGTATGGTAATGTCTGTGTTTTGTGGGGTGTATGTAGTATCCTTCTCTTTTAATGTATCAAGTATGGAAGGTGTGTGATCATTGTCCCTGTAGTGGGCTTTTAGCCGTATTCTGAAGGATTTCAGGTCCTTTGCCAAGGTGTCTTTATCAAATCTTGGGGGACTAGGGCAAAAGCTTAGTCCTTTATTTAATACCCTGAATGTGTTGAGTGAAAATTTATTGTTACTTAAATTTATAACTCGTCCGTATGGGTCAAGTTTGTATTATCAAGCATGATGAAGTTCTTTCATAAAAGCTCAAAAGCTTGCATCATTAGGGATTCTATACCCACATCCAGGTTGGGGGCTTATCCTGTTTTTTTGAAGGTTGAGTGTGTTTGCTGTTGATTGTCTACTAGAGGCTAATGTTGGTGGTCTGGGATGTCTAATGGGGTTATGTGTTCTGGAGAAGAACTGCTGCATTTTGGATTGTGTATGTTTGTATGACACCCTAAGGGTGTCAGCATAAGTTAGTGGTTTGTTTTATATGTGTGTTTGTTTTGAGATTCTAGCTATTGTTGATGGTGACAGTGTTGTTATTGTTGGTTGTGGTGCTGGTGGTTGTCTGTTGGTGTATTTATTTGGTCTGCTTTGTTTATAGTTACTTAAATTTATAACTCACCTGTATGGGTCAAGTTTGTATTTGCAAGCATGGTTGTGTGGTGGTCAGTGTTGTTGCGGTGTTTTGTTGTTTTCTTTTGTGGTATGGTCATTCCCTTTTTTCTGAGTTTGGCTTGATTTCTTTTTTGTTCTTCTGTCTGGAGGAAATATTCCATTTTAATTTTCTTTGTTTTTCAGTTTTTGTTTTTCGTAGTTCCCTCACTGTTTGGTCTGTGTGAGCTTTTATGACATTTTTTATGTTAGTATATTCCTCCGTGTATATATATATATATATATATATATATACATGCACACATACACACACACATATATATATATATACACATATGTTGTATTAAAAAGCACCAATAAAATCAGTCTGCTTAATTTTTTTTTATTGTATTTCATAAGTGGCTATGCATTTTTGCTATAAATACAAAACCCTGCATACAGCAGTAAAAAATTGAACCAATCTGTCCATCTATTGACCTTTCAGGTAAAATGAAAAAAATCTGTCTTGATAACTATTATGTCATTTCATCCCACAAAATTTACATATAGATACATACACACACACACACGTGCGCACACACACACACACACATATATATATATATATATATATATATATAGATAGATATTTAGTTTATGAAAAACTAGGTAATCCGTATGGGTAAACCTAAGGAGGATAAATATATAGATAGATAGATAGATAGATAGATAGCATTCAAGTTATCTGAAGATTGCATGAGCATGAAACCCAGGTTATGACTATGGCCATTTTTTCATAGCAATTAACATTAAGCATTTTTGCTCTGTCCAGTTAAACTAGGCATTGAGCACTTTACTGAGTCAGTAGGTGTTTGCCCTTAGGTCTTTTCCTTTTTTGTTTCTGTTCTTATTTGAGATTTTATTTTGTTTCAGGATATTTAGGTCTTTTGACAATTTGCCTGTTGGTTCCACCAATGGTTTTGTTTTTACTTATATATATATATATATATATATATATATATATTATATATATATATATATATATATATATATATATATATATATATATATAAATTAAAGAAAAACCAAAACTGTTGGTTCCACGAACAGACAACTTGCCAAAAGACATAATATACAGGGTGCGATGGATAGATTGTCATCTATATTACACAAAAATGTAAACAATACTGACATCTCATTTTAACGGATATTTTTGTGCTATTTTGGTAAATATATCTTGAAATGCTAAAGAGTAAATTTATTCAATAAAATTGGCATTGGCTTCAACCACAGCCTCCAGATGACTTTGGAATCTCCTGCAACTCTTCTGGATGGTCTCCTTGAATAAACTGATGAATGCTGCTATAATTGTCACCTTCAGTACATCTTTGGTGTTACAAGGAGTTTTTTTGGTCTCTTGCTCAACTGCACCCCACACATAATAATAAAGGGGGTTACAGTCTGGGGAGTTAGGTAGCCAAATGTAAGGAGATCATGTGGTTGCAGAAATTGTCTAACAGCCATGACTGGGTTCCCCTGCTTGTGTGGCATCGTGCAGAGTACTGTTGCCAGTAATAAGGACTTCTAGCAGTCACCTTCTTGACCTAGGGAAACACTACCTTCTCATGGCACTTAATATAGGCCTCTGGGAAGAGGAATGTAGGCAAACACATTCAAAATCCCCATCAGACTTATTGAACATTTTCCAAATCCTTTGTACTGTCCTCAGATTGACAATAAAACACTTTGAAATGCTTGTATTGAAGCTTCTGCCAAGCAGTACAACATGTTATTTCCAAATTTCTGTTGGAGTGAATTGCATAATATTTTTCTTACAGACAGTTCCCAACTGACTCTACTATACTGTGCAATCAAAACAAACAATGCGCATGTGTGAAATTAAAAATATAAAATGGGGTGGATATATTTGACCGTTTCATGTCAAGATCATGTCAATCATCCTCCTTATCTTCATATTTTCATCTCTTACCACCACATTTAATTCAGATCAGACAGCTTATTTAGCATTGGCAATTTGTTGATTGTTTACTCTGAGTGATTTTCAAGACTAGTATTAGGGGAAGTGTGTGTTTGTGTCTGTGTGTGTCTAAAGAGAGAAAAGTAGGGAAAGGCTAGGTGAATTAGACATGACAAAAGTAAATAGACTTTTATATTTTCAAATAAGACCCTTTATTCAACAAACAAATTTGACATTTTATATTTAAATTTAGTCCATACACCATTTTCATGAATTTTCTATTTTTTTTTACATCAAATTTATTAGATCTATGGTGGATTCGCTCACATTATAGCAACAGAAATTAGCCTTGTCTTCATGGAGATAAACATACTTGACAAGAAATAAAACACAGAAATAACAGGAAAGCATGGTAAATTGTATGCTAATTTCATACAATTCATTTTATTTTTTGTGTGTATTGATGCGTGTATAAGGTTATAATTGTTTTATGGTACATGTGATAAAAGGGAGAATTTACTCTGTAGTTTTTCAAGCCATATTGCAGAAAGAAGTTGAACACATTTTGCCCATAGCAAGGTTTGTGGAGGAAAGATTGAATTTAACATCTTTTGGCAGGATGTCCATATTTCCAGTATGACCAATTTTTGTTGTATGCTAGGGGTATTTTTTTATTTAATTTATTTTATACAATGTTTTTATATTATTGTTTTATTTTATTTATAATTTTCATTATTATTATTATTTTATACTTTATTTTTATTTATTATTAATAATAATAATAATAATGTCCCTACAGATCTGCTATCTTGCAATATATCCAACCAGGTTGCAATGAATGCAAAAAGCAAATCATTTATTTCACAATTAAAAATAGTTCATACATGTTCAAATTGATTTATATCTAAAAACAGACTTAGCCAGGAAAATTGTTTGATATCATTTGGTGCTTGTCAGAAAACAAGGTTCAGAAGTTCAGAAGTGAATAAATAATTTACATATGAAAAATTTAATATTATATTCTTATTAGCCTTTGCAATGATAACATCACAGTACTATGGCATGGAATTACATCTTAAAAAAGTACTTGTGAATATTGGGAAAAGTCTCACCTGCAGAAGATAAATTTTCTTTTCAAAAGCTTTGAACAACAGTATTCCAAACTACTTTCTGTGCCACAATTGATGAGTTTTCAAACTCAATTGCAAGTAGTTCAAATAAAATAAAACCTATGTTCATTCAAAACTTAAAAAATTATAGTGTACTGAAAGGATCTGTTCTCAATTGCCCACGGTTTTTATGGTTTTGATACTTATTGGTTTAAAAAGTGGCTTTCGATACTTATTGGTTTAAGAAGTGGCTTTCGATATTTATTGGTTTAAGAAGTGGTTTTGATATTTATTGGTTTAAGAAGTGGTTTTGATACTTATTGGTTTTAAAGTGGTTTTGATACTTATTGGTTTAAAAGTGGCTTTGGATATTTATTGGTTTTTAAAGTGGTTTCGATACTTATTGGTTTATTTATTGGAAGTGGCTTTCGATATTTATTGGTTTTTAAGAAGTGGTTTTCGATACTTATTGGTTTTAAGTGGTTTTCGATATTTATTGGTTTAAAAAGTGGCTTTCGATACTTATTGGTTTAAGAAGTGGCTTTCGATATTTATTGGTTTAAGAAGTGGCTTTCGATACTTATTGGTTTAAGAAGTGGTTTTCGATATTTATTGGTTTAAGAAGTGGTTTTCGATACTTATTGGTTTAAGAAGTGGCTTTCGATATTTATTGGTTTAAGAAGTGGCTTTCGATACTTATTGGTTTAAGAAGTGGTTTTGATACTTATTGGTTTAAGAAGTGGTTTTGATACTTATTGGTTTAAAAAGTGGCTTTCGATACTTATTGGTTTAAGAAGTGGCTTTCGATACTTATTGGTTTAAGAAGTGGCTTTCGATATTTATTGGTTTAAGAAGTGGCTTTCGATACTTATTGGTTTAAGAAGTGGTTTTGATACTTATTGGTTTAAGAAGTGGCTTTCGATATTTATTGGTTTAAGAAGTGGTTTTGATACTTATTGGTTTAAGAAGTGGCTTTCGATATTTATTGGTTTAAGAAGTGGCTTTCGATACTTATTGGTTTAAGAAGTGGTTTTGATACTTATTGGTTTAAGAAGTGGTTTTGATACTTATTGGTTTAAGAAGTGGTTTTAACAGCCCATGTAATGAGGATACCATACTGTGATTTTCAGTTTTTCAATACATTTCTTCCATATTTGCCAATTAACAGGATTTTTTTAAAAGTTCTCATACCACCAAGTAAAAACACTTAGTAACACAAGGTGACATGGAATAGATGTAGTGAAATTCAAGATTGAAAATGGAATCCTGAATTTCAATGCTATTTGCTGAACAATTCATATGCTTCTGGAGTATGAGGCATTGTGAAATGAATGTGCAATTAGTAAACTGAGTAATTGTTAAAAGTATAGTTATTGAAACATTATTAAATATTAAATCAAAAGGCATATACTAACATCAATAAAGAGACTTTACAACATTTGGAATAAGGAAAAACTAGAAAAAAATAGGGTTAATAAATTATTTCTTTAAATCAAATAAAATTAAAATGTTACATTTTGATATAAGAAGTGCGGTAATAATTCAGATTTTTCATTTGTTACAAACAGAAATACTGATTAAGCAAAAATTAATAAAGCTGATCATTAGTATATTTGTATAAGAATTTAATAGAGAAAAATATTAAATTTGAGTGAAAAATGTTAAATTAACTTCCAAGTAACAAGATAAAGTTTCCTAAATTACATTCTCTTTTAGTGATTTAGAAATATAACTGTTACTTGGATTTTTTTCAAGAGATGTGGCTGATAAAGAGATCAGCAGAAGCTTTTAATTTTACTCTATAACTCATGAAGAATCACTCATTTTATAACAAGTGTTTGGTTGCAAAGGAAAGGAATAAACAAAGATTAACTTTTCAATGGCATGTATTTGTTCATGTGTGGTTCTTCAGTTGCTGTTGGTCAAGAATGTATAAGGTGTAAGGATGTTGTTGGTAGGGTTAACTGATTTCTGGGGTTGGTTGGCCAAGGTCATAGTGAGGGGTCAGAACTTGCTTGATAAGTTGGGTTAGTGGGTTAGTTGATCAAGGTCACAGTAATGGGTTGATTCCTTGTAAGGTGTGTTGGTTGCCAAGGTTATGGTGGTAGTGACAAAGGGTTAGGCATAGATAGTCAATGTTGATCAAGTGGAAGATCTCTGTTGGATTCTGGCCGAATGTAATATCAACAAAGAGGATCTATGATTGTGACAACAAGAGTGGCCTGGAGCTGGATAGTGAATATGTTGAAGAGTTAGAAATCATGGTGGTGGTGTTGGGAGCTTGGCAATGTTAGAGCTGGCTCGTTGGTCCATTTTCTGTATGTTAAGAGTCAGGTGAAATTAGTGAAGCTTGGGCAAGGTCACAGTTGTGATGAGAGAAGCAATCATGGCGGTGATGGCTGCAACACATCTGTGTGTTGGCAGGTGGCCTTTTGGACCACAACTGTTGGTCATTAAGAGGGGCTTTCTCTTAAACAAATCTGGAATGTTAGTGATTAGCTATTGTATTTTATTGTGGGGATTTATTTTGCAGACTTGACTGAGCTTTAGCACAGAAAACTCTTTTTTGTGTTTGTCTTTCTTAATGTTCACAATTAGCTGCCATGTAAATGAATCAGCAGAGTATAACCCTCATTAAGTCTAAGTTTTAATTTCTCTTTTAGAGTTAGCAAGCAATCATTTTTTCTTTTTGATTTAGCAAACAATCTTTTTGACATTTACTTGTGTTATTGGATATTACACTCTAAATAAAAAAAGAGTCTTTTAAATGATGGCCACCATTTTATTATGATAAACAATGAGGGGGTGGTGAGAAATAAAAAAGAAACAATTAACTCAGCAATACAAACAAGTATTTTTATATTTTGGATGATTTGACAAAAAATGTTTCAGGAGATATTGTTAATATTCCATCCTTCTAAGAGGAAGTTTCCTTTTTCATTCAATTACTGATATTTGTTTTTTTTATAGCAACAAGATACCAAAGTTGCCACAATTGAGGCAAGTAACTTAAATAATAGTTGCAATTAGTTTTTCATATGAAGCTGAATAAGATCTCTTCTTAAATCTGAACCATAATTGGGAAAAGGTCAAGTAATTGTTTCCAGCTTTACTATCATTGAAAAGTCTACGCACTTAGTGTAATAAACCATAAAAGTTTACTAGTGTCATCCATGATTCAAGTTGATTCAATTTACTTTTTTTTAAATTTTATTTTTAACAACTTTGACTAGTGAATAATATGGATAAGTTTATTGACAGACAAATAAGAAACTGATAGATACTTACCTGCTTTGGCTTAGTCAGGTACAGGACCAAATTAGTGAAGTACCCAATGAGGATTAAATTGACCATGCTAGAATAGGGGTCTATGAGACCTGCTTGCTAACCTTTGTTATACAACAAGCCCTTTTAGATATTTATAAGCTCAGTGATCAAATTCACAGGGTAGCCTTACCAAGAATGGCATTTCAGAGTAATTTAACAGCCATCACAAATAATACACTTCATGCCGGTAGATATTTTTCTTGGAAATAAAACAAATAATGAAAAACTTGAGATAATGAAAGATTTTGAGAAAAACAAAAAATTTAGTAACATTTTTTCTTAAACTTTGATCAAAATTCATTTTGAGAAAGTTTTGGAAAAATGAAAATGTAAAAATATATAATCATATGTATACCACTATTAAAAGATATTAATAACTATCTGATACTTTTATTTAAAAATATCTAAAAATAAAATCTTCAAAAAAATATTTAACATTTTAAAATATTTAAAAAAATAATTTTTCAAGTTGTAAATGAGAAAGCCATGAATGTTAGAAATGTTCAGGAATTCTAAATATTAAATATTTGTCTGGCAATGTTCATATAAAAAAAATGATTTTCTTTAACGAAGCATGACTAATAAGCTAATCATTAAGAAACCATGTTCTTTCATTAGAACTTATACAATCATGACAACATGTACAATTTTTTTCTTTTCCTTTTACAAAATTTATGAATTTATATAATTGCTCTTTGAAAAGATAGTGGGATGGTTTCCCATTGCCTCCTTCATGATATTGAATTCAGATTTGACCTTCCATTAGACTGGTTGCCATACTAATACTAGATAGTTCAGTCTACTATTTTACTCATAACTTGGAAGAAAAGAGAAATTCATGCTTTTTTCAAGGGCAATAGTACAAATTACAACAGCCACAACTGGAATTTGAACTCAGTTCTCTGATCCTATTTTCCACACTATAACACTATGTACTCATCCTAGAATTTCGTACAAAACAAAAAGAAAAGATTAGCTGATCAGTTTACAATATACAATGCAAAATGCATTTTACATGAATTCAATAGTTAAAAATGGCATTGTGTGTATTTTGACCACATGCCATACTGCCTAATGTGGTTTTTATAAGCATTTTATGTTTCTATATTACACTGTCAAAGGTCATAGCACTAAAAATCCACCATTGTACTTAAGAACATTCTTGTCTGGAAATTTTCAGGTAAACTTATGACATTTGGAATCATGTAAATAGTAACTTGACCAATTGTAATTATCAATAAGTAAATTCATTTGTTATTGTCAAATAAAGGAACATGTTGTTGACATTTCTTCACTTTAAATCAAATACAATATTATTATATCTACTCAACATCTATTCACTCAACTCTGCTGTTTTTTATTCCACCAGCAAAAACTTATTCCTCTGTAATTACAAAGGAAAATACAACTCGAAAGGAATTAACATATTTGATGGCATATATGGTGATGACAAAATTAGCTGTTTCCATACAAAAAACATATGGTATTCACTGACCATACACATAGTATTACTATTGGGAGAGATGTTTTTTCTGGGAATTAAATGTTACAAGTGTATTTTAAATTAACAGTCTTTGTTCTTGTAGTCTGCTTGTTTTTACTTCCTAATTGTTTTATTCTCTTCCACTTTCCACTTGACTTTTTGAGCAATAGAGCAAAAATCCTGAGTGACAATGTTTTTCCAGACAACAGAACAAAAATATAATGATTGTACTTAGAGTAGAAATTTGCCACAAAGGCAAAATGGGGAAAGTGTATGTGTGAGTGTGGGGGTCTTGTAAACACTTATCTTATCACTGACCCATCCACTTCAATACTTTCCCTTTCACCAAAAACCTCACTTACACTGCACAGGCTTAACACATACACCATAATACATTTTCTCAATGAGTTCCTGTTTTTTGTAGGCAGCCGGGAGGGAAAGAATAAAATAAAAAAAATTTCCTCAACTTTATATACAATGGTGTAACATTTAAAAAACCAAATAAAATGTCTGTTAGTATTAAGAAACTCCAGCCACCCATAACCCTAACCATGACAGAGAAGACTGTTAACTTGTCGAAAGTGTACGGGGTCTGATCAAGAAAAAAATTTACGTTTACTCATCTACAGTCACGCACGCATTCAAACATAAATACAAAAAGATAAAAGTCACCTGACACCTACGAGAGAACTGAAATAACTGTCACCTAATGCAGCTAAGGACGAGAAAATTTAAATAAATGTAAAAAGGGACAAAAATAAGAGGGTCCAAGCGAAGTTAAAATGATTTGGAAAAACTTAAGAGAAAGCCGATGCTAACCTATTACGGACTGGGGCGAGTTATGCTCATCATATCGTTTTGTTTAGCCGGTATCCAGGTGGAACTCCAGATCACAACATAAGCGCACAACACTCACCTACCTTTCGCCAAATTTCGAGGGAGGAAGTCGTTTTCCTTGATTTTAAGCAAGTGTTTAATAAACACTATTAGTTGAGAAGAGGAAAACTTCTCGCCTTCATGAAATGCCTTCTGTCGCGTCGTCCAAATCAGGACTCTCATAAAAACGCCAACAATCTTCTTCAGCGGCAGCACCACATTTCCAAAGACAGATTTCATCTCAAGAAACAGGAGAACTTTCCGCTCAACATGCGGATCATGTAGGCTTCGACTAGTTCGTACAACGGTCGCACGACAGTGCAGTGAAAGAAGATATGTCCAATGGACTCCTCCGCCTCTTCATATCGCACGCATTCTGGCGAAACAGCCAGGGTCGCGGCAGAGACTTTGCCGATCCAGAGAACTCATCAGAACACCAACCAGGTGTTATAGACAAGCGTATGGTTGCAAGAAAGAAATACGACAACAGCAGAAATAGATTTACGTGATTTATTTCACTAGGAACGTGTGGGGTTTGGGACAGATACCTTGTGGTATAGTTCATAAGCCGGCCGCCGATCTGGGTTGATCTCTCATAGTAGTTCTCACTGGTTAGCGTGGCGCTCCTCCTGCTGACTGCTGCTGACTGCTGCTGACTGCCCAGACTGACCGTGACAGATCTCTTCCCTGGCCTCCTGTTGACTGCCAGTACTTCCCCGTGTGAACTCTTTTATGGCGTTTTTTATGGCTTAACAGGCTCGACGATAATGGTCATTTTGTGACGGGGCCTTGTCCCATTCACATCCGGCTCTCGCTCTTGAGTATGTTAGTTTATTTGTCTGCAAATCAGCTGAGATATGTCTTATTTTATTTTATAACACAGGTGTTACGTAGTACAGAGAGAGAAAAAGCTAGGATAGAATAACCTTTTCTTAAGGCTTTACTGAACTTAATTCACAGCAGTCAGTAATCAACTAAGGAAAGAATTTAGAATGAAAAGGAAGAAGAACGCAGCTTTTAAAGAGGAATGGGAACGTGTGAAAAGTCACGTGGACAAGAAAGTTAATTTCCTTTTTTTTTACGAAAATATAACATTCTCCCCCACTTGCAAAAGAGATTGTAATTGAAAAAGTTTTATAAATCCAGTCGTTGGATTGGTCTACGAATCCTGCTAGACCGGCGTGGAGGTAGTTCGCCACTGGAAGAGCCAGACCTCTGAGAAGGCTGACTTTCAGGATTCTGGCTATTATTCACAGATTCATTTTCTGTATAAGGTGAAGAAATATTAACGGGACCTGCATCAGGCAAAAGGGTTGAATCTTCATGGTCCACGTCGGGTTGAGTATTTTCAGGTCCATTTTGAGGTACATCCGGGCGTGGAAAACGTGCCAACCGTCTCAGCGCCACCGAATCTTCCCGGCCATCATTGTGACGTATTTTGGCATGCGTAGGGTTGGCCTGAAGGAGTTCCACGACCTCAATGATAGGGTCATATTTATCTTTGCCATCGAATCGTTTTAGCCAAACAGGCAACGCAGTACCGGTGGAGGACCGCCTTTCAAAATTGAACATTCGTTCGTGGAGGGTTGCATTCGTAGTGGTGCATAGCAGGGAGCGGATAGCATTTAACACATCATGTAGAACATCCTGCCAAGCACTAATTGGTAACTGTTTCGATTCCAAATTATGCCGTTGTAACGTTCGCATTGGCTATTGCCTCTAGGGTTATAAGCAGTAGTATTACTGCATCCAATTCCAATTCGTGTTAGGAATTGTTTAAATTCTCCCGACATAAACGAAGTTCCTCGATCGGAGTGAATGAACGAGGGAAGCCCGAAAATGGAGAAAATACTTGTCAGGCACTGAATAGCAGTTTGCGAAGAGCAATCGCGGCAAGGAAAGGCAAAGGGAAATCGACTATATTCGTTGACGACAGTAAGTATATATCGGTAACCTGTCGGGGATACCGGGACAGGCCCTTTGTAGTCTATGGAAAGACGCTGAAATGGCGCAGTAGAACGGATCATAACATTACTAGCAGAATCGAAGAATTGGGGTTTTATTTTGGCACAGGTCGTACATTCAGAAGTCACACGTCGGACTTCAGCACTACATACTCTGGATAAGGTATCCGCAACTGTGTTTTCATTTCCAGGACGGTGTTTTATGCCGTATGAAAAGGGAAGAAGTTCCATTTTCCACCGTATAATTTTATCGTTTTTAATTTTTCCGCGATTAGCAAGTTTTACACATAAAAGATACGGCTTGTTGATCAGTAATAATAGTAAAATGTTTCCCGGCAAGGAGGCCTCTCCATTTACGAACGCATTCGACTATAGCATATGCTTCTTTTTCGACTATATGAAGTCGTATTTCAGAGGGGTTTAGCGACCGAGAAAAGAATGCTACAGGTCGCTCAGCTTGTAAAAGAGTGCCTCCAATAGCCTTTTCTGAGGCATCGGTTTCAATAGTAAATGGCAATTCATCATCAATAACTTTTACAGATGACTCGGCAATGTCTTTCTTAAGTTTTTCGAAAGAATTTATAACTATAGGAGACATAGGGAATTGTTTATTTTCGACCAGTGGACGAATTTTGTGTGAATATTTAGGTATCCATTTCGCATAATAAACAAACATAAAAAGATACCTTTTTAACGAATTTGAGTCGGAAGGAGGGGGCATTTGCAAAAGTGGCTTCAAACGCTCAGGATTGGGTTGGATAGTTCCATTATAAATTTGATATCCAAGTACGTTAATAGATCGAAGTGAAAACTCTGATTTTTCCCGGTTTATTTCGAGGTTGTATGTCGAGGCAACCTTTAAGAAACATTCCAAATTGACGTCGTGCTCCTCCTGGGTTTTACCGCAAACAGTTATATCATCTATATACGAAAAGGTTCCAGATAATTTGTTATCAGAAATGAAAGAATTCATAAATCGCTGAAAGGCAGAAACCCCGTTAGTAACACCCATGGGTATTCGTTTAAATTGGTACAGACGATTTCCAGCTTGAAAGGCCGTATAGGGGCGATCTTCGGGGCAAATTTCAATCTGATAGTACGCTTTGGACAAGTTAATTATACTATAGATACGATACTGGGCTATTTGGTTTACGAGATCTTCAATTCGAGGCAAGGGGTAGGCATCAAGTAAGGTGAAACGATTAATAGTCTGGGAGAAATCGACTACCAATCGTTTCTTTTTATTAGGTGACGAAGTTACAACAATTTGAGCACGCCACGGAGAGTAACTTGTTTCAATTATATCATCCTCAAGCAGTTGTAGAATTTCTTTTTCAATGAACCGAGCATCCTCCGCACGGTAATTTCGGGATTTAGTAGCAATAGGTTTGCAGTCAGGGGTCAAGTTTCGGAACAACTTAACAGGAGCACAACTGATCTTGGTTAAAGCGCAGATTTTTAGAATATCCTGAGATCCACCAAAAGAAATAGTGATACTCTGGTGTAGTTTTAAGAAGGGCACTCCGAGTATAATATCCATACAGGAATCAGGAAGTACTGTAAAGTCAATTTGTTTATATTCGTAACCATTGAAGATAATGTCCTCAGTACAATATTCAGATAGTTTGAGGGAAATGGCAGATGATGCCATGGGAATTACGGAATTCCGTTTAGAAGTAGACAGTTTCATTGTTTTAACAATACGGGCACTGATAAAGTTATCAGAACTACCCGTGTCTATGAGGGCAGTTAATCTCTTTCCTTAATTCTAAAGTTTTAGTGACTGGAGGAGACCTATCATCGTCTTTAGCACGGGCTACTATAATAGTTGAGGTAGAACGTGAAGGTGCCGGCATGGTAGAACGGCAAACTTTAGAAAAATGACCGAGTTTGCCACAGTTTCGACATATCTTATCACGGGCAGGACAATAGCGACGATTATCCTTAAAGTGACGTTTCCCTCCGCAGTTGTAGCACTTGCCACGAGCAAGGGCAGCAGACAATTGTACAGAGTCATACTCCGCACGAGAATCAGTTAAGTCGGAAAGCATATTTTTAGTGATAGTAGTGGAAGTGGCCTCATCGGCAGAATCAGCAAACACATTTTTAGTCCTAGTGGTAGTAGCAGCGGCTGATCCAATCTGAGAAGCGTATGATTCAGCACGAAAGTGAGCCTGTTCTAAGGCTCTAGCACATTGAGTAGCCTTCTTGAGAGTTAGCGTATCATTTTCAAGCAGTCTGGCACGTATTACGGATTGACCGGAGACCACGTATAAATGCATCACGGACAGATTCATCCCTGTAAGTAGTAGCAGTAACATCTTGGAAGCAACAGTCAGCAGCAAGTCGATTCAAGGCCTGGAGGTATTGGTCTACAGACTCATTTTCCTGCTGCAGACGTGTATACAACAAATGTCTAGCATGAATAACACTTGGAAACCTGTCATCAGCAATTCAACAGCATGTTCAAATCCAGAGCAACCCTCGGTAGCACCGATGTTTCAATAAAGGACTTCGAGTTTGTCCGGGTTTAAAGAAGCAATAATTGATAAGTAATAATTAAAATTACGGTATCATAGTCTCCAGAGCTTGCTAGCCTGGGGGTCTGCAGAAGATATATCAAACTTGTCCAGACGAATAATCTTGTCCATGAGGAGTTAAGTTCAGTAAATTGTTACGTAGTACAGAGAGAGAAAAAGCTAGGATAGAATAACCTTTTCTTAAGGCTTTACTGAACTTAATTCACAGCAGTCAGTAATCAACAAAGGAAAGAATTTAGAATGAAAAGGAAGAAGAACGCAGCTTTTAAGAGGAATGGGAACGTGTGAAAAGTCACGTGGACAAGAAAGCTAGTTTCCTTTTTTTTTACGAAAATATAACATATATAATATATAATTATAATTATATTAGTGATGTCTCGTTATTAGGACCGATCTTCTTGCATACACATCCAATCTAAGAAAGTAATGCGAAGCGTTTTTTTATTGATCTTAACGTTCGGCATACCTACACAGTCTCCTGACACCTCTGAGGAGCATTGATACTCAATAACACTATAACACTAAACAAAACTCGAACTCATTTAATTAAGGACACGCGAGTGGAAGGACATAGGGTTGGTAAAAGGAAGATGGGGTAGATGTGCGAAGATGAAATGCGGGTTCGGCTTTTTCTTAAACTTCCGACTAATTCATTCCCAGCAATCTTAACCACTAAGAAAAACCAAGACCCTTCTATATTCGTCAATATCAACTAGGCATACCGAGACCGCCTTCAGAATGGTTCTATCCACTAAGAACAAAGAAGCAACAGACAAAAAAAAAAGCTCAAGAGAAAAAGCCTTGGCTTTTATACTGGGTAATCTTAGTCCAGTTAACAAGGGTGATATCTCCATTAAAAGCTAAAGTCTCTAGCCCTGGTTCTGAACCTATTTTACTCAATGCCCCCTTTTCACCATAAGTCAGGATGTCATTTTCCCCGCCTCCTCCCAAGATTGTCCGACTCAAAAGGTGCATTCCAAATAATATGCATATATTATTGAAAATTGCATTTTTTTTATAATAAGGTTTTGCAAAGCCCGGGGCCACTCGAGGTAGAGGGTTAGGTTTGGAGGCCATTTGTATGTGTAGGAGTGGAAGATAACAGTTAACTCTAGCCTTGAACAGGTTAAGTTTGTAGTGATCGGGGAAACATCATGTTGGGCAGTGGTTTGAAGCTGTTCGAGTGAAACTTAGTCCTCACCGATGGAATACCGAGAGAATGTGGGTGGTTTTCTACTATGGAAGTGGCATGGCGTGTCCTTGGCATGAAGGCTTGACATGGCGGGACCAGGGAATGTAGTTCGTCAGACTATTTCCGTGGAAGTAGCGAGAGGCTTGCCACATTCTGCCTTTCTCCCACAAGGGCTCGGAGACGCTTTTGAACTCTATCAAGGCGAGAGAGTAAGGTCTAGGCAGCTTCCGCCCAGATATGACAACAGTACTTCGTTTTTTGCCTGATCTGGCTTTTGTAAAGATAGAGGATAGCAGGAGGAGTCATGTATTTACTGGAACGGTACAGAGGACCGACCATTTTACCTGCATTCCTTAGCAATGGATTGTATATACGTCTTCCACTTGGGGTCACTTGCGAATATAAGGCACAATAATCTTCCAATGCACTGTGCCATCCCGAGAAGACATCCGTTCATCCTGATTGGTGATAGTTCGGTGTCAGATTGGCGATGATGGAATGTAAGTAGCTTGGTCTTTGAGGCATTGAATATAACCAGCCAGTTTTTATCCCGTTGGATAGTTTGTGCAAGATCAGAAGAGAAATCAGTCGTCAAACTTTTACCATCAAGAGTTTTAAAGGAGCACCCGTACATAGTCGTATCATCGGCATAGATGTTTACAAATGATCTGATTATATTCTTTGGCAGATCATTTATGCAAATCAGAAAGAGGGTTGAAAAACTTCGCTAGGATTGGGGATATTTTCAGTTTGATATTCTTAAGGACACCCACTGGAATTTTGTCTCGTCCAGTGACTTTCTTAGGGTCAAGGCCTTTGATAAGTCTAGAGACTTCTCGTGCTGTAATGGTAATATTAATGAGATTGTGCTCGTGGGAAGTTGGGGAAAGGATGGTCTTTGCCATCTAACGTTGTTAGAGGCAAAGATCGAGGTGAAGATGTTCGCCTTGTCTGTCGAAGAAGATATGACCTCGAGACCATTTATAATTGCGGGTACAGCCGCTTTACCTCTGTTCATAATTTGGTTGGTAATCTTCCAGAATTTACGGGATCCTATTTGTTTCTTTTCGACCTTGGTCTAGACTTTTCATGCGTAGCTGCAATTGGAGTTTTCTAGAACTTTTCGCAGCGATTACGGGCAATTCTGAATACAGTGAGGGCCAAACTACATCGCTGCTTGCGATAGATATTGAAGTAGTGGTATCGGTGAGTTATGGCTGTAGCGCATTTAGAGGTGAACCAGGGTTGACAATTTGTTTTTTTCTGGAATTCTTTTTTTTTTTCGGGCTGGTTGGTGGTGACAAAGGCAGCAGTTTTGAAGGTAGCATGCTTGAAGAAGGTTAGGAGGGGAGCCTCCATCATGTAGGATCGAAAGTTGTCCCAGTCTGACTTCGCATAACGAAAAATGGAACGGTACACCAGGGGCTGCCTTAGGTTTGGTACTATTCTGGACACTGATTAGGGAATGGTCTGACGTGTCAAGAAGCGGGGGGGACATAAAACTTTTGCTAAGAATTTATCAGAGCAAGAGGTTAGAAAGAGGTCGAGGAGGTTCATGTCGTGTCCGAGACACGGATAGGTTCTTTGATTATCGTCTCTGCAATATCTGCTTTCATCATCAGTTTTGTTGGAGTGGACTAACCATTCTTTATGGGGGATATTGAAGTCACCGCAGATATGAAAGCTAGCTGAAGGATATTATCACTGTTCTCAGATATTCGATCGAAGATTACCGTCCCTTCGTTTTGAGGACGATATTGAGCAAAGGCGAATGTAGTACTAATAAGTGCCACATATACGGGAAAATCAGGGTCCTCATTTTTTGCATCTTTGGATGTAGGCTCCGAGTCCGTGGCCGTGACGATTTAAGTGGTCGTGTTTTGCTATAAGAGGTGAGTAGCACGGGACTGTGAGATTCTCTAGTGTATTTGTGTCATTGATACCTCTTTCAGAAAATAACAGGAGGTCGGGTTTGGATTGAAGAAGATGGAGTTTCACTTCTGGAAAGTTGGAACGTAGACCCCCCCCTCACGTTGGTGTAGGAAATAGTATACGTGGGGTCTACTTTGTCTTTTTGGGGATGGGGATAGGTTTGCTAGTTTTGTTCATTTTCATTTTAATCAGTTTCATGTGTGTATTGTTTGGTGGAATACTAGCAGGCAGTGGGATATACACACCCACGGGAGTTGCATGTATAAATAATCTGGAGAAAATCGACCAGAGATACTGCTATAGTAGTACCCTTCGTCATGGTATTGAGAGGCCCCATTACTGCACAGTTCAGAAACCATTCACAAAATGGCAGTACAATAGCCCTGATATTACACACCTGCTGATAGGATAGCCTCCTTTGGAGTTACTTGAAGGTTCGGATCCATGACTATCAGACAAATAATGCCAACACTCAGAAAATTTCTACCTCTAGCCCCCTTAATGAAGGGACAATCAACCCAGGAAAGAAGATACATGCATGATGCTCCAATGGACATGTCACACCTGTCCAGAAGTCAAGGCAACAGAACTACTCTTTTGTCAGAAACATTGTACCCATCCAAAGCCTAAAAGTACCAAGACAAGTTTGCTCATGTACATGAGGATTAAAGACCCACTGAGAGAAGCAGGATGAGTAATGTGTGTTGCTCATGAATACATATGCATCCCCTATACCCATTAAATTCTATATTCAATTTCCTTATTGCTTATACTAAATTTGTTATAATGGATATATATATGAGATATTTGAAGTGTTTAGAATTTATTAATTCCACATTCTAAACTTTTTATGATGGATTCAGAATATGTGACATCAATGTTTTCATTCCAATTCCAGATTATAGTTTGTTTTGTACCTTAAGTCCTACTTCATGGAACACTTGGTAAAAAATGTTGATTTTTTGTTTAAGATCATTCTTATCCCAACTATGAATACCTATGTTATCAGCATAGCCATTCTCATCAACAATACACAGACCTCTGTTTTTTTATTAGTAGAATCATTTGGGATATGACTTGCTTTTTTCATTAAAAACTGAATAAAATATATCCACATATCAGAAGTTGTATATTACTGAAAGTTTTTCCTAATATTCTCTGCTAAAATTGGCAGTTGTGGGTCCTTATATATACATGAGTTTTGCATCTCATTAAATATGGTAGAAATCTGTCACAAGCTAGAAACATTCACACAATATGAGTAACATTTTTTAGAATAATTCATCAAGTGTAAATTATATAATCTTATTATTATATAATGCCAAAATGGAACAACTTAACATCCACATATTAGTAGCCACAATGTTAATTAAGTATGAGTTGATTACAAAAATATTGCATAATCAGGATTAGAGAGATAATTACAAGCATATAGAGGTGGGAAGAAAGGGTTTAAATGGCAAACACACTTGATGGATCATAGACAGGAATTTTTGTTTTTAAGGTTAATGTGTAATTCATTATCATGTATAATTTCATGTGCTGTTGGGGATAAGTAATTTTATCATGGCACCATCCCTAGATAGCTTACCAACCAAGACTAAAGAGCTTCTATTTGTGCATGAGGTGAAGACTTGGAACTTTGTACTAGCACAACAATCAACAGATTCCAAAGAGTTTTGTCTGCCTAATTCCACTTACAAAGCTTGGGTCTACCCATGGTATGGTTCTAAGGCATTTACTAATGATACTGAATAATGGGATTGTCTCACTATGCCAGTATTATCAAGTAGTCATCTCTTTTCCAAATCAACCCTGGTTAGATTTGAACCCAAGTCACATGGTTGGAACACTAACACCCTAACAACTTTATGACAACTTGTGATTATTTGGATTTTTTTATTTATAAAATTTCTTTATCTAGAAATTAAAAAAAAACTTAATTGTTCTTTGCCTGAGCAGGAGGGGAAGAGTTCAGAATCTCTGGATCCCAACATATGCTTTCGTATCTGATCATAAAATGAAACAAAAAAATTTAAAATTGTTAACAATTTGGTAACAACAAAATAAAAATATTAATATGAAAGAAAAAATAAACTGATAACAGATGAAAAATATTTGATTATTACATTATTTCCATGATCTAAATAATCTAAACATAGGGAAAGATAGATTCATGCCTAGTGTGAAGGGAACACATGCAGCCTTAACCATAAGTTGAAATCATTATGTCAGTTCTATTTTCCATTTCAATTGCCATTATGTTCCAGGTTTGTCATGAAATCTCTCAGGTAAGGTTCAATTTGTAATTCACATAGTGATCAAAACAAGAGAGATGAAGATAATTCATGGAATACAAACAATATTTCTTCTTTGAATTTCAGATAATAAAAAAAAAACTGGATGAAGACTTCTTTGGCCTGAATGATCAAAATAACAAAGATGAAGATACTAATCTAAATAATTCATGAAATAATGATAATATCTTATCTTGTAATTTTAATAATAATGAATAAGAAGGTTGATGAATGATTCAGTTGAACTGATCAAAATACAAATATTTGTGGAACTCAGTGCTACAAAGATACTTCCAAGAACATTACACACTTAACCTCTTCTTGTTAAGGGTTAATTGTTATCTCCCCTTTTTATCCTCACAGCCTTCACTTCTTACCACTTTCTTTTATAATTTCTAATAATAATGAAGAAGATTGATGAATGATTAAGTTGAACTGATCAAAATACAAAAGAACTGACATTATCTTTTCTTTTTGTTGCCATTAGTAAAAGAGAGAATTCACTCAGAAGTGCAAATTGCAAGTTTTAATATATTTATGATATATTTTTGCAAGATAAATACTTTGGGCTAACATCCTCATCCTGTTGCCTGAAATGGTGAATAGGAATAATATTGCAGCTCTATCACTATTTCCATGGTAAATGTTCTCATGAGTTCCATTCTTTAATTCCACCAGTTCAGACCTGAACAGTTAAGATGTGATATGTTACTTCCACAATGTCGAATCACACTCATTTCCTCTGTATTTCTCCATGTAAAAATAAAGTTCCAATAAGACTGTTTTTCATAAGAACTACTATTTCATAAGGGTGGGGTACAGTGGAGTAAAAGATTGCTGCTCAGATTGAGGAATTGGATAGACAAGTTTGAATTCTATTTGAGTTCATTACATTCGCTTATGTGCTAATAAGCTTAGGAAAAGTATAAATCCATCTCCTCTCCCCTCTTCTAGTAGCAGCACAGACTGGGTTCTATAGCATTGGGTGGCAACTGTTCTAGGAGAAGGAAAAACTCTGAATTCAAAAAACCTCCAACTATATGTAAAGTAGTAGGTTAATCTGTACTCTGTAGCCACGGTTGGCAACCAGACTATGAAAAGGAAAACTCTGAATTCAAATCCAGAGTTGGAGTCTCTAAGGGAGTCTGATATCATGTTCAATTTTGATTCTGGTAACTTCTGTGATGATGCCGGTGCTAATATACTGTATTGGCTTCTGCCTTTCCACCAAACAACATGTGTATCATCAGATGTAGTGAAAAATGCAATGAGTATTTTTTTTTTTATGTGATGATCGTTTTTATTTTTGTCTTTTATATGCCATGTCCCTTCAGGACTTGAGAAATCATGGCTCACCACGACTTCCTATTGTAGCTCTAAGCAATGTTTCTTACTTTACTATTCCTCCCAGTTCATATTTTGTCATCCATTTACATAAGCCCATTAGGTAGCTTACTTGCTGTTTCTTTCTTCCTCTCTTGCCCTGAATATGTCTGGTGTGTGTTAAATTCTGCAAGCCTTCTTTCTTCATTAATTTCAGTTGTCTCTTTCAGACTTTAAGTATAAGAGTTTTTTCTGTTTAATTTTTCATAAAACGTCCTCATTGCTTACATTCTTCTGTAGAACTGCATCTTTGTTACCTCAAGTCTCCTCTTAATCTTTTCTTTGTTTCTAATGAAATTTTCTTGTTTCTTAATACTTTGCTGAATTTTTGGAACACATCTTTTACTATTCCAAAGCACCTTCAGATTTATATATAACATTTTTCTATCATCTGCTAAAACATATCCAGATAAAACCATATCTATTGCCTCAAGTCTTCTCTTCATCAGTGAGGAAATTGTCCAGAATTCACTACCATATAAGAATCGATATTACAGAGCAGTTGAGCATTCTTTTCTTTGGTTCTGTCAGTTTTTGTAATTCTTAATAGTCTGTGGAGCATATTATGCGACTTTCATTTTACAGACAGTAATCATGACTTTTAGTTTTAGTCTGAGTTTCATTGTTTAGAATAAAATAGAAATTATATGAAATAACATAAAATTATTTATGTTGCTACACAGGAAAGGAAAAGCAGATTAGATGATGAAAAATTTTTCTGGTTTCAATTAGCAAAATTGTGATAGGGACAAGTTTAATGAAGAATAAAGAATTTGTTTTCAAAGACAATTTGACATTTTCTTGACATTTTCTTTGGGTGTAACAATCTTCATTTAATGTGTAGCATGTTTTTCAGACTTACATTCATTTACTCTGAACTGAACTATAGAAACTACTATATCCAAAGTATGAGAGATTAGTTTTAATGTTATTTTATTAATCAGATCCCTCACTTTTTATCGATACTGCACTTTCATGTTAGTTCACCAAATATTGACTACCTTCATGCACTTTGAACAATAAAAGTGAATAAAATTAATAATTATTTTCTGTTCACTATAACAACATAGAAGTGTATTCATGTATATCATGAATATCAGTAGTAGATTTATTTCTAAGTGCTTCATAATAATAAGAACAAAAGAAGTAAAATTGACATAAAGGGTACAGAATGTCACAAATCCAGACAACTTGGGAGCAGACAGATGCCAGAAGAACAGATTTTCCAAACCAGTGAAGCTGAGAAGGAAAAAATGGAAAAAAATCATATCCACACTATAGTGTATTACTGATACAATATACATTGACCTAATTTATTTTCTGTTTCTTTTTTTTTGAGGTTTTTCTTTCATCTCAAACTAAGGAATTTGTATTGACCATATGTTACTTTGCTCTAATTTTTAAAAAAGATAAACAGAATTTCTTTCTCTAGAAAGTTATCTTTGAAATGTGTAAAATACAACTAAGATTTGTATAAGCAAAATAAATTAATCAAATTAATTGGGAGGGGGTGATAAAAACAAAAATTTTCTTCTGAAATTGTAAATAATTTCTATAGAATTATTTTCATCCTGAAAAAGTTTTATTAAAATCCAACAAACAGTTAATTTTTGGCTGATTTTTAAAATTGAAATGCTTTTCAACTAAAACTTTTCTAATGCAATTTATTTTTTGTTTATGAGCAAACAACTTTTCACATTACCACTTTTCATATCCAGTTTTATACACAAATAATGTTTATATAAAAATTTTCTTCTGTATTTCTTCTTATTAATGGCACTTTTAGTTTTTTTCCACTCTGTCATCAATTTTCCATTAAATGTTTTTGCACATACATAGAAACTAATGACTCTCATTGACTGAAGCCAACCGAATTTGTAAACAATTATAGAAAAGAAAAATATTATTTTAATGCAAGCTCTTGCCTGTTTAAATGAAGCCACTGAGAAAGGGGGTGCTGAAAAGTTCTTGGCCTGATCTACTTCTTCAAAAGGTACAGAGAAGCTATATTAAGGTGGTAGAAAAGTGATTGAAGTCAAAATGCCAGGTCAGGACTAATAATATTACAGATTCTTCTTTGTATTTTATCAAAAATCTCTAAATATATAGCAGAAACACCATACAAGATGTGGTACCAATATTCAATTCAATCTGTATGACAGACTTATAAATGTGCAAGATATTATCATTAATAATTTAGCTGTTGCCCTAGAGAAGTGAAAGCCATATTACCATATATGAAAGAAGACCCGCAATGTTAGATGCTATACCAATTCAGAGTTCATTAGAGCCTCTAGTACTTTGCCAAAAAGAGATAGAAGGTTAATAGGCCAATGGAAGGCTCAGCTAGTTCACCTGAGTTTTTAAAGAATGAAACTAGAGAAGAGGATTTCCAACAAGCAGGAAATAAAAAAGCATATTAGATAGAAAAAGTTTTGCCAGAAAATAAAATCTTTTGCACAAGTACCAAGAGCACATCTGATTGGCAATAGGGTGATTCAGTTTAGTTAATATGTGACTCTAAACACAATTATTTGTGTATGTATATATATATATATATATATATATATATATATCCCAGTAAAAAAAATAAAACTAATTATATATTATACTAAATTTAACAGAACCAACTTAATCATATGTAATAACTCTTCTCCCCTAAATCAATCAGTTAAGTGCCACACATGATACATGCTTGGATGATCATGTATCTTTCAATACATGACTGACGAGGCAGAAATTTTTCCCGCAGTAGGTTGCCATTTCTTTCTGCAGTAGACTGGTTGCCAACTAAGGTTAAAGAACACTGTCTGTCCTACTATTTAACCCATAACTAGTGTTTTGGAAATGACCAACATTGTATATCAGTTTAAATGTCATTTGGGAGATTGTATCTCCTACAAAAAAGTAAGTACATATTGGCTTGATGACAACATTATCACGTTTGTTTTTGTATTCTTTCTTGATGAGTTTGCTGTGTTCTCTTATATGGTTGAATGGTTATGAGATCTGAGTTTGAATCTCACTATCGGCAATTTCTCAAAGAGATGATTTATTGATAATATCAATAAGGGAGGTAATCCCAGTATGCAGCAGTTGTTATATATGATAAAAATATTGTTTTAGTATATGGTATATTTATTGGTAAAAGTGCTCAATACCAAAGATGAGGTCAACACTGAGTTGAGACAGTCTGTTTCATGCTTGAATGCAATCTTCAGATTTGAACAATATTCAGACCTGAAGTTTGAATGAATCTGGATATTCTTCTCTGACCTCTTTCATCAACAAGGGATTTCTGCCTTCAGAACTGTTTACAGGATTTTTTTTCTTTTTCTAATCATTCTCTGTAAACTCAAGAGATGGTGGTGCATAAAAATCCTAGTAGATCAGCAATTTTTTAAATACTCAAACCTACCAGTCTGGTATCAAAGACCTTGTTGCATTTAAAGTCACTTAAATCAACTTTCTTTTCCATCCTATCATATGAAACAAAATTAAACAGGTCATCATAAACATGTTTAAATGCCTATATTCATTAAATTGCTACCACATCATTGGCTGATTAAAAATTTGCATAAAAGTGCATTTGTTCATAATTAAGTGGCCAATCTGGCAAAATTATTTGAGGTTTCTCTCTATTTAAATAATGAATTGTATTTAAAACTTGAAAAATATTTTATATTTATGTGGTACTCATCATATGACAGTGTTTTAATGTTATGAATGTATATTTTCCATTGTGAGTAATATCAGGTTTTGTCATCTATGGTCATCCATAATTCAGCAGTTTCATGTGATGCAAGTAAATTTAAGGGAAATTTCATTATATGTAGGTAAGGAAAGCTGATTCAATACCCACTTGACCATAGAACTAAACTGACAGGTAACAAACACCAGTTGTCAATAAATGTATCTCTTTTACTATATTTTTAAGTAAAAAAAAAGTAATATTTTTCCCAAATCCTGTTTAGTAATCATTAAATAAACAATTTTTAAAAATTTTCATTCAATCTTTTCCATAGATGCAACACTGCAAGGCTATCACTATTTCCATGACAATTGTTCAGACATGCTTCATTCTTTGGTGCCAACAGTGCAGACATTTATAGCTAATCCATACACAGAAATGGATTAGATAGATGTTTTTCTTTAATCTACTTTTAAAGCCTGAAAAATAATATTTTTTATTGAAAATTGAGCTGATTTTTTCACATGAAGATCTGGAAATGAATTCTCTAATGGGCCTTTGACCTGACAATCATGTGTTAAAATAAAAATTATAAGCAGTGGCTACCCTTTAGGCATATGTAAAAAAAAAAATTTGAGCATGTGTAATGCAAATTTCAAGAGACTAGTCATCTTTTAAGGACAGCACCCTAAATGAGGTAGGACATAAATCTTTGTGCTCTCGTAGGACACAACATGTATTGGCCTTACACCAGGGTTGTCCAACTTTCTTCCCTAATGGACCAAATTAGAAATTTATGTATATTCACTAGGTCACAAAAGTATTTTATATAAATATGCTTTTAAAAAGTTAAAAATGTGAATAACAAATTTTAATAATATATATATATATAATTACAAAAAATCCTGTATTATTGACAGTAAAAAAAGAAGAAATTATACATAGACAAAATAAAATAAATTCAATGTGATTTTTGACATTGCTTTCCTTTTATAATATTGTCAGTATCTGTTTTTATGATACTAATCTTTATTTGAAGAATGTTAGTTAAATGGGAATTACTCAACCTCTTTCTTTCAGCAGTTTTGATGTTTTTCATCCACAAAAAGAATTGTTCACAGCCTACAAATATAATAGTTTTCTAGATAAGTGAAATAATTTTTATTTTGATCTGGCTCTTTCCCCACACACCAGCTGGTGTGTCTCAACAAAGGCCTTTGACCCCTTCCTGTTTTAGTTCAATGGGGTGAGTGAACCTACTAGCACAATCTGAGAATAATTTTCTTGACATACGTTACTAAAGTAAATGAAAATATACCTAAAGATGCAGTGGGCTGCATGAAAATATTAAGTGGCACGTAGTGTGGCCTGTGCCCCATGGGTTTGGACATCCCAGGCCTAGACACTACACCCATTCATGCCTTCCTTCAGCAGCAGTCAACTACATTCATTTCTTCTTTTTACAAGAACTGTAGGAAATCCTGTTGTCCAGGATTTTTTATATTAAAAATTTGAATGTCCCTAATTCCAAACAATAATAAAATTTAAATTTAAGAAAACATGGTTATGCCTGTTAAATAAATGATTTATATTTACAAATATATGTACAATTGTACATAAATTCAAAAAAATAAAAAAAATTTAAAGCCAGAAAATATTTTTAGATTGTAAGAATTTTTATTTTAGATAATCATGGTTTAGTGGTACAAGTCTTACTAATTAACTAATAGTTGGGGGAGATGAAGTCATATCTTTTCCTAAGGGTGTAAGTGAATATAACAAACCCAATGGAAACTGGAACTCAGCTATACTGATTAATAATTCTGATCAAATTATTCATTAGCACCACATATACATCCAAGCTTACAGCACCTGGCATTCCCAAGAGGTCACCCATCTAAGTACTGACCAGGTTTGATGTTTCTTAACTTCAGTGATCATATATGAACTGCTATTTCACTATGATATTGTTGTAAGCCCATTGAGATTTTCTTGTTATAACTATGATTTACTAAATTTATAGGGAGTAATATTAATTTTATGCAATGATGTTATGCAAATAATGTGCAGATTTGGAGACATCTTTATGGTCTAAGCTGTCTTGAATTGTGAAATTGATTTATTACAAATGTGGACAAATCTATTTCTCCTTTACATAGTCTGACTTACTTGCCTATTAACATCAAGTTTTGTCAAGACAATTCCAGCAAACTTACAAAGAATTTCTTTGTCTATATTTTATTCTGCTTGGATTCAAATCACCACATTAAGATGGCAGCAGGAAATCCAAACTAGGTTTTAAAAAATGCCATTACATAGTGAACCACATTAACAATTTAGTTCAGCTTTTTTCTATACCTTTCATATTGGTGATCATGTCTGAATCTTTAGATCTCACTTGAACGATTTTAGTTTTCATTTCTAACAGAAAGACAACACACATGCAAATCTTTGCTACATTCATATCTAGTCTCCATTGTTTTTTGAACAAAACCAAACAGACATGAAAAATAAAATCACTCACAATAATATCTTGATTTCCATTTCTCTTTATGTAAAGGCACAGACATTTATGTATTTTTAGCTAAGATAACACTAAAAGAAAATAATATTAAAATAGACATTTTGGTTAAACATCTTAAGAAGGTTTTAATTAAATTCTATATTCCTTTAATACTTAAATAATATATATGATAATTTATATTTTGAATTACAAGTTTTCACCATTTTCTTTGAAGATACATGCTTTATTTTCTTACCATATCTTTCTTTTATTTATTTTATTTTCTATTATTTGTAATCATCCTATTTTAATATATATTTCTTATATACAAATATCATTGATTTGTTCATGGATATATATTTTAAAATTCTATCAACTATTACATTTTTGAAATTGACCAAATCATTTTAAGTAACAGGGTTGCCATGGTAATGATTTTTCCATAGATTTTTTCAGTTGTTTTGATAATGCATGTTGAGAGTGAAATGTCAACAAGGAAATAAAAAATTTAAACATCCAACTGGTTTTCACAAATTCCACATTACATACACTGTTTAGATATTTCGTATTAATCATCTATCACATATATGAATATACATTATTACCCATAAATAAGTACATTTACCAGATACATAAATGTACATTATTACTCATAAGTACATTTATTACATATAGGAATGTACATTATTGCCCATAAGTATACCCCCACAAACTTCTTTTATAAAAATTTAATTTTCTTCTCAACTAAACATACCAGGATTTTATTATTTATAGTGGTACATTATGCAGTCAAAATGGATATTATTAGACATTATTTATTACCAAAATCTATAGCATCGGAAATCTGTGAACAAACATGGAAATATGTAGCAATTGAAAAATAAGTGCACCTCTGCAAAAGACGTTATCTAAAATCAATATTTTGTGAAGCTGTTTTTATATTTTTTTTTACTCCTGCTTCTCATCTTTTGGCAACATTGACCTCACTAGATTTGCAGAACTAGTCAATAAAATTTTTTCCACTCTGACAGTATACAGTCTTCCAATTATATCTTTTTGGATGCTTGTAGTCATTCTACTTTTCCGCTTAATTACATTCCATAAGTGCTCAGTTGGCTTTAAATCTGGTGAGATGTTAGGCCAAAACTTTTGCTTCTTCAGAAACTCTGTGATCTTTTCAATGTTTTGAATCATTTTGGAACATCATTCTTTTTCCTAACAATTTGTGAAGGCAATAAGTTTTCTTTCACTATTTTGACATAACCTCCAGTATTCATGATTCTGTCTGTTAAATGCAGATCATTGGTGCCACTAGATATTATAGAACACCAGACCATTGTGTTTCATTATTATGCTTAAGCTAAAATTTTTTTCTTCTACACATCTACCATGATGCTGCCAAAATCATTGAATGCCATTACATGATACTGTTCCAAAACTTTTAATTTTCTATCTTTTTCTTCTGAACAAATTTTAAATGTGTTTTAATTCAGTAGTGATTTCCATGTAATTGTTAATGAGCCAATCTTGTTCAAGAAATATTTGATTGTTGTAATGATAACATTCAGAGCACACACTTTTTAACTTCATTAGCCACACCTTCAGTTGATTTCAATCAGTCTCCTGATATAATGAAGCTGACCTTAAGGTCATCTTGCATGACTGACCTTATTGCTTCTGTACACCTTTGACATTTCTGTAGTGATACAGAAGGCACTTATTTCTCTTTGGTGGAAGATAAGTCCCATGGTCACATGACAACCACTTTGTGACGTCACTTGATACAGTGACCCAAAGTTGGAGTCAATTTTTAGTTTGTGAATAGCAATCAAACAGTTGCTTTCTTCCAGCCTGGGCCTTAGGCCCAGGCTAAGATTAAATCTACCTCCCCAGTTTACAAGCACATGATGCTGTTTCCCTTTGGGACATAGATGAATCTGGCCTGTTTAATTCTAGAGTCTTCTCCAGGTCAAGAATATCTTCAAATTATATGTAAGACCCTTCCTTCTGTTCCTCTGTACACTTTGCTTTGCTATGTAGACATAAGTGATATAAAGTTCTCCATGTGGGACATATGCATATATATGTATATATATGGTTTTGTGTATGTTGTAGAATATAAAAGTCTCTCTGAGAACAAAGCATATTTGTCATTCTTTTTCCTTTCAGCCATTCCATCCTATCCTGTCCCTGAGTTATGGTGTGGTTGTATCATGGCTATAACAATGCCCATTAACAGGAGAAATGTAATTGGGAGAATATTTCTTTCCTTTGCACTTGTTACATTTCCATATTTTTTCAAGTTTGCACAATTCTGACAATAGAATTTTTGCTTAATATCAGTAGAATAGCTATTTTTTTGCTAGATATTGTTTGTCATCCTAATTTAATGTGAAAAAGAGGTAATAATCACCCCTGACCTTGCTCCAAGTGTAAAATGGTTGTGGAGCACTAGAAAACATATAATTCAGTTATATTTTCCATATAACTTGAATGAAACAAAGACTCTATTGCCAAACTCTTCCTATTCTCATTCTTACAATTAAATTGAATATATGTTTTTACATTTATAAAAATGTCTTTTTTCAACCATATTTAAAACAGAATTTCTGGGATGAGAAATTATCGTTATTATTATATATTGATTTCTTTGAATAAAACACACATTTGAAAAGGCTGTGTGTTTTATCCAAATAAATCAATCTGCAGTTGTACAACAGCTGAAACATATGTGACCATTTGATGGGAACATAAATTTAACTAAATCAGTGGATGATAATTTTGAAAACACACACACACACACACACACACACACATGATGACTGTCCACTTACTCTATAAGTATGGTCACCAAATATGCTGTGATGGTTGAAGTTGTTTCCCACCCAACCTCCAAAAATTTGATGGTACCTGCAAAATTGTTTATAGTCAGTCATAACTTGCAGTCTCTTAGCATCAGACAGCCTTGGTCAAATAATAAGAACTAATCAAGTTCCTGTGCCATACTCAATTTGGGTTGTCTAATGATAAGACAAAGACAGAGTCATTAATGTCTGAATCTTATATACAATGCCAGGCAAAAGTTTACAACACATTACAAAAAATGTTTCTTTAGGTATTTCTAACACAGATTAATGAAACTTTTACTGCTAATAATCAGGGCTTTATGTGCTCCACTATTTTTGGAGCTGCTCCCATACCCAAAATTGGGGCTGGCTTCCCTCATGCTCCCCATTTTTAAAAAGGAGCTGCTCCAGCTCCAACTCCATTAAAAAAAGAGCAGATCTTTTTTGGCACTCCATAGTTAAAATGTACCTTCTTTCATAAACGTTGAACATTTATCACTTTTAAAAAATCTTCCAATAATATATATTATTATATATATATTTGTGATATGTTGTTTGAGTAAAATTAGCAAATTTAAAGTTAAGTTAATGATAATCTGATTTGAACCCAACATTATTTACATTATCATAAAAAAGTAATATACAATCATTTCAAGTGAAAAATACACAAAAAAACTAATGCTTTAGAACACATCACAAAATATTATTTGTTTTCAACTAATTCCCAACTTAAATTCATTTTCTTGAAAATATTTTACAGCATCGAAAGTAACCTTTACAGTAGTTTGTTATACAAATAGGCATTTAAAAGATTTTGATAGATGCATTGTAAAACTTTAGTTAACTTAAAGTTTTGGGGTGAAAAGTTATTCTCATCAGTGTTCCAGTTGTCAAGGGAAACTTGTGAAGATACTACACTTTAAACAATAGGGAAACACAAATCTTCTGTTGTCAAGAGTTTTACAGCAATATATTGTATTGATTCGTATTATTTCTCTGGGGGTGTGGAACAATAATGGGTAGGAAAATTTGGTAACTATGAAATAAAAGTCAATTAAAAGATGATTTTAGGGCAGTTCTGGAGTGGGGATTTGGGGGCTAATCCATCCTCCTATATTTTTAAATAACTAAAAATTGTGGGGTCCTGAAAAAACCCTACAACAATAACAACTGTACTTGTAGAAAAGAGGCTTAGTCTTAAAAGTAAATTAAAATTTTATTTCAGGACAAAAAATATCATTTCAGACCAAGAATCAATTTTATTCAACATTTGGATGAATATCAAGGGAAATGGGTGAGAAAATACAATGGAAGTTATTACCCATAAAGATTTCATTTATTTTTTTTAATAACTTTTTGTTGTTGTTGTAGTAGTAGTAGTAGTAGTAACAGCAGCAGCAAAATTGTGTACAAAAGTAAATTGTCAGTAAATTAAAAAGAAAATATTGGTTTATTTATGAAAATTTGTTATAAAATCCCAAAAAGTTCAAACCTTCCTTCCCTCACACCAGTATCTACAAACAGTTTTTATACTCTCTTTCTCTCTCTCACACTCACATACATATCTAACAAAAAATGACATCAAAGACTTTCTACAGAGTGACTGACTCTTTTGAAAACTCCTGCAACTTAAAAGAAATGTCCATAATATCAGAACACCTAGGTGTCAGTCACATGCCTCTTTACCAAAACCCTGGGTAAATGTTGAAATAGCTTCTATTTTCATGTGTGTCTCTCTCTCTCTCACACACACACACATTCTCTCTCTCTCTCTCTCTCTCTCATACATTTACTACAGATATAATAATAAAAAATAACTCAGAGTTTATCTCGGATTTTCCTTTCCTTTCTTTTTTATTGTTGAATAGAAACTAATGTTTTAAAAAAAATTAAAATAATTTTGAACTGGTGCGAGGAGTGTGTGAGGAGCATGTGCTGTACAAAAAAACTCCTGCTCTTTAGTCCAAAATAGAGCTGCTCATGCTCCACACTGGTTGAATATAAAATGAGCTGTCTTCTCCAGTAAAAAGGAGTGCACTACTGGAGCATGTTTCATTTTGGAGGGCTCCGTAAAGCCCTGCTAATAATACATACGTTTAAGCTTTTAGTCAAACTATCAGATTTAAAAAAATAATAAAAATATCCCATGAAGAAAAACCAATATTTAATAACGCAAAAGTTTATAATACATTTATTAAATCATCTATTAATATTTCATAGCATAACCATTATTGCTAATTATAGCATGTAGGCATTTAGAGTTTCTCCCCGATGAATTTCTTCTTGCATGTTTCTTGGCTAATATATTTCCATTCTTCATGACAAAATTCCTTTAGTTCATGCAGCTTTTGCAGATTCCTTCTTTGAATTCTCAGTTTCAACTCTCTCAATCAGATTGAGGTCTGGTGATTGACTTTGGCCATTTTAGAATGTCTATTCTATTTGAACTTAACTATAATTTTGTAAGCTTTGCAGTATATTTAGAATTGTTGTCTTGCTGAAAGACACAATCTGGTTTCAAGTCCAGCAAATGAGCACTCTGATGTAAATTTCTCTCCAAAATATCCCTATGATATGCTCTATTCATCCTCCCTTCTATTATTTCAATGTTCCCTACATCTTGGGCACTAAAGCAACTCCAGATCATGATTGATCCACCTCCAAATTTTACTGTTGGGATAGTATTCTTCAGTGAATATTCAGTACCCTTCTTTCTCCAGACCTTTGCCACAGCATTTATGCCAAAAAGTTAATTTTAATTTCATCTGACCAAAGTACATTTTCCCAAAATGTTGCAGGTTTGATACAACGCTCATTTGCAAAATCCAGTCTAGCAAGAATGTGTTTTCACTTAAGAAGTGTTTTTTTTCCCCTTGGAGTCCTCAAAAAGATGTCATATCATCAAAGTGAACAACTAATTGTATCCATACTCACTTTTACACCACATACTTCTAGTCCCCACCCCCCTGAAGTTCTTTAAGTGTAGCTCAGGGCTTGTTGTCAACTTTTCTTGCCAATAATCTTGCCGTACATTCCATTACCTTTCTTTTTTGAGAATAATGGAATGACACATCTTCCAGTGATGAACTATTGTACCAACTGAACTCAATGGCACATTTAACTGACTAGATATCTTCCTATAACCAAGTCCATTTTTATGAAGGTCAACAATATATTTACAGAGGTCTTGATCAATTATTTTGCTTTTCCCCATTTTGTCAATGTTTAAAGGACAGCCGACAGAAAAAGAATGACACAATACTTTAATCATAAAATTAATCTGGAATGTTCTAAAAAAACAACCCCATCTTAATTTGGAACATTCTAGTAAAATTTGAACACTTTTATAAAAAAATGTTGTTGTAAATAAAAATATGTGTTGTAAACTTTTGAGTTACTAAATATCGGTTTTTCTTTGTGTGATACATTTTTGACCTCTTTTAAAAAATCTGATTGTTTTACTGAATACCTAAATATATGCTCTATGAGCAGTAAAAGTTTAATTAATGTAACTGAATTAGAAATACCTAAAAAACATTTTTTGTAATATGTTGTAAACTTTTGCATGGCACTGTATATTTAGTAACTTTTATATGGCTAATCTTGAAAATAATATATTTAGTAATTTTAAAAAAACTCTCCATCTACCTTAGATATGTTGACGCTATCTTAGTAAAAAACATTGATGAAATGCATGAACTACAACAAGAATTAAAAAAACACTGTCCTTAAATTCACATATGAATTTAACAATAAGAATATAATTCTTTTTCTCGATATATTGATAGACATCGATAATAATAGCCACTAGCATAAATTCATGCATTCTTAATTATAAGATTGAATTTTCTATTATACAAAATTTAATAAATCATGCTAAAGTTAACTCATCCGCAAAAAAGATTTTTTACACTGAACTAAAAAACATTAAGCAAACTCTTATTAATTACATTGTTAATAAATAAATGAGGTGATGTATTACAAATTCTAATATAAATCAAAGAATATTTCCTCAACTAACCCTAAACACATCAATGTTATACATCATAATTGGATGCATTCTAAATATAAACAAGATGAAAACATCCTAGAAAAACATATAGTACAAATGTTCTGAAATGCTTATAATATATAGTTCTTTAGAAATACCTACATTAAAACTAAAAAGTTTTTTTAAAAACAAGCAAACTATATCCTACTATAAGAATTCAATTCTTAACAAAGTTACTCCTACATTATAATCTTTACAATATGGAAAAATTTCAAAATTCACCATTTCTGATTTTGTGCATGACCAGAATTGTTAACAATTAAACCACAAAGGCAAAGTTTACTTCAGACACACACAACTATTTGCCTTAGCCATCATAACCCTGAAGATGGTATTGTGAATATATCGAAAGTATTCAGAAAAATAAAGTGAATAAATACAATCATGGTACCTTCCTTGCTTGCTTTAATCATTACACAACAAAGCTTATATGTGATTACAAAAGGATCTTATTAAAAATAAACAAACACAATATGTCTAAATTGTTCAATCAGTCATACTTTATATATATATATATATATATATATATATATATATATATATTAGCAAAAGTGTGTGTGTGTGTATATATATATATATATATATATATATATATATATATATATATATATATATATATATATATATATATATATATGTATGAATTAAATATCAAATGCAGATCTAATATGGATTGAATCTGGCATGGTGATAAAATAAAAGATTAAGTAGGAAACATTTATCAATCTAACATGTTTTGCTTTTATTAAAGCTTCGTTAGAGATTGAGAGAAAACAGACAAAAAGACAGAAAACACTAGTATTTTCAATTATGTTTGAGTCAGTTCTCATTGGTCTGACACGTGTCACTTGCATTAAAACTGTACATAATTCTATGTGTATGTAAGTTTGTTAAGATTCTTGTATGTCTAAGTGGGCATTGGATGGTAATGTGTATTTGTAATTGTCTGCATGTGTCTGTCTAGTGGGGTTTTTTATCTTCACCTTTGTGCAGTCAATCTGTGCAGCAGGGAGACACAAGGTCCTAAATTATGGCTTCAAAGAAATATGGCGATGTAATGTAATGTTTTTGGTATGTGTTTATAGTTGGTAATAATGCTATTAGACATTTTTCAATGTATTTTCTCCTTAAAGAATTATGTTCTTTTTAATTAGGGTGACATTAGTGAAATAAAAGTTATGTCCAGCATCATTTTGATGCAAAACGAGCAAGTTAGATTGATTGTTCAAATACAAGTCTCTTGTATTCATAGATGCGGGCTTTTACATCATGTGATGTCTCTCCAACATAAACATTTTTGCATTGTAAACAATTTATTTGATAAATTCTGGCATTTGAATGAATGTTGTGCTTATTTTTCTTCCTAATTATATCACCAATTGTCTTGAAGGTGGTGTTAATGATTCTAGTATAAGGATGAGTAATTTTTTTTTGAGTTTAGTAGAAACAGTTTAGAGCAGGATTATGAATTTTGTGTAATTTTTGTTAGAACATGTGATCTAAAATTCCATATACAAACACAAGAGTAATCATAGGCTTTTATTTAAGAGCCTTTAGAATTTGTAGCTCCCAGTTCTTGTCTGAAGAGGAGAAATACATTGAAGACACATTCAAACTCATCCAATATTCAAATTATTTCCTGTACAATGCCAAATGCAAAACTTACAAAATCCACAGAACAAAAATCCACAAATAATGATAATCCCAATAACCAAATAACCATAACAAAAGTAGGTATATAATACTCTATACATATTATATATATAATCCAACTCTATGACAATTATCAAAAATAAATTTTCCAAACTTAACCTAATATTTATCAACACCAATCTCTAAAACAACCATATATATATATATATATGTTAAGAAATGGACAAGGTCCGACAATTTATTTATTAAAGACATTTTTATTTATGTTTAACGTTGTTATTTTATAGATACAAGTATTTAAGCAAATGCTCTGTTTAAGATAAACAGTATTAAATAACATTTACCGGCCTGAATGTCCGAGAAATTTTCATAGAAAATATTTCGTTTTTCGAACCTGCATCCTATCTGGAACTGTCATATATGACATGCCTTACCACTCGCCACCATGAACCTTATGGTAGACAAGGTCGAATTTACTGTTATAAACTACAATCTTCCATGAATCTCGTACATTCATAACTGCTCTGGCGTATCGAATGTAAACAAATGACGTCATATGTTAAGAAATGGACAAGGTCCGACAATTTATTTATTAAAGACATTTTTATTTATGTTTAAATCTATAAAATGGTTAACATAAGGTCAATTTACTGTTTGTTTAAATTACAGAGCAGTTATGAATCGAGATTCATGGAAGATTGTAGTTTATAACAGTAAATTCGACCTTGTCTACCATAAGGTTCATGGTGGCCGAGTGGTAAAGGCATGTCATGCGTATATGACAGTTCATATAGGATGCAGGTTCGAATCCTGTCTATGAACGAATATTTTCTATGAAAATTTCTCGGACATTCAGGCGATAAATTTTATTTAATACTGTTTATCTTAAACAGAGCATTTGTAAATACTTGTATCTATAAAATAACAACGTTAAACATAAATAAAAAATGTCTTTAATAAATAAATTGCGGACCTTGTCCATTTCTTAACATATGACGTCATTTGTTTACATTCGATACGCCAGAGCAGTTATGAATGTACGAGATTCATGGAAGATTGTAGTTTATAACAGTAAATTCGACCTTGTCTACCATAAGGTTCATGGTGGCCGAGTGGTAAAGGCATGTCAGCGTATATGACAGTTCCGTATAGGATGCAGGTTGAATCCTGTCTATGAACGAATATTTTCTATGAAAATTTCTCGGACATTCAGGCGGTAAATGTTATTTAATACTGTTTATCTTAAACAGAGCATTTGCTTAAATACTTGTATCTATAAAATAACAACGTTAAACATAAATAAAAATGCTTTTAATAAATATATATATATATATATATATATATATATATATATATATATATATCTTCATTAAATGAATTGAGCACTATGGCTGTTTTGGTATTTACATTTGTAAAAATAATATGCTAGAATTTCACTTTCTCTCTGCTGTGCACTGATATTTCAGGGGTAGAAACTCTGACTGATGCCAAATCAGTTGGGTTTCAACCCTGGCTTGAAGCAATCAGATATCTAGCTGCACTGATGAGCTGTGATAAAGTGAAACAGGCCTGTATGCTGATACCATTTTATATATATATATATATATATGTATATATATATACACACACATGCACACACACATACACATATACCAAATGAGATAGAAGCAACAACAAGACCGAGACAGAAATGTACAAAATAGATTGTATAAAATGTCCAATGGTGTACACTGGTAAAATATGCACAAACATGCACACACATACATATATAGTGTCTGTTACTTTATAACAAACAAAACATGTCCCATTATGTTTTAGCTTTCTTTATATGATGCAAGCCAACTTAAATTTACAAGTATGGATGGCAAGAAATGACAATATTTTATTATTAATAACAACTCATTAATAAACTCCTATTGTTAGCATATGTTAGTAAATTAATATATTTTATTAGATATTAATAAGATCCATTATTCTTTTTATGGTTACCTTTATAAAACGTGATGCAATACAATTTGGTCATTGTTATCAGTGAAAGCCCATGAAATATTCCCTGAGATATTCAGACTAATATCCTCATCCTTGGTGTTTTGATTACAGTATTTGAGCTGATGTATTTTCCACCCAATCTTAAGTGTATAATTCACCTGATGATTTCTTTTCCCTGTGTTCTAAAGCTGAATTTGTAGTGAATTTGGTTTGTTTTGTTTTTACAGCATATCAACCTCAATGCCGACAAGATTTTTATTGCTGGTAATATTTTTTTTCAAAAATGCATTGCTGGTAATAATTTTTTCTTTAAAAATGTATTGCCCATATTTTTTTTTCAAAAAATGTATTGCTGGTAATAACTTTTTCCAAAAATGTATTGCTGGTATTAAAAACTATTTTTACACTTTCATTGTGTTTTGACTCCAGTTTGGGATTTAACTATTTGCCCATTGCTGGGAGCCTAACAGGTGCTACTACCCCAGATCAGAATGAACCTGGGAACACCAACAATTAAGAGGTGGCTCCACACTCCTCACGACCTGATCAGAGGCCTTGCTGTCAGATGTAGTTTATCATCATACCCAGGACAGAACTTCAAATGTAAACTAAAAAGTTAGATTACACAGGCTGGGTTAAATAATAAGTATTATATTTAGTATAAGAAATTAATGATAATATTTGTTAATAGCATAACTTAAAGTAACAAAAGGCAGGAAGTTATGGAGATCCATGAACTGTCAAGAAAAGAGTATATATATATATATATATATATATATATATATAAAAATGCCCTACTTTTTACCTTCAAGGAACTAAAGGAATCTCTATCTATAAAAAGCAGGATGTGTGTGTGTGTGTAATGAATGCATGGCTGCAATTTTTGACAGGTTTGCACCAAAATTTACATGCACATGCTCCAAGTTAGCGGAAAGGCCAAGACTGACTTTGCATTTCCCAACTCCCATCGATAGTGGAAATAATCGATTTTTTCATGCTTCTACGGCAGTTTTCATGTAGTTTGCGGCCATTTTCTACTGACCAGAGTGAGAGCCTATAGCTGTCTGCCATGAATAGGCAGGAAAATTCTAGTGGCCAGTGTTAGAGCCAACAGCTGACTGACATGAATGTTAACTAGCATGCTAGCATGCAAAAAAAATCGATAGCTGCATTCATCACAAGTGGGAAAAATTTAAATCTGCATGGCACTTTACTCCAATTGGCTCATTCACTTGCTTAAACTCAACGTTGATTCTGATTCCGCAGAACTGGGTTGGGTGTGAAAAAGTATTTGTTGTTAACATTCTTTTTTCATTCGTTTTTTCCACTTACAAGTCCTTTTTTAAAGCTGATCGTTTTGTGTTCATTTTGTTTAGTTCTTTTTTCATAACAGATTTAATGCTTAGTATAGAGCTTAGAAAAAATTTGCAGTGTGAGATAGGCAAGAAGTAAGGCATGTAGCAACATCAACACTGACAAGGGCACTCCTTTAAAAGGCAGGGAAGGGCAAAAAATTTTTAAGTCAAGTGATAGCGATTGCTGTATGAGTCGTACGATTTTTGAATCAAGCACGGGCAACGCCGGGCCATGCTGCTAGTATAGCCATATTTAGGTATTTGTTGTTTTACCAACCTTAGCTTAAATATTTCAATTATTTATGTATACCGCTTGAAATAAATGAGTGTCTTTTCATCCTTCTGTTTATTATATCTCTGGTTGCTTGTTTAACACACTAGGCTTAATCATTTGGATTATTTGCAAACACGTATTTTAGCACTTGTGGCTTGAGAATCCTTAGCAGAGAAAATCAATTCTAATGTTATTATAACTAAGTTGAATTATACTAAGTTGAAATCATGATATAAGCAGAAAAATTAAATAAGTAATCAGGTAAGTATGAAGTGTTTGTAGTATGTATAGATGTAATGTTATCACTTGATACCATGTGGCTGACCCCATTTGAATTGATTGTTTGTTGTGAAGGATCACAAAGGTCTGACCTTGAATGATATGAAGCAATGAAAACTTTTAAGTCCTACTGAAACTTTTAAATCTTTTTCTTAACAATAGAGATGTCTAATTATCTAAAGCATGCACGTTTCAACTTAAGAAATTTCAATGACGTAACTGAACTCAGAATTAATTTTATATTAAATGTTGTCTGAATTGATTGATTGATTTGTTTTTTATGGTTTATCAACCTTCTGCAGAATATTTAAAGACAAAAATATTCTTATATTGTAAAAATATTTTGGAGTTGGCAATAATGATTTACTGATACAAGTCCTACTTAGCTTGGAGGAAAAGAGCTGAATTTGTATCTGTGTAAATGAATATAACAAACCCAACTGGAATTGGAACTTGGTTTTCTGATTTTCAATTCCAACCAAATGTTGTCTGAGATACTGACATCTGTCATTGTCACTTTTCTTTGAATTATTCAGGCTACTATCCTTATTTTTGTTGTTTTGTTTACTGTATTTAGATCTGTGCATTCTGTGACCTTCATCAATATTGTCTTAAATTCTGTGATTAAATATTTTAATTATTTCATTAATTCATTAGAATAGTATTACTATTTTTATTTTGCTTATTATATTCTAAAATGAAACACTGATTAATTATTGAGACTAATATCCTTATCTTTGTTAGTTCATACTGCCTCCAAAACTGCTTCTTTGCTTGAAATTCTTGCAGTTTGAAGGCAAGAGAATATTGTTTTTTAATCTGTTAACATTTTTTAAAGATTCTCTTTTTTTTATCAGTCTTTAAAAAGATAAACCTTTCAAATAGCAATAATTTTAAACATTTTCAGCAATATGGAATCTATATATATCTACTGCGAATTAACTGAAAAAAAAAAATAATTCTGTTATTATTTATTTTGTTTACATATTTTCCCAATAAAACATGACCCAGTGCACATGTTAGTACTTCATATGTCCATTCTATGAAGTCATTCCTTGCAGATCAGCCACAGATTCTCGATTGGATTTAAATCAGGAGAGTTTCTGGGCCAGTCTATAGTACTTTGCTCACTGGTAAAGCTTGCCAGTGTGTTTGTGCAGTGTTACAATTTTCGTACACTTCATTAAAGTAACGTCCATCACAGACAAATGCTGTAGGACAACTAATTGACAGTTGAAGCAATAGTGTCTGGGCATGATGAAAATCTGATGCAATCACAGATGAGGCAATATTTTTCAAGGTCAAACAAATTTCATCATATACCCTGAAAATAGATTCATATTGCTGCGCACCATTGCAAATGACCAAATCTGAGGAAAAATAGAAATCGATTACACCCTGTCACTCCAGTGGGCCTAAAACTGACCATATGGTGAAAGAAAAGAAACTAAAGCGGTTGTTTGCACAAAAATGTATACTACTCAAAATATTTATTTGCACAAAGGTGTATACTACTCAAAATAATATACCTATATTAAAGACATTTTTATGTTTAACGTTCTTTTTTATAGATACAAGTATTTAAGTAAATGCTCTGTTTATAATAAACAGTATTAAATAACATTTTCCGACCTGAATGTCCGAGAAATTTTCATAGAAAATATTCATCCTTTGACAGGATTCGAACCTGCATCCTATACGGAACTGTCATTTACGCTGACGTGCCTTACCGATCAGCCACAAAGAAGCGTTCAGTAGACAAGGTCGAATTTGTTTACATTTGATACGCCAGAGCAGTTATGAATGTACGAGATTCATAGAAGATTGAAGTTTATAAGCAGTAAATTTGACCTTAAAATGAGGAGAAAAATTAAATTAACTGTTAAATTAATTCAGAATGTCTGAAGTCATTTGAAATGGTTTGTTTCAGTTCCTCATGACCAGCATTGAAGTTCTTGCCAGTGTAAAATAACTCACCAATTATACTGTCAGCATCTAAAAAGCACACAGCACTTCAAAGAATCCAGGAAAGCTAAGTATTTCAAACTATCTCTCTTCCTCTACTTTTGAATGTATACAAACCATATATCCCTTTGGTGAGGAAATTCCAAATTCAATCAATTCCCTCAAGATTATATTGGTTAGAAAAAACTTATGACAAAAAAGCATTAATAAAAAGATGAAGATATTCTTTAAAAAAACTGTAGAGGCATGTATTGAAATGTAAGTATGAATAAATTTTTGTAAATTGGATTTATGCAGTGAATTCATTGAGGCTAAAGTTTTTGGAGAAATTTGAGAAAATCTCCCACTGACACTTTAATAAAAAATAATTTCATGGTTACACAACATTGAAAAAATATAATTAAATTTTAATAAAGATATATTTTGTCCAATATTTTTAAAAAGAGAGAGAAAAATATGTGAGGCTCAAAAAAAGAAAAATGCAGAAATTGATTTTAAATAAAACTGGAAAATAGCAAATCCATCCCCAACAAAAAAAAATCTATTTTTCTGCAAAATGAATTGATTGGTTATCAGCAGGAAAGAAAGTTCCAGGAATTATTTGGATTATTGAAAGAATCTGAATAGTCTGAACAGTTCTTACAAGAATTTGTGGAAGGTTGATGGGGGTAAAGATTTGGCACTGTCAAAATATTCAACACATCCACAAAGAAAAGGAAAAGAAGAAAACAGAAAGTGCAATAAACAAAAAAGAAAATGATATTTGAAAACTGTGGATGTTTTATAAAGAGCATTTTGAGTTAAGTTTCTTCTTTTGAATATCAAGTTTTCATGCTATGAGAAATAGACTAGATATGGGAAGATTTTTTTACTTACTTGGCTGATACATTGTCTCCTATTTATACTAAAAGCACGGACTGAGTAGTTGACACAAGGATCTGCATGAATTTTTAACAGAAACATTAAATTTGATTTGAAAGCATATTTCTGATACTTTAATAATCATAAATGATTAAAAGCTGAAATTTGGCAGCTTAATAATTTGATAACAATATCACTGTGCAACTTTGACATTGGTCACTGTTTATAACAACATCAATAATATTGATTATGATTATGATTATAATTATGATGATTGTAAGCATTTCTGGTGGGAACACTGGGAACAAAAACAGATCAATCAGGAGTTTAAATAAATTTGTTGAGTTTATCATATCTTGCATTGCTTCAACTTTTCAGTGGCCAGTCTTATATAATTTATCTTTCTACCATAAGCCTAGTGGAACAGTCACAACCACCAAGTGTCCCCACTGCTCCAGACTTGATTTTCAGAGATAACTCTGAATCCACTGATGAACTGCAAAATAAAAAAAAGTCTTCTACAAACCTGAAGGACAACCATGACTATGTTTTAAATGTTTTGTAAATTATATCTTTCTCTGTAAATTAAAAATTATTTTAATTTCATTTTAAGCTGCTATTCACTTAGTAGGGTTATATTTTATTCAGAATTATTAATAAAAATAAGTTTTTATTTGGTATGAAATTGATTAGTTAATAGAATATGTTCTGATAATGTGTGTTAGAATTTGAATTGGTTTTGTTTGTTCAGTTTACCAACTCTTAAATTATATTGATTTTAATGTTTGTCATCATAAATATAACAGACTCTTCTCCAAATTATAGATAGTAAAGCAAATATTTGAAATTTTGATTGTATTTATTCCCCAAATTATTTGGATGAGTATCCCCATCCTTGTTGTTTTTATCATATTTCAAATGAAATCAAACAAAACAAAAGAAACAACAAAAAACAAATATGAAAAAAATGAAAATATTGAATGAGTGGAGATTTTTACTTTTATTTTTCTCATTTACCTAACAAGGCCAAAAAATTGTCTCAAAACCAAGCAACAAATGTTAGAGAGGAGAGATTTCAGACAAGGCAGTCATTTCTGTGGGAGGTTTTAATGATTAAAATGAATTTGGTGAGAGCAGTGGTTCATATATAGTACAACATATACCTGAAGTTTGAAAAAAACATTGACTGTGAAATACTGATAAAAACAACAAAGATGATGATGATATTGCTTTAAAAATTATTTGGAATTATCCAAGTGATTAATTTATTGACTGACAGTAATGTTGTCTTTTGTGAACATACCACAAAAACTAGGTTAAGAACAGTATACATTAAAAACATATGAAAAATAGAAATCTGTATAATAGTGAATAAATAAGACTGAAAGCTGTGTTGTACTTGTTCAGAAATGAATGTTGTGTTATTTGCTTAAGGGTGTTAATTTCTTATATATATATATATATATATATATATATATACAATGAGAATGAAAGTAATATATAAATCCTAATGTTCACAGCATTAATTTAAAAGAGGGCTTGATACCGATAGGAGATCGATAATCATTTATTATAATTTTATCATATAGACAAAAACAGTTTACTCACTACAAAGATGCAACTTCGTTTCGGTGCATTTCAATAGCACCTCGACTGGTGAGAACCAAAACTGGTTATGAACAGTTCTGCTTGTAAGGAAGCTGTATGTGAAACGTCACTTCCTTTTTTCCATTTGTTTGAGAAAAAAATATACATAAAGCAAAAAGATAGCAGTTGTTGATAGCAGTTTGGTCAAGGATGGGTGAGGTGTTAAATGATGGCTAGTCTGGAAAGATTCCTTGTTGATCAAAAGTTTAAGAATAGCATTTCATAAGCATTCTAAGAGTGAGGGGTGGGGAAGGAAAGGTGGGAATAGGAGATAGTAATAGGATGAAAGAGTTAGAAGGGATAAATTCTAACGATAGTTATAGTAGTAATTGGGAATGTTTTTTTTTGGTTATTATAAAAAAACAAGCTAAAGCAGAATTAAAGCATATATTTAGGTTGGAGTTATCAATACTAATTTTGTAATCAATGAAAGTGTTTTGTAAATTAATAAATTTAGAAGTGGTGATTTCTTCTTGGTATGTAGAATATATAAGTTATTTAGGTTTAAAAAAAACAGTTTTGATTTAGAAATTAAAATATAAATAGAAAAATATATAAAAAAGCATGGGATATTAATATAATCTAATATTGACCTATTGTTGGACTGTATAACGTGCAGAATAAGTATGGGTGTAAAACAATTTATCTGAAAGTATTACTAGTAATATATATGCGCAAAAAGTATTTTAAGAATCATAATCTGAGATAAATTAGTGGAGAGGTACATAAGACGGTAGGAAGTTTATCAAAGGAGGTGAGTTAAATGTTTAGAGTTATGGAATTAAGAATTTAGCAAGATCGTAATGTTAGATCCTTAATATGTCTACAAAAATCAGTGGTTTCATATCTTTGATTTAATAATTGGGTGTTGTTCAAAAGTTCAATAATACATATTTTCTCCTGCAAACAGAAAAAACAATGTTCATTCAGAGATTTGCAAGTTCTGGCTTGTTTTTTTAGGATTTTCCATTTAATCTAAGGTGTTTTTCTTTCCTCCTTCAGTTTCCAAAAATATTTCAAAAGTGATTGTCATATTGTGTTTGCCTGCATTTGTAAAGGAGTTTATGTGATTGTAATATCTATCATTAAAAGGTCTTCTAGTTGATCCCACATACAGCTTAATATCCTTGGGGTTCTCATTTGATGAGATATAATATATATACACTATGGATTTCGTTAAGCACCTGTTTGATAATGGATATTGATCAGGAATTCTGCATTTACATAGCTCTTTTACTTGGGGTATATTAGAATTTATGTTTGGGTTGTATTTATTATCACTATGAAGTTTCAGTATTCTATTGTTATGGGATTTAATAAACTTATCTAGATTCCTAGAACAGCTCTAACTAATTTTTAAGGTATTGCAGTTGAAGATTTGATTTAATTTACTCTTCATAGGAAAGTGCTTGTTAATTAGATTTAAGAATTTGTGTCCTAATTTGGTAGGGACTAATTTGTTGAAGGAAAGTGTATATCAAATTATTCTCCTTCTTCTATTGTTTTTTTTTGAGTAACTACAATTTTCCCTATATTTAATTTTGGAAGATCTGTAGCCACTGTCAGTAAGGATTTTGTTATAAACAATTTTGTGCTTATCGAATATTTCTTTGTTAGAAAAGTGCTTGTTGATACGGCGTTCAACAGATGATGGGATATGCTTAATAACTGCCGTTGGGTGACAGGAATTAGGATTTATATAAATGGGGTTAGCGTTATTTTTCAAGAAGGGTTGGAAATTATTTAGGGTTAAGTTTAAGGTTACATCTAAGAAGTCTACTTGTTTTATGTTAATTAATTTTAACCTTGAGGTTTAAAGATTTAAACACTCTATGAATCAATTTCCTCAATTTGTCAACCTTGCTTCCAGTAGAATTATTTACTACCATCAAGTCATCGTCCCTATAAATCCCTATATTATTTAAACTAATTTCATTATGAGCAGTGAGATTGTATAAAATAAACAGTCTGACCAAGTCCAATAGCTCAGCAGAATCCAGCGATCTCATCGATACATCAAAGTTTTCACCTGTTTTTTTTATCCATTGTTCATTGTTGCGGATTATAATTGATTTTCTGCAATTTAGGATAATGCCAATTTCATCCTTAGAAATACTGGAGTAAAACTTGGCAAATTCCAAAGCTGTTTCAAAAAGGTTTTTAGTTATGGATGGATAGAAATCCACAATGTCAAATTGGATTAAAGTATTGTTGTTTTTGTTAATGAGGCTTTTAAACCAATCAATCACTTCTATATATATAGAATACTTTTTATAATATATATATATATATATATATATATATATATATATATATATATATATATATATATATATATATATATATAATATTTTTAAGGTATGCTATATTTATGGGTAAAAGTGCTCAGTATTAGTGATAGAGCATATGTAAATATAAAAGTGGACACTGAGGTCAACAACAAACAGTGACAATCTACTTCATGCTTCAATGCAATCTTCAAGCCTGAAAACTGTTGCCACTTTGTGCTGACCTCAGTGTCCACTTTTATATATATATATATATCATACATATATATATAGAGTATGCATTTTATATCCTGAAGAGGAGACTGAAAGAAGAACCTCTCAGAAACAAAAGTTTTTCAACTTTGTTTATCAATTTCATTCCAGTCACATATTTAAAAAATAATTTTTCTGATGTTGCATCATCTAAGGAATACATTTTTAATATTTGCATAAAAATAAATAAGAAATAATTTTTTTTTAAAATTAACATAGGAAGACAGTAAAAGAAAAATATTTTGTTAAATGTTAACCTGATAATTTTGAAATATAATAAACATATTATATCTAATATTTAGCAAGCTTTGTTTTATAATAACTGGGGTAGGTTTATAACATGTCATGATATGACGTATAACAGCTTTAGTAATAATGACACTGACAACAACGTGTATGACTTGTTTAAACTATTTTATTACTTGAACTCTCTAAAAAAGGAAACAACAATAACAACAAAATATGGGGCACAACCTCAGCCCTTATATAATGTATTTCCTTTCCGGAGATTATTTTTCTTTCTTTTTTTTTTTTTACCCTTTTCTTTTATTCTTTTCAATAGATGGGTCAGTCTTTAGAATAACCTCACTCCCCCTACCTGTTTTATTGAATGATAATTCAGAGTCTTTTTTAATTTAAAGTAATAAACTAAAATGTATTTGTAAATAGTTTGAACAACACCACCTTTCCTGGTCTGAGGTATTGTTTGACTACTTGTGTTTACAAATTAGATCTCTTTTTTTTCTTTTGGTAGCTGATACAAAATGTGGGATGCCAACCCTACATCCAGGTGTTTTTGTTAAGATATCATCTATAGAAAGACTGCTACCAAAGGCTAAAGACCTCTTTCAAGCCATGAAGTGAATTGTCCCATGTCAGACACCAACTTAAAATTTGAATTTCTTCAAACTCCGGATTTGTCCTCAGATTTACTCCCAAAGCCTTTCTCATGATTGGGTATGGCCACAAGGCAACAGAGGTTTAAAATCAGAGTTTTCTTTCTCTTAGATGACCTATTCCTCCTGGGCTAATGTATTTAATCTACTTGTATCTAAGTGTATAGATACACACATAAACTTATATATTTAACTGTATGTCAGAGTAAACAGATTGCCATCAAATGTAGCACATTGATTGAAGTAGTCCTGCTGTATGGATCAGAAACTTGGACATTATCTGCTTGTCTTGTTTGACAACTAGATGGAATATATACAAATCTACTTAGAAAAATCCAGAACTTCAGTTAGAGATACTATGCAACACTTAACACAAATTACAATTTGCTGGCCACTGCCACTTAATGGACAGAAAATCATCTCATCTTTAGTTTTATGGCTTCCTACTGGAAGTGTCTTTTCATGTAAACTGACTTTCCTAGAAACTACAGCTCGGGACTCTTGGTTGGACATTAAGAGATCTGGGGAGAGCAATACAAGACCAAACAATGTGGAAAGTGATTGTCAATGGAGTTCCGAACAACCAAATGGAGGTCAAAGGATAATGATAAGATTTCTTCCTGATTCACTCTACATGTTGGTCAGATGTGAGTGTTAAGAAAGAAAAAACCTAAAATAAAAAAAAAGTTATCTTTTGCATAGGGGCTCTGAGCCTATCATTTGGCCCACAAAACCAAAACCAATCCTCTACAGAAATCTAAGATACAATATAAAAGAAGCCAATCATGAATGTTGCCACTTAAGAAAACATGTGCACTCATAAGCTTACTAGATTTGCTTTTAAGTAAGCCACTGACACAGAATGCAGACAACAGACTGGCTGTCAGTACCCGGTCACTCTCACCACTATGACCTCGATCAACCAACCTGACAAATCTGTCGACTCCAGGCCTGACCAAGATTCACCTTCCTTCAAAATTGCTTTTCTTACACACCCACTGTAATGGCAACTAAAGAATCATATAACAACAATTTTGTTACCTTTTCATACTGCTCACACCCTGTGTATCGATAAAGTCAGATTTGTGGCTTCACTAATTGACTCCAGGCCTTTTTTGTCAACTGACCCACCAAATGCATCAATTCCAGGCTTTACCAACTCTACCCACATTCAAAATCACCACACCTCACACACAGTGATATTCTGCTCACAATTATATTAATTCTTGCCTTCTTTTTCTTTTGCCTCAGTGGTAGCGTTGTTTTGTTTGTTCTCCCATGCCTCCATACACATGTTTATAGCACATGCAAGGCATCTGATTTAAGAGTTTTGATTTTACTCCCTTGGACAATATCTTTGAATTGGGGCTCTCAAATGGTAGAGTTTCCCTTTTTGTTTGAAATTCTCATTCATCACCAACATACAGAATATGTCTCCTTTTGTGATGGATATTTCCAAAACAATTCTATGCTATATCTCCTGTTCTGGTAATCTGCTGTTACTGCTGCTGCTACTGCGAGGTTTCTTGCATTATCCCATGATTTATCCTGTTTTTATTGAGTAGCTTAAGTGTTCTAGCATCATGTTCCCTATTATAATTATTTTACTTTTGTCTTTTTGCTGCAGAGTCTATCTCCCGTACACATTCCAAATCTGGCCATTTTGACTTTAATCTATCCTTGATGACTTGGCAATACAATCCTTAGTTTTCTACCCATAATCAGCTCTGCAGGACTTGCTTTTATAGCTGATATTGGCTTACTATAGTATGCCATTAAGGTTAGGAAAATATCCAGTTGCTGTAACAGCCTCTCTGCAATTTCCACCCCACTTTTTGCTGCTCCATTCATTTGTGGAAAGTGTGAACTCATAGTAGTATGTGTAAGTCTGTATTGGAATGTAAACCCATGGAAACCTGTGCTAGTGAACTAACCTGTATTGTCACTGACTATCTCCTTTGAAATTCTCATCATACCAATTACATTGTCACTGGTTGACGATTTAAGATGTGCCATTTCCATGTACAAGTAATCAATCACTACTCAGCAATTACATCTGTATTGTGTGAAGATATTGCTTCCCATCTTCTTCCAGGATGTCTCCGCTAACAAAATTGGTCTTAACATTTTGTACAGGTTTAATGGACGATGCTAATTGCAGAAGGCACATCTGATGTAATCATCAATTTCATTTCACTTGATATCCTTGGCCATCACATCAATTTTTTAGCTTGTTCTCTACATTTGTTTACACCCATCTGACCACTATGGATTACCTATATGGTTTCACTCCTGAGTGATTCTGGGATCAATATTTGGTCTTGATAAAATAGCAGATTCTGATGTACGAACAATTCACTTTGGTATGTAAAATATGGCTTAATTCCCTTTTTTCAGCCTTTGTTTATTTTCAGGCCATCCCTTTAATGTCAAATGTGTAGCATTTTGAATTTCTCAAAGTTTTCTGTCTGATACTCTGTCTCTGCATAGTTTTTCAACTTCCGCTGTGCTATTATCCTCTACACTTAGAGGGTTATGTGAAAGTGTACCTGGTACTATGAGAAGCTTTCCAGGGATGGGTTCTGCAACTGTGTTGCAGTAGATACTGAGTCTCATCACTAACCTTTGATATCTGAAAAGGGTATTGATAGTTTGTGCTTCGCAGCCAAAAGTTGCTAGCATCAGCTGCCCTGACAGTTGGCTTAGATGGGTCATAAAATGACAGAACTGGGAGGGGAGTTAATAGCAGTTTAATCTCTGCGAATATAAGGTTTGTTGCATATCCAAGTTACTTCTTTTTTAGTAGTTCTGACATTGGTTGTATGATGCCCACTATGCTGTGTAGGAATCGGCCAAAATACTGAACCATTCCAATGTTGCATCTAAGCCCAAATACACAGGTAGGATACGGCAATTCCAGAATTGCCTGTTCTTTTGCTAGATTGTACTCTATTCTTCATTATTATATACCCTTGAGTATTCAATGCAGCTCTTGCTGAATTAGCATTTTTCCTTGTTGAGTTTTAATCCTATCTGCTTTATTTGCTTGAGAACTTTTATCAGCTGTTCATCAATGTTCTGACTTTGTTTTTCTATGAATTAAAATGTTATCTATGATAGTTTCCACTCCTTCCAAATATTCTACCAGTTCTGACATACAACACTGAAATATTTCAGCTGCTGATGATATAGCAAATTGTAGTCATTTGAAACAGTATTGTTCAAAGGGTATAATGAATATTGTTAGTAGACATATTTCTTTCTCCAATGGAATCTGGTAAAGCCACTAGTTTGTAAAGCAACTAGCTTAGGCAGTTGTTCTGTTCAATTTTGGTGCCATCTAGATTGCCTAGTATATAGTGTTCTTGTTTGAACCCAAGATTGAGACTCTTTATGTTCACACATAAATACACATGGTCATTTTTTCTTTACTGGAATGATTGGTACACACCAGTCTGTAGGTTAGGTGCCTTTTTCTATAATACCATTACCTTCTAAATATTTGAGTTCAGGTAAAATTAGAAATAGTATCCCTTGTTGCTGTCACAGATTACAGCTTGGAATTGTTTGTCAGATGAATCTTCACTGAGTTTCCTTTCATGCAGGCCCTTCATCAAATATGTTAAAGATTTCATCGACCCTAATCACCATTCACATTGTATGAGCAACATATCGTGATAGTTAATTTTCCATGTCATGACTGTTTATCACATACACATTAAATGACTAATATTTTTTTCTATATATCATGGAAGTCTTGAATTTTCCAATTACAATAATATACCTCCTTGCCTTCTAAAAATAACATGTACCAGACTTAGAGGTGGTTTATCAAGTAGATTGTTATGTCTTATGACTAATAAAACTAATGCCTATTCCAGTGTCTATTTTAAATTTCATGAGGGTAACACAAATTTGTAGTTTATCAAACCATGGGTTGAGTATTTTATCTTTTTCATAGAGTGACCCTAGAAAATATGCCTCCGTGTTTTCGCATTTTATTTTTTGAACATGTCACAAAGTAGTTTTAGTGGTTACATTTGTTGCATGGTTTCACTTTTGCTGGACACTGGCCCCATTTGTGTTGTCGGTTACTTCTACCACACTTTTTCCGGTTGTATTTTCCATTTGGCTTAGGTTTTCAAATCATTCACCTGGTTTGTTTGGATTTCATCACTGATGCTTTTTTTGTTTGTTTTTTCTTCATTTGTGCTCTAACTTTCTTATAACACCATACCATTTCTAAAAGTTTATCAAGTTTCAACTTGGATGTGAGATGCAAATGCTTCACTAAACCATTGTGCTGGAGCCCATTTTTAAAACTATCCTTGAGTTCTTTGTTTGCATTAGCAAAGTTGCATCTTCAGCCAATTCATATAATGCTCTTGCAAATGTTGTTACTGTTTCTCCTGGGTGGTGTGCTCTTGAATGAAATTTAGCCATTCCATAGGCGACATTCGTCTTCAGAATGAAATGGTCTTTGAATTTTGCTAACACTGTGTCAAAGTCATTCTCATTTTCTTTCTTTAAAAATGGAATTGTTTTAAATACACGTTCTGCTTCTCCACCCATGCAGTAAATTTTGCTGCTGATTTGAACTGGTCCAGTCTCTTCATGCGACTTAGATGCTAGTCAAAATCTTTCAAATCTTCAACATCATGATGACCACTGTGATGGATTCAAAAAGTTGAAAGGTGCTTGTAGTTTGAATATTTTCTTTGCTTTTGTCTTTGACTGGCAGTGAAATCTTTTTTTTTTAAGTTGGTTGGCTTAGTCACTTTTTTACCATTGGAAATCTCTAAAAAAGGAAAACAGATTAATAATAACAAAATAATGAACACAACCCAATGCCCTTATATAACACAAGCTTAGTTTAGTTTGGTAAAAAGTATGTGGAATAAATACTGATGATAGAATTTACTGCAGTATCTTCAATACTTACTTACTCAGCATTTTGAGCTCTTCAAAGCAAAAATATTTTTTTTATACAAAAATGTTTTAATTAAATATCTGCATGACTTTGATCTAATTAGGAATTGTTTAACTATTCCAAATATTAAATTTAAAATTCTATATAAACTGAAGCATTTTAACAATTAACTTTTGATTAGTTTTGCTTTATCCATTTTTATTGATTTTTATTTATTTATTCTTGCAATAATCAACAATGTGAGAGAAAGGATTATAGCAGATGATCATAACACCTTTAGTAATTTACACATTGTCTATAAAATTTTCTGAGGTATGGCATGTAATCTTTTTTATTTGGCTTATCCATAAATTTATGGTTTAATAAGTGAAAAGACCTTCACAGGCTAAGAAGTAAATGGTGAAAAATGTAATAAAAAGCAACAAAAATTGCTTAAAGAAAAGTAGTTAAAATTATAATAAAATAGTGGAAAAACAAATTCTTTTATTACAAAAAAATAAAAAGTTTAGTCCCCAAAATGAATGTTATTAAAAAAGTTAATTTTGCAAGCTTTGTGTATGAATATCTTTTACAATTTTAAATTTCTTTCTTAAAACATAAAAATAAAAGCCAAAAACTTTTAAAAGTTATCTGCTGCCAAAATCGATTTTAATAGTTTTTTTTTTTTTTTTGAATGTTGAAAATTTAGGCTTTTAGTTTTCTAAGTTTTAGCATTAACATTTGTATTCGGTAACATAAAGACCTTATTGTTAAATTTATCTTAGCATGTGACTTAAAAAACATGAAGGGAGTAGTACTAAAAAGTTCTCAGACTAACCAAGAAGCTCTTTTTACCACACCCGAAATCTAATGTTTGGTCAGATTTATTTGTGGAAATGGGTAGGTCCGTCATTGGCGTTTTGAGGGGAAGCCACGAGTAAGAATTTACACGCTAAAATTAGTTCACATTTTCAGGGAGGAGGGAGTGCGAATGATTTTCTGGAGGGGTTAGCTAACCCCCACCTCTTCCATCCTAGCAATGGGCTTGAAAGTGGGTCGGGCTGATAACCTTTCAATACTCTTTCATATAAGACAAGTGCACACTTTAAAAGCATAAATTAACAAACTGCATGAACCTTAAAACTAAAACACTAAAAAAAAGCTACCGTCTTTTTAAATAACTAATGTTAATAAGCAGGGTATAAACCTTGAGCAACACACACACGTCAAGATTTACTTCGTAAACAAAATATGAAACGGATCTTGAGAAATGAATAGTGATTTTTTATTCTCAGCTAATCGGTCAACCAGGTGTGACACATATAACAATAACATTAACAAGCAGGTATTTTTTAAATATAGAATTCTGATTTAAACGTTTCATATTCAGGTTTGTTTGACCTCGTATAAAACAGCTAAAATATATATATATATTTTTTAACTAAGTATTGTTGGCATTTGTCAGTAGGGGGATTGTGAATCTACCGTTGAAAAAAAAAATAGGAAAAAAAAAAAGGAAACAGTTTGAATTGAATTATTCTTGCCTTTTTAAAACAATTACTAACTTCTAAGTTGTTTGATATCATTAGGTACCTTTGGTAATAAATTAGAATAATTAGAAGAAATATTGATTTACTAAGCGTAGCTTAGATGTGGCACAGGGCCGCAAAATTGGAGCACCCATTCAGGATCAAATTGACTACTACTACTCAGTCATACTAATAATTGAATTGATCTCTCTCTAGCGAGACAAGCTTGCAAACCATTACATCACGTCAAAGTACCCATGAAATATGTAATATTTTTATTTTTTTAAAACCTTATTACTTTTGAGGTGAAGTGCTGTCTTCCTACTGCTGTGTCAACTGCTGCAACCACTGCTTCACGGCTGCAACCACTGTTCAACTGCTGCAACTACTACTGCAATCCTACTTCCACTGCCACTGTCTCGCTCCTGCTGCTGTTATTACTACCACTGCCGAGCGATGCTCTCTTGTAGCTAGGAGCTGTTTACTTTTTTGGGAGATTTCAGATTATTTACTGACATAATACCGGCTCCAAAAACCGTACATCAGGTAAGTGGATCTGTTAGAGCCTTTGTCTTGATATTTCAAGTATTTTTAGAGTGGTTTGTTTGTTTGTTTGTTTTCTACTCTAAAGATATCCAGGTACATCGGTGTGTCTTATTCTTCTGTACTGTCGGATTTTTATGATCTTGCTATGTGGATGACAGAGTAAGGTTCTAGAGGGAGGGGAATGTTTGATCGAGAGAAAACAAAATCATATAGAGAGGAGAGGTGAAGAGAACTCGAAACTTGAAGAACTAGAAAACGAAAGAAAATAGGTGTTTTTTGTTTTATCAAACGGGGATGAAGCTAGCAAAGTAAAATAATCTTTAGAATCTGAAAACTGAGAAATTAAAAGCGTAAACAAAAAAGCAAACACACTTGAACTAAACAGGTAAGGAAAATGAGTACCTGGCAAACAGGTAGTGAGTTAGAGAGAGAGAGAGAGAGAGAGAGAGAGAGAGAAGCCAGTCGAGTGTATTGAGGAGCGCTACGAAGGAGCGATGAGAGTCCCAAAGAGAGAAATGTAGAGAGAAGAAAGGGAGTGGAGAGGGTTACCCCTCGCTGTATAGCAGTTTTCAGAGTGACTGAACCTGACCTCTTCCTCTCTCATCAATATGGCTGACCAAACTTAAAAATGACACATTTGCCCAAAACAGATCAGCCTTAAAATGGAAAAAAAAAGAAGACAAACACAACGATTAAATTTTTCATTGTTCAGGCCTGATATAACACTAGATAAGATTTACCTCGATGTAATCTTTAATCACATTGTCATTCACATCGAGCCTATTTTCCTGTGTGTGCTGTTTTAAAAAGGTTTCTCAGATGATTTTATCGTTCCTTACCTGTACCACGAAGGACCTACAATAAATTCCCACTAATTTTATTTTGTTTCAATCTCTGGAAAAAGAATTTTAGATATCATTTATTTTTAGAATATATTTTTGTTGTACGTTTAATAATTTGGTGTCTTTCTGTTTTTAGCCCTATTTTTTTTCATAAATCTTAAAATAAGGTGACTGACTTTATATTACCTGGCAACATATGAACTCATTACCAGCAGTCTGCTCATTTTTATTTTTAAATAACGTCTCTGAGTAAAATAAATAATATTCTTCTTGTGCAAAGAAAGATGAATTTTTGATAATGACGAAAAAGAAATAGTCATCAGGAAAGAAAGTTATTTTTTTCTTCCGTATTGCTGACTACAACAAGCTAATCACGTGACCAAACACACCCCCAACTCATATCTCATGCCGACTTTCTAAAGAAAGATCGTATTAAAAATCCTTTTAGTTTTTTTTTTAAGCGGTGTGCATATTGAATAAATAAATATTAAAACTATCAGTAAAATTCTGATTAATTCACACGACAGGTACATCCTTAGTTATTTTATTATTAATGAAAATTATTGAATAATAATAATTACTAGTACTACTACTTACTTTACTTTTTAAAATTCTAGAGTAAGGCATTTAAAATTAAGCATTTCTTAATTAACACAAACATACACAACACCTAATAATCTCAATTTACAGCTGGTGTCAATTTAAAAAATGGCGGTTTTATTAAGATATCGGAAAAACCCATAAAAACAGTTGATTGATTACAATACCTTGTGAGTCAGGTGTAAAGAGGGGTAGATTCAATGCAAAACCCAATCAATTCAAAATTAAAATTCAATCATTTTAAATTTTTAATTGGAATACACTACAGTAAGAAATTACCACGTGAGTAAAATTTATCCTTTTACTAAGAAGACCCTTATTAAATTTGGTAAAACATTGATTACCAATAAATAAATTATTAATCAGTTGAACTTTTTTTTAAAATAAAATTGAGAAAATTGAAATAAAATAGCCTTACAAATTTAAAACAAAACAAACTTGTTGGAAATTATGATTTTTTTTTCATTTTTAGAGCAGATAAATTTTTCTTTTTTTTGTTTTTACTTTTTTGACGATAAAAAAAGTTTAGTTTAATTGAAGCTGTGAAGAAATAATTATTTCCATTATTAATTAATGAGCTTATATAAATTATTCTTTTGTTTCATTTTATCACAAACATTACTTTCAACGATCATTAAGCATGCACTGAAATAGCGTGGTCGCAGAACTTAACTACCTCAAAAAAGTAAAACGTGAAAAAAAAAAGAATACTTAGTGATAATTAATTGAAACTTAAAACAATTTTACGCTGTCGAAAGTTTTAAGGTAATGGAAATATTTACTAAATTTTGTAATTCGTATCATTAACGATTATTTTTATGATTTTTTTTTAATGACATATAATTGATAATTCTTATCGCGTCACTTTTTTCCATGTTGGTGGTTAAAAGAAAAGAAACGATGTACTCGCAATATGAGGCATAGTAAAAAAGAAATATAACATTTACTTTGCTACTTTCAAAATATGAAATTCTAAATTCAGACTTGTATTTCGATCGTGTATTTTTCCCAAGGCTGTTAATGTTATTGTTGTATGTCCTAAAGATCAAATTTAAATGATCAGGTTTAATGATTTCTATCCCCATAAATTAAAAAATAAATGGTACCTTGTTTTTTTTTCTTTTTGTTTTAAATGGATCACTTCAAATCAGCGAATTAATTTATGTAAAATAAAATTTTGTCACTTTTTTAAAGTTTAAGAAAATCTGATTTTTAATTTGCAAGTTGATAAAGTTTAAATTTTATTTTTTTTACTAAAACTAAAATATCAAGTATCAATAAATAAATGAATTGAAACCCCTTTCTTTCCGAACTTTTTTTAATAAAATATTTTTATTTACACCGTAAAGAATTAAAAAAAAAGAAGAGCTTTTTGCTTTTTAACTAAAAATAAAGAAAAACTAACTTGAATAATGTAAAAAAAAAAAAAAAAAAAAAAAAAAAACCATTTCTTCAGCACATACAACAAGACATCACAAGACAAAATTCAACCTTTGATAAATAAATACTTTCATTTTTATTTTTTATGAATGAATATTATTTAATTTAAAATTAATTAAGTCTGCTCAACGAATCGCAAAGTTGCCGTTTTTTCAAAATAAGGTTGGTTGGGAAAAATGACAAAAACCAGTTCCAGGGATAAAATGAAGTTTAAACAGAAACTGTTTTGCTTTTAAAAACCCCAAGGCTTTTTGAAGACATGAAAGAAAACAGTGGGGGGAAGTCTATACTTTTGCAAAGATTCCGCGAAATTCTAAGGCCATTAAAACCACACAAGTGTCACGTGACTTGGCAGACATATTGAGCAATGAAGTTTATAATTTAATTTAATTTCTGTTTTGTTAACAACATGCAGTTCTTTTATTTCCTTTTACTTTTTTTTTCTTTTTATCCTCCCCTCCACTTTTCTCGACAGTGTAGGCGTGATGGCCCGGATGAACGTGTTTCACTGTCCACCTTCGTGGTCGTCTTGTAGCAGCAGCAGCAAGGTGTCCTCTTTTTACACTCATGGCTTAGAGTGCCTTCTTTCTCTCACCTGCTGGTAACTGCTTTCTCAATCATTCACTTTTAAAGCAAACTTGGCTTAGTGTCTCCTCACTATCGTATAGGCACGGATTAAAAATGTAGACTGCCCTCCCTTTTACCTATTATTCTCTCTCATCTATCTGCTTAACATATGATTGCATTTTGGTGAGTTTAGTGTTTTTGTTGACGATCTGCATCATCTTACTTTTGTGTTTAGAGTTTTTTGTGTGCTGTTAGAACATTGTTGTAATTGCCAGGAAAAACAGTTAATGTGTAAACAATAAACATTTATATGCAAACAAGAAGGAAGGTTGAATTCTCTAGCCTTGGTTGGCAATCAGTCTAGGAGAACAATTCTGAATTCAAAACCATTCCACTAATTTTTCAAAAAAACATAAGGCACTGTTTACATATACTATAGGAAGCTGCAGAGAGCCATGATCACCTACATCCTGAAGAAACATGGCATTTAAAGAGAGTTGCACACAGTAAGGCTTGAACTTACTACTACTATACTAATAATATTCTTGTTGGAGTCACTTGGTAGCCCTTGTCCAGTGTGCTGAGTTTGATTCAATGTGGTACAGGGTGATAGACGTCAGGTACCCAGTAAAGATTGGATTTTGTTAACTATACCCTGTCTGAAGTTATTAAGCAAATCATATAAACTTCAATAATTCAAATTTGGTTTGAAAAAAAAATTGTCAAATTTTAAACAATTTTAGATGTCAAAACAAAGCCCGAGTTAAAATTTTAGGTAGTATCAATATGTTTTATGGAAGTTATTTGATGTATTCTAAAAAACTGCTATCTGAAGTTATTAGACAAAACCTAATAATCACATTTTACTTCTATAAAAAGTTAATAAAAGTATAAAAAATTGATCAATACCTATAATAGAACAAATAATAAACGCATATAAATCTTTGAATCCTTTACATTTTAATATAGTGACTCTTCTTTTCAATAACAGCCTGTAATCTATTATCCATTGGTTTTGTTAATTTTTTTACTTCAGCAGGTTCAATTACTGACATGACAGTTTTAATTGCTTTTCATTGGTCTAATTTCATCTTCACAATTGACCATTGATTTTTGATTAGATTCAGATCAGGAGTTGATGGTGATCATTCCATTATCTTCTCTCCTGTAAGTCTTTTATGCTCAAAGAATTCATGGGTAAGCTCTGGTGATGGGAGCATTGGTGGGCATAAATACATACTTCATTTTGAGACTGAGACTTGTACCATGAAAAGAAAGTCTTGTTCATAAAATCACAGTAGTTAGCACTGTTTAGTTTAACTGCTTCATCAACTTTGAATGGTTCAATAATGGTTTGGTTGACAATTCTGGCCCATATCATAATACTACTGTCTCTTTGTTGCATTCTTTTAGCCACAGGCATGTCTGAATTAGATAAAATCAATCCTTTGATGCATCATTCAGGTCCATCAAATGTCATTGAGATTTGTCCATGAAAATTACTTTTCAAAAGTCAATTTTCATGTATTTCTTGGCACAATTTTGTGCTTTAAAATATTTGCTTTAAGGAGAGGAGGTTGCCTAAGAGATTTTTTTTCAGATCCCAATTCATAAAGTATTCTACATATTTTGACTCCCTCAATTTCAGCATTTTCAAGGATCTGAGTGCTGGTCAAAACTCATTGTTTCACTATAACTCGCTTTAGTTTACGTTCATCTCAAGGAAGCAAGTTCTTAAAGCCTTTTCCTTTGCTTCGAGTCCAACTAAATTATATTTTTCAACAGCCTTCTTTATCATTTGATGATCTTCTGCAAGGCTCCTTTGATATCTTCAATGTTGACATTCTCTCATTCAATAACTTTATTTTCTGTTTTTCAACAGTTGTTAGATCCTTCCCTTTACCCATGTTTCAACATTTATTATGGACTAAAAGAAAAGATAGTTTTTATTACATTTCAGAGGTCTTAAGATAATATTAGTTTAATCTACATACTAACTTCAGTCAGTCCATTTTTGTAAATTCAAAATATCTCAAAAAATAACCATAAAATTTAGTTAAATATTTTACCAAGGGTGGAAATAGCCAAGTTTAAATTTGACGAATATTGGTTCAGAACTTTTTGAGTTATTGAAGTTTATTTGATTTGTATAATAACTTCAGACAGGCTGTATGCTAACAATGGCCTTTGATGCTTTTTTTTTTTTTTTTTTTCAAATTTTAATATCTTTTTACTAAGAATCAGTCTTAAAATGAGAAAGAAAGATTTTAAAACTCTCTCCATTTTTTTTGTTGGGGGGGGGGATAACAGCTGGTAATTTCAATGCCTTACTTTATATTAAGATTTGATTTGTCACAAATAAATAATGCATGGATGATAAAATTTAAGAGTATCCTCATTAATTACATGATTCAGAAATCTGTAAAGCATCTTTTGCCTAAAACATTCCTTATTGATTTTATCTTTTCATACATGAATTACCATGTATAAATTATTAATAGGCCAATAGCCTGTATCATAAAATATACAATAATTTTATAGTGTACAGTCAGTACAAGTATGACTTACTTATAATGACTGAGTTAGCCATATCTTAGTGTACTACATCCTTTACAATTGGCAAAGGAATTAAGTTTAAATTAAACTGTTTTCTAATTATTAAAGATCTAAATTAGTAATTCCTAAGAAAAAATATACAAAATCAGAAAGAAAACGAATAAAAAATGCAAACATTGTTTCATATATTTTTTATTTATATTTTGTATGAACTTTTTAGCACCTCCTTGTCTAGACAAGTGATGGCAAGTAACTTAGTGTTGACAGATACAAATTATATCAGTGATGAAAAGCAATAACTCTCCTTAATTTCCCCGAATAAAAAAAATTCTCCAGTTTAAATTAACTTTTATAAGCTATGATGTTTAAATACATTTTTGAATTTACATACAAAGTGTACTAAGATAGTTTTTCAAGTGCACCCTAAGTAAAAAGAGTTCAACAAATATTGAATCTCAACACTACCCATAACTGAGGTTCATGGTCAGTGTCTATGGTATTTTTATTTTAAAATCAAAACAGTCATGTCCTTTTGTGTGGAGAAAGTCATTTGGGGACTTGAAATAATTTATTTTTCTTAAAAATATTAACAAGTATATAAGGAGTTCTGAAACATTAAGCTATTAATTAATTTAAAGGAGTTTATATAACCGTCTTCCTTAAAAAAATATTTATTTAACTTAAATAAAAATGCAAAAATTGTGTAAATGGTTTAATGTAGGTACAAAGCCTTAAGACAAAAAATATTATTTTTTTGGATTCAACAGTTGGACACTCTTTACACAAAAAGGCATTGAAAACTGTTTCACTGTATTGGTATCTATACAAGACAGCTGGTAAAGGCAAATGGTATAAATGGTTTCCGTTTGAAACCTTGTTTTATGATTTTTCTAAAGAATTCCCACCTCAGAAAATTTCTTGTGAAAAAGGTTTTAGAGACTAAAAGGTTTCATGTCCAAATAATTAACAGTAGAAAAAAGAAAACATTTTTGCAAAGCAAAAGTGATCTTCCTTTTTAATGTGCTTCCTTTTAAATAAGAATTTTCACCATCTCAGTCAATTAAATCTAAAATAGTATAGACACTTGTCTCAATCAATTAAAGCTAAAAAAAATGTGAATATCAATTTTTTCTCAGTGACTTTGTGTTTACCTTATAAAACAGATAAAGCATTGATCAAGACTTATTTTTAACATTGTGTGTGTATGCATACAAGAATTCATAAAAAATATTCTAATTTGTAAGAAATTGTTTAAATTTTGTTTTACACCCAAAATATTATATTTGTGTAGACATCTTTTAGTTTCTGATTTGTCATGATTAGTTTTCTTATTGAGTAGACTTAATTTTAGAACTTCAACTGAGATATTGAATTTTATTTATTCATATTACATTGTCTTCTGAGAGAGAGAGAGAGAGGAATATTCTGTGTGGAAACAAAGAGTGCTGATCAGCTATGTAATATCTAATCTGCTATCTAGCAGTGAATACTGGACAATTTCCTCACATAGAAAGAAGAGAGTTGAAGTGACAGATGTGGTTCTACTGATGAATCCTAAGAATACCATGGATAAAGTATGTAAAGAAGCCTTAAGATAAATAGGCATTATGAAGCAATTTAGTCAAAAAGAGACAGCTGATGAGGAAATAGGTCTTGGAGAATTTAATACTCACAGGGCATGAGAAGTAGGAGCAGCAGGTAACCTACTTAATGAGTTTCTATGAATAGATGACAGGACAGGGACAAAGAAAGATGGTAAAATGACAAAAATTACAATAACAAGGAACATTAGAGTGTGGAGAGCCAAGATCACCAACATCTTGAAAAGACATAACACATAAAAGATACAAACTTTAATTCTTCTATTAAAAACTACTGTAAAAATTAACCATTTAATTAAATATCAGTTTCTAATAATTACATACTTCAGATTAGTATATTCATTTTAATTATTGTTACACACTTTCAGCTACAAACTTCCACAAGTGGATCTTTCATCTGCTTGTTGCTTAGAATTTTGTTGAACTTTAGACAACACTTAGAAAACTGAATAATTATAGATCAACTGAAACATTTTGTTAAAAGCAACAAAAATGGGATATTCAAACTAAAATATTAAATATCAGAACTTTTAAAATTTTATAATCCAATTTCTTACTTGCTTAAGAATTTTAAATTCTTATCTCTTTATTTTTGAGATTAGGTATTGTAACTATTTACATTATTTATATCATTTGGACTGTTGTCCTCATCTTTATCGCCATAATATGAATGTTGCTTTTTTCTCTTTTACATATGAACAAAATTAAAAATATTTCTCTAAGGGTTTTTTTTCTAAAAAGAAATAAATAAAACAGATTAATCTGATTAGAAATTTGGAATATGTATTAAAGTTTCTGTACACCATATTGGAAAAATATTTTTAATTGAGGACCATTTGAAAATTTCCAGTGTTTTAAGCAAAATGTAAACCATAATCTTTTTAAAAATGCTTGGAAAGTTCTTGTTATCACAACTTGGAATGTTGTCATAAGTAAGAAAGGTGTTATTTAAAATGAAATCTTTTATCAGCAAATTTTTTTTTTAATTGGTATCACCTCATGCAAGGCAGTAAAACCACTAAACACAAAGGGTTACATGGTGTGGAAAAATTAGGAATGGAAACATTAATGATAAGCAGAGAGTGGAAAGAGCAATCAGGAAAACAGTAGATCGCGATTAAAATTACATTTAAATTTTTTGCAGATTAAAGTTGACTGGAAAGTATGGAGCCTGAAGAGAGTTCCACAAGAGAGAAGTATGAGAAAAGAAACTGTTAGCATATAACTTACAGCCAGCTCAACTGTAAATTAATGAGCCATCACATCCTGTATATACACAAGTTTTTTTATTTAATTTCTCTGTTCTTATAATTTTCTTCATTTCCGAGGTTAGCAGTTTGAAACTGCTAACCTCATTGTCAGCAACAATAACTGCAAGATCCAAATTACAGAGAACCAATATTATTTATGAATTCACATGTTTCTTAAGGAACAATGTTCTTGATTAAACCAAATTCCTAAATAATTATATTGGATATACAACAACATGCCTAACAGGAAGACTCACATTAGATCTCTCTGACCATAGCTCAATTAGGTCTAGTTTAAATACACATGGAGACTTACCAAACTCCATCCACAATATACATGTTGATAATACAAATATAATACCATCATCCATATGTAAAAAAAAAAAAAAAATCTAAAAATAATGGAAGCATTATTAATAAAAAAAAAAAAAGCCAATACCCAATAACATCAACTATGAACAAAGCCACAATGTGATGACCATGTTTGGAAAATAACACATTCTTATAATTCTAGATACATACATAAAAAAATCCATACATTGAGTTAAAAGTAAAAATAAAATCCTTCTTGATAATGGCTAAAAGTATATCCAAAAGTGCTCAGACATACAGAACATTCAGACAATTTCTATATAATTTATGTCCAGAAAAGAAGAAAATTATAAGAACACAAGAAAAATTAAATAAACAACTGCAGTAACTTGTCATTCATTTTTAAAGAAACCTGTATTAAAGAGGAATTGCTACCCAAATACACACACACACTTTGTAAATGTGTGTGTGTGTGTGTATAAAAGCAGTTTGAGTAGAAACTTTCTTTCTCATCAGTTCATATTGTAGGGTTGAATTATTTGTAAATAAAAAAAAAATAGGAAATAAGTTCAATGCTTAAGATGACATAGATTCAGTAAAACTAACTTTGTACAAATAGCAAAACAAATGTTATTATAAAGCAGCAAAAAATATAGAAATATTATCTCTTATAACTTAGATGAAGCATTTTTATTATGAATTAATTTTTCAATTGGTCTGTATTTCTTTCATCTTAATCTCCTTTGCTTTTTATTATAACTTTATTAGACAAGAACTTTCAGTTATTTTTATTCATAGATGCAGGACTAGATTTTATTCTTTGTTTTGAATTCAAACTTGTCCTTCTCTTACATTGGTTACTAACCAAGACTAGATAGCTCAGTCTGCTCTGCTATTTTACCCATAAGTGGAAAAAGAAGGGATATATTGATGCTTTTCCCAGGTCTATTAGTGTAAAATGAACATAAACAACTGGAATTGACTTGGTTTGACAATTCCCCCTCCCCCATTATTATACATCTACATCTTTTGCAAATATACAAAGTATAAATTGACTTCATGTATAGTGCAACCCATGAAAAAATTTACCTGGGTATATTGCAACCAGTCACCAAAAATGCATGATTTTTAACTCCTTATTTTTTTTACATAAAAATAACTGATCATTAGAACTTACAATATACTCTAGTATATATGGTAAACATTTCAGTTAATAAAATCTGTTTCCTTTTAATGGTTTAGAATGGCTGATTTTCAACAATAAAGAATCAGTTTTGACGCTTAATAGTTTTATTGTGCAAAGAATCAGGATTGACAGTAATCCTAAAACCAAACTTTAAACAATATTAAGAATGGATTAAAACTGGATTAACTAACTTGTAAAGATTTATAACAGCAACATGTTTTAGACCTTGTAAGTATTTATAACAAGGTTTTTGTTTTAGATGATGTGGGAAATGTTAAAACAGGTGACAGAAAATGTGATACAAAAATCTGAAGATGCACTGGAATAACAAGAGAATGCCCTTCTAGAAACTAAGCCAAATTTTAAGAAAAAAGAAAATTTTGTTGGAAGCAAAAATAATAGTGCACAATTCTTATGCCAATTGTTATCAATCCAATCAAATATGGAAGTGAATGCTCTCACAAATGAAGAGATGACTTTAGGCAAATGGATATGTGCTTTTAAAGAAGAATACTGAGAATGACATGGATTGAACATGTAAACAATGAGGAAGGTTTAAGGAAAATAGGAATTAAAATTTTAGTTAGGATTAGAAAGAGACAGTTGAAATTTCTGGGACATATAATGAGAAAAGAACACTTGGAGACTTTGACACTCACAGGACATACTGACAGCAAGAGGGACAGAAGAAAACAATGAGTAACACCTAATAAACTTGGATGACAGAATATGAACAGAGGACAAAAATTGCTACATGGGATAGGAAATTGTAGTGAGTCATGATCGCCCATGTCCTGAAGCAGCATAGTACATAAAAAAGGAGTTAGTTAATAATGGTCTGTAATATATATATATATATATATATATATATATATATATATATATATATATATATATATATATATATAATTTTTAATTAAAAAAGAAAAGAAAAAGTCTCGAAATATTGTCTCATCATATCACTGGTCTTATGGATAGGAAACCTGGTACTAAAGGTTTTATTAGTATAATTACTTGATTTGGATGAGTACCTTAAGGTAAGGTAACTTGGGAGTATAATCAATTTTGTTCAATTTAGCACCTCATTTAAAGATGAAAAAATAGGAAGTTGTTTTGTAGTTCCTATTTGGATAATTTTTTTTTTTTTTTTTTTTACTTGAAATCCAAAGAAAACAAAAGGAACTCTATTGCCATTTTTCATTTTGGTGATAAAAATGATATATTCAGAATATATATAAGGTGACAGAAATTAGAAAACAACAATAATAAAAAGACATTAACAACACATTGTTAGTGGCTGCATTCAGTTGGCACAAAAAGAGTACTGAGTGAAGATCAATTACTCTGATATTACACTTGTGCACAAGGGTAGTTATGAATGGATCCTGTTAGGTGTTGTGATATCTTGGGGGTAAAGAACATTGTGAAGGTGGAGCAGGTAAAAATACAGAGGTACCATACATGGCAAGGCAAATTGGAGAAATATATCAAAATGTTTCTTTTGTGGTTGGCACACTTGGGACTATTTTCCAGCAAAACTTTCTGCTATGTTGTATGCCTTAAGAATACCTGACATCATTGGAAATGCACATATGGCAGCACTACTTGAGACAGCTCATGTGCTGAGGAAAGTGTTGTATCTCTAAGGTAGGAGTTGAAATATGATCATTATCACCTGGCTGAAACATGTACGAGTTTGCAAAGATAGCAAATAATAATAATAATAATAATAAAATTATCTTTTTAATATGGCAACCTAAAAGATTTTTACTCTATCATTATCTTTTATTGTATAAGTATAAATAACCTGTTAATTGGTTGGGAGGTGCAGGCACCCCAGCAGATGCCTTATGGTGTGGTGGTTGACTTTAACAGATATCAAGATCTAATTTTTAATTGAAGAAAACAATGCATTGCTTTATCAAAAGTTGAATATTTTTACTTAATTAAAAGCAATAGACTTTTTATTTTTGTAAAAATGACGTTTGACTCTCATCTCTGAATATATTAAGTACTTGATGATTGTGTGTATTTCCCACCTGCACTAGGGATTGGTGTTTGAATTCAAGTTAGAAAAAATAAAAGTGGATTTTGATTGTTAATTTTCACAGTAGACAGGCATTCCCCACAACATTGATTTTTCTATTCTACCATTCATCTTTATACTAGATTCAATTAACCTTAATAAATATCAATGATATTTAGTGATATTTTGATAACTTATATCAACATGTAATTTCTTATTAAAAAAAATAATTATTTGTTTTGTACAGAGTGCTTGTGAAACCAGACCTTCAATTTGTTTAAAAAATATTTTCATTTATATCTTTTTGTATTTCCTAGTGAAACTGAGTTATTAAGTTTCATTCTTAAATCCTGAATGACTCAAGACAAAGAAGCTTTTAAAAATATGAATGAGCAATTTCATTTTATCTTCTCTAGTTTCATTGATGTCCACAAAGAGACACTTAGTTTGAAATAAGATTGTTTTTCTTTTGTCTAGTATCTGCATTGGATTAATTTTCTTCTTAAATAAAAAAATTAACTCAATGCAGATACTATTTTTTGTTCTATATTAAATTTTGTTGGTTTTGCAGAAGATTGAAGTAGAATAAAGTCTAAGAGTTCAGAAAAAGGAATCTACAAACATTTTCAATTATGCCCTAAAAAAAAAACACTCCTGTTTATGCTCTTTTTATCAGATGTTTTGATTTGGTTTGATTTATTTTGTTTTATGGTATATCAACCTCAATAGGTTATTTAATGCTGACAAGATTTTTAGGATAGGTTCATATGAATAAAATATGTATTCTTTGTAAGAAATCAGTCTGTAGATCAATTTTCACTGAATCATTTTTATAGGAAGGGTTTACTGGTAATATTTTTTTTCCAAAAATGTATTGCTGGTAATTTTTTACTATGTATTGCTGGCATCTTCACTATAAAAATGTATTTCTACACTTTCATAGTGTTTTGACCCCAGTTTGAGGGTTCACTATTTGCCCATAACTGGGGCCCTAATGGGTACTACCATCCTCGTTCAGGATGGACTTGAGAATAACAACAATTAAGAGGTGGTTCCATATTCCTTAAAACCTCCTGATCCTTAAAACCTCCTTGCTGCCAGATGTTTTGAGGAAAGTCTTATCATTGGTATGTCATGATGGTTAATAGAGAAGAGTGCATTGTGCTTTTAAATTTTAATCTATACCATCCATTTTGCGTTATTTAGAGAAGAGATGGATATCTCCAGGTAATTATCCTTATTCTAGAGATGTGATGAAGAACCCAATGTTGGACACCTAATTGCATCGGACTAACCAAATAATCATTGACAGTGAGTGGCTAAAATCCTATAGTCATTTGATTTTTGTATTGCAATAGAAACTGGGCAATTTTTACTTGGCAGTTGTAGTTGGCTTGAATACTGATTTCTCTTCTTTTTGACATAAATGGAAATCAGTCTCGTGCTTGTTGGCTTCCTCAACATATTAAATGCTTTCACAAGTGTCAGCTGACTTGTAATTAGGAAATCATTGGGAGGAAATACTTGAAAGAAAAACACTCATCAAATACAAAAGCTTTGTTATGGCCACTGGAATGTGCTTTTTTTCTCTTTTTTTTAATGCATGTTCTAAAGCAGCTTACTATTAAGGTACATGTGTGTATGTACATTTCTGTTGGTATATAAATATGCAAGTGTGTGTGGGTGTAATCAAAAACCTGACTATAATTTTTGTTTTTCCAAATGTACATACACACACACACTTTGTATTTTTGTTTCATCAGAGTTTTTCTTGCTATTTAGAAAAAGTCTTTGTTTATTTTCAAACATGTTTAGTTAACTTTGATTTGTTATATTTGTTTTAATTCTTGCTTTAATATAAAATGAAGCTGTCTCTGACTAACGTTTTTACATAATCAAAATTTGAATAACAGACAAGAATGGTAGATGAGTTAATGTTGCAACTATTTATCATGTCATCATCAGAAAAATATTAAAAGAAAATGACTATTTCATTTAAAAATAAACAAAAATGAATTCTCCAGGGTGACCCTGTTCACCTACTAAAAATCAAAAGAAAGAAGAGTCTGAAATCTGATCCATAAAAAGAAAAAATAGAATTATTTCTTCTTTGTTATATATTTCTTATATCTATTAATAATTGTTTAAAAACAGGATATTGTCTTTGTTTTAAATATTTCTAATTTTATAGTAGGTACCTCCAAATATCTTATTTAAAAAAAGAAGAAGAAAAAAAGGAGCATAACCTGATCAAAAAAGACACCAAAATTGATAAGAAACAAAGTTTTATCATCAAAATGTTTGTTATTATTAAGAGGAAAGGTCAAAGTATTTTTTATTATTTTATTAAATTTTTTAATCCTTTCTAGTACATTCGAAATTTTGGTTAAAAATCTTGTTTTTCATGAATCAGTGGGTGGGCCAAAGATCAGTATAATGATTTTTAGTATCTTTTTTGGCATTAAAAACACATTGTTTTGGAAATTCTTGCACAAATCAAGTAATTATTTGATTTTAATTAAATTTTCAGGACTTATTCACAAATGAATGAAATTACTTTTGAAAGTTTTGTTTTTAGAAAATCTTGAAAAATATATATTTTTTTTTTTTTTTTTAGATTACATTTTTTTTTATTAAGGGCAAACTTTGTAAAAATATTTTGTTTAACATGAATATTTCTAAAATTACAATTAATTTATACTTAGAAGCATTTAGTTTAATTGTGGATGTTGAAGATGGTCTTAAAATGATAGCTATCAATTTAGTTTGATACCAAATTATTGCACTTCACTGGGATCCTTGGAATGGTGGCCTTGTGCCAGCTCAAGCTAAGCTTTATTTAGAGCACTTAGGCACTTTATCATGGTTTAATGGTCAATAAACTGTACTTGTAGACTATTAGTAGTGAATAAAATCCTCACTGGGTGCTACCTACTTGTGGCTTAGTGCCAACACCTAAATTACACTTAATAGATAACATCTAATTGCCAAGGAGTTATGTTGAATGTGCTTAGCCATTGCTTTTGGAATGCATTTAATTCTTGTTGTGTACTCTAATATAGTGACCTTGTGCCAAACTAATATTGATGTTAAATGTTTTGAATTGACAGTGCATAGCATGAGCTTTTTATAAATCTTGATTTTTTTTTGTTGTTGTTGCTTTGATTGCTTTGTTATAGATATTAAACTTTAGTTTTGCTATGATGCAAAGGGTTACACTAAAAGAACAGGATTTAAGGAGACAGAAGATGACGATTGATATTGCATTTAAATTTTTGAAGATTTTAATTGACAAGCTAGCAGGAAGCTGGAATAGAGTCCCACAAGTGAGAAGTGCTTGAAAAGAAACTGTTAGCATAGAACATTTTGTAGCAACTAGTAATTTTAACAGTAAAATGATGAGACCAAGCTGCCAATCTAGTACTGCACTTACATTTATAGTTGAAACACCAAAGAAGAAAGCTCATCAGAAGAATTTCTGTGAATATATTTATAGAAAAGGTAAAGGGAAACTGTGTTATGGTAGTGGGAAAGTGACTGAAACTTAGATGTCAGGTTAGGACTGATAACATTGCAGATTCTTTTAATTTTGTCAAGAATCTCTAGATATATATCAGAAACATCAGATCAGATGTGGCAGCAATATATTCAATGAATGGTAGACTTATAAATATGCAAGATTGATTCTGTTGAGAAAATTTGTCTAGCACAACATAGTGAATCAACTTTCCTAGCATCAGATTTAGCTTTTGATTAAATATAATTGTTCCACTTCATGTTAGTGAAAAAAGTTGCTCTCCTGAAGGTTAGCATCAGCCATGTTGATGGATGGTAAAAAATTAAATGAAACATATTTCTCTTATCAATCAATGGCTCATAAACAAATTTTGAAAATAATCAGAACATGGGATTATGAAGCAAAATGGGGATTTATCAAAACACAAAAAAAGAACAATTTTTTTTAGTTGGGCTATAATATTGCATTTTCAGTAAAACAATATTTTGTCATGTTTAATTGATGTTAATTAAAAGTAGGTTATATATGTTGTATGATTCGTTGTTAAAGAAGGTAAATTTTAATTTAATGAAATAAAAAAGTTATATGTTATTTTTTTTCAGGCCCTTTTACTCTAATTTTCAGTCAATATCACAACACTCGTTTCTATTTTTCTCTTAAACAACTAATAATTCTCTGTTGTTAATCTGTAGATTTCTAATGCAGATATGTTCATCTTCTGCAATTTTCAATTTTTAACTTAAATAATTCAATTGTTAAACTATTGAAATTCAACAACAAATATTTAATATTTTGTGCATGTGTTGTAGAATGAACTATGCATTATAATATTACAGACTGTTTTATATACTTGATGCAAAAAAAATTATATATATATAGTTTTTTAAGGGCTAATTTGAACCATTACAAAATTAGAATATTTTTAAATATAATAATAAATAGTAATATAAACGTTTTTTTATTATCAAAATATTTTCTTAAAAATAAACTCCAACTTTTATGGAGAATATAAAATTTTCGTAGTATGAAACTTAAATATATACTGCCAACTACCTATATGTTGTGTGAGATGACAGGTAAAATCTACTTTGAAACTATTTTACCTCATTTTTATTGGTGATCTTGTTTTATGGCTTAACATTTTAAACTTATCAATTATTCTCATTGAAAAACTGATCACTTATATTTACACCCCACTATCAAAAGATAGTTAATTTTAACATGTTTCTTCACTTGTTATATTTTATTTTATTTATTCAGCAATGTTTAGTTTGACACAAAGAATTTAAATGTTGGAAATAGTATTAGGAAAATTATTATGTGTGACGAAAAAGTGTGTTAAATACAACAGTGTCTTAAATTTTTTTTCTACATTCCTACTTAGTTTATATGAAAATTACAGAAATATTTTTAATGATTCACTCTTCTTATCCTTTGTTATAATTCAATGAGTTGATTTTTCTAGTCTGAAAGTATTGTTGATTTCTTTTCTAAAACAAGAGGCCATTGATTTTGGATATTCAGACCCAGTGAACGGTTCTTGTTTTATTTCCTTGGTATTTCTAGTTGCATACCTTCAGATAGACCCACACTCTTTACCCACGCACCTTACTTGTCAACTTACTGGTGCACATAGGGGGGTGGGATGCGAATCAGGGCTCAAAACCTAGACTTTGAAATTCTCTTGTTCATAACAGATACGCCCACATTTTTGTTGTGTTGTACAAGAAAAGAATAAATACTACCTCTTTCTGACCTATTTTTACACTCTCTCGGCAACTATGTACACATTTTATTTCTGTGACATATCTATCTATCTATCTTCCTACCTTACGAATATTTAGTTTCTTTTAATTTTTTCATGTTTTTCTTAATGCAGAAATTTCTTGATACATATAAAAAAAATTAGGTAATTTTTACTGAAACATTAATACACTTAAAATTTCATTGTTTTTAGTGTATTGTTGTTAATTTAAAATGTTGTATATATATATCTGCATTTGTGTCTTTATCTTGTCTTTATGTCTTCTGATTTTTTTGTGGGGTGTACATTACTCTTTTAATTCCTTCTCATTATATGTACATGTGACTCCCTCCCTCTCTCTCTCTCTATCTGTACATATGTAGACTTCACTGTCAAACATTGGTTTTCAAACTTATCCTGTAAACCTTTATCATGGCAATGAGTTTGAGTCTCACTAACGGTTTCTCCACACTTGTAGGTTTTCCAGGGTGCTATGTTTTTAACAGGGTAGTAAGATTAAATAACTCTTATCAAATGTGGTTATAATAACAGTAATCAGTGCTGAAAGTGGAGTCAATGAGCTGGATTTGAAATCTGGTCAAGTTGGTTGTATTCACTTTATACTTTATTTTTTTACTTGGGAAAGGCATGAATCCATTTATTCTTTCACCAGCTATAACAGAGTAGCCTAGGTGCTTCAGCTAGGAGGACTATATTGAATTTAATGCCATGGAAAGTTATAGCAATTCACAGATAATAAAGGAAAGGAATCTGTGGAGAGTCATAACCATCTCTGTCTTCAAGGGAAATGTCATTATAAAAAAATCCCATGTGCAGCAAATCTTTGAACCTTAACTGGGTTATAGCATTTTGTATATACATTTATTTTTTTGCTTAGATATTTACAGTTTTAGATAGATTTCAAAGATTTAGATACAAATAGAATAATATTACTTTGAAACAAAAATCTGTAAGCCAGAGTCTGGTAACTTTCCTGCATAATGTTTATGGCTTATCCCCAATGGTGATCACATGACATCAACTTTGTTGCACTGACCCTCTTTCATTTATTAGTGCAATTTTAATATACTGGTCACCAATTCATGCAAATATCTGAAAAGGAGTGCAGTGGAGAAAAAAAGTTTAAGAATCATTGGGCTAGACTAAACTGCATGCACCTTTCTTTCTCTCTCTCTCTCTCTCTAGTTTATACATTTTTTTATGCTGCATTTCATCAGAATGTAAAGCAATCATGGCTGTCCATAGATTCCTTTTCTTTATTATCTGTAAATTGCCATGATTTACTGGGAAAGATAGTGGAGTTTTCTCATTACCTTCTCAAGAGTTTCAAATTCAGAGTTTTCCCAATGTTAGAAAGTCCAGTTTACCCTACTATTTAACCAACAGTTGGGTGGGGAGAAAGATAAGTATTCATGTCTTTCCATTAGTGTGAAATGACTGCTGCAGAACCTAGTTCGCCAATCCTACTTCCCATGCTAATATTAAACTGTTGTGCTACCTCCATATCCACATTTTTTCACCTTTGACCCCTTGCCATTTTTTCAATTAATTTTTTGCATTACATTTTCATTTGCTTACTTGGAAATTTATTGCAATGAATTCAATATTTATGAAAAGTGTCATGGAAAATAGAATTGGCAGAAGCTGTTTGAATTTCATTTGATTATGAATTCATATTGGACTTGGGGAAAAACACAAATGCAATTCCCCATGTAGCTTAACAGAAAGTCTTATCATTGGCATGCCACAATCTGGTATAATTCTCAGATAACATTTGAGCTTTAATTAATCTGTTCACAACCTTCCCATTTATTTATAGAGATTTCTTTCTTTTTTGTTTAAAGAGATTTAATTTAAATTTGCTTTGAAGTGAAAATTGTTAAAATAGAATATACAATTTGGTTGCTTAAAGTACTAAAAGATTTTATACTAAATGAAAAGATTTCTTTTCTTTTTACCATAGTTAATTGTCATTTAGAATGTTTTAGTCTTTTTTTTAATTCCTGGTAAATTACAAAGTTTGTCATTTATTCTCTTCAATTAACTGAAACTACAATAAATGATGTGGTAAGAAGTTGCCTCCAACTTAGGCATAGTTTTCAGAATAATTTTCAATTGTTATTGACCTAGAATATCTTATATTTTCAAAACAGTTTAAAAAAAAAAGTAATTACAAAGTTGAGAAATTTTACATTTTTCTTTTTGATAATAAAATCTGTTGGAAAGTATTTGGACATATTTTTATTGATTTACTTTTATTAGTTTCAATTTACTAGTTTTATATATGTAAGTTGGATTTATTAAACAAACATATTAAGACTTTAATGCTTATGTCTATAATAGCAAATACTAAAAGCATCTTGAAGTAAATGCTAAAATGTTCATAGTACATTTAGTCTGTGGACACATATAGCAAATGGATTTGAAAAGTTGATCTTTTGTACTTATCTATATTCTGCCAGAAAATGTAGCTAAAATATTCAGAAGTATTCAGAAGAATCCATAATCACCCACTCTTAATGAGCATTGAAGAGATTATTATATATTAATTCTAAATTTATGTTATCCAATCGAAATAAACTGTAAATGTTGTTCACACAACTGTGAACATATGAAAATCACCACCACTTCTATTTTAGTGGAATGTGATGACTTAAACACTGAAATTTGCAAATTTTGGCATTCACTTTGTATGATGAACATTGTAAATCAAGAAAGGGCAACAGGAATTAAGACAATAATTGCAAGTAGAATATGTGTGTGTGTGTGTGTAGTTATGAGCATATGAAATATAATAAATGAAGTTGGTTTGAATTATGGATGAAGCTGATTTTATTCTCAGAGTAATAGTCTTGAATAAAAACATGAATTTATCTCCTTATCAGTTTTTCAAAGCATGATGATTGCAAGAGAAATTAGTGGATTGGTGAGTATTTAGACAAACCACATTACCATGAATAACCCTACCTATTCAGGCAATAGTAAGAAAAAAATGTGTTACACTCATTGTCATCCTTATGCATACACACTTCTTACCAAAACCTAAATTGGCCAACAAACAAACAAAATACAACAACCATAGTTGACTATGCTTAATGGAAAGATAAATAAAAAAAACAAAAAACATAGAAGAAATGTACCTTAACTTAAAAGGACACAGATCAAGAGCTCAATAACCTAGAAAGTAAATCCAATGAGAGAGTGAGAGAGAGGAAAAAAAATAATAAATAAATAAAAATATCTCCTGAGCTATAAAAGGAATAATGAATGATTTTCAGACAATTTAGAGAAGCATTTGAGGATTGCTCATTGTGTGAAACTTTTTTTTGGTTATGGCTGGGTAATGTCTTAGGATATTTTTGGTTTTATTATTATTATCACAGCATTTAACACAATACAATTTTTATATATTGATCTTCTGTATTATATATGAGATCTGTTAAAAAGTATTAATTTATTATTAATCCTGTTGGGTAATTATTAACTAATTTTTGTTGATTATTTCTGTAATGGCTATTTTATTTTTGGAAGGTTTTTAATAACAAAGTTTAAATTTTATTCTGATAGACATCAATCATGGCATAGTCAAAGTTAATTTTGGATCATGAGAACTGACATTAAAAACATACTTTGCATATACAAAAATTTTTTTTTTTTTTTTTTAATTAACTGTTGTAACCTAGGAAGGGTTACTGAATGAGGAATAACCAAAATGGAGATTAGACATGAAATGGTAATCTTTATAGTATCAACAAAATATAATACTCGCCAGCAGTATGAAATAGTCCACCACTAGCAGTGGTTTACCTATTTAGACAGCATATTACCCCCACTTACAATAGTGTCTAATGTATTTATGAGGATTTGGACATACCAATTACTGTTCATAGGTAATGTATATAACACTAACTATATGCTATTTTGTTATTAAAATCAAAATTAAAACTTTGAAGAAAATATTTAAATTATTACAATATATTTTTAAATTTTTATCGAAAGTTCTATGAATTTATATCAAGGTTACTTAATAACAATAGAAAATCAATCTTCTATTCCATGAACAGAAACTCTAAAAATACTTTAAAATCTGCTTAATTGTAAAAGTAGTTTTGTTTGTATATATCTTTGGTTTATATGCAAAATATGAAAGGTGTATCTGATTTACTCTGTTAGATATGAACAAAAATATACTGTGATAGCCTTTGTGTTATAGACACTTTATATTATAAACTTTAATAAAATCAATGAACCCTTTAAAATAATTTCTCTTATTGATTAGCTAAAAAGATCATATTGAGTTCAGATGTAAATAATTTTGTAGTTATTATTTTAAAGAAGGAAGCAAAAACAAACAAGTTAACTGGATTAATTTTAAATGAGAAAACTACCAATTTTGTTAGTTACACTTTCTGCTGAAAAAATTCTCCATGCTTAATGTGAAGATGGGATTCTTCCTTAAGCTAATATTTAGTCTTTATTTGTATTGGCAATAAAAAATATTTGCTAAATATTCTCTACTGCAATGAGGAAAACATTTTTGGCCATTGTCTTCTATGTAGAATAAAAAAAAACTTGGACAATCTTTCATATTTTTGCCTTGGAAAGTTTGAATTACCATGCTAGCTGCTCTATCAATTAAGCTAAGAGAGCTCTATAGCTGTCACTAGATGTGATTTAACTATATTGCCATACTCTTCATTTTTTTTTCTCATTACTTGGCACTGTATTTGTTATTGCTTTTTTTGCTTTTACATAAATTAGTTGTATTAGTTAGTAATATCATAATTTATATTTTATTAGATTGAACATTGTCAACTATTTATTAATTTTTACTAATATTTTTTATAATGAATATTTCATCTAGTACAGGCTGAAATAGGTAACAAAAGAACTTTCCTGTTGATATATTTTGAAATTAGAAATTCATTATTAAATTATGATTATCATAATTTAATAATTTGATAATGAATTTCTATAGAAGACATTTTAATTTTTTAATCTTCATAAAAAATATTAGTGAGAATAGTGACTCTTTGCTAGGATATAACTAATTTGATTCAAAATGATGGTCTTAAAGATTAAAACTTATATTTTTATTTTTGATTGGTTATTTTACACATTGACTCTTAAATCACAAACATTTTCTTTCTCTTTTTGAATATCACATTGAGTAATGACATTGAACATTTTTAGCAAAAGGGAATTCTATTTTGATTTAAAAAAAAAAAAGACTATCTATCTATATACGTATATATAGGAGAGTATGTTATATAAAGGTTTATTTATCTGAACAATGTTAGGCAAATTAATGACAAAGTGGGGAAAAATTTAAATTATGATCACTCATTATGCTGAGCAACTAATGCATTTAGTGTGTTGTTTAATAAAAGATCGCTTTTTGTGTTCATATAAACTTTTATTTAAATTCCTTGATGTTTCTCATATGTATTCCTTGTAGCAATTATTACAGGTTATAGAGTAAATTTCTCCTTTGACTTTTAGCTTATTTTTATTATTTTGTTTGATTGTTTTAGAAGAAGAAGTTGTACCAAATTTTATGTTAAGCTTAGGTAAGTAAATTCTTCTTTTCAGTTGTAGTTGGGATAATGCTGGTACAATATATTTGGATTCTTTGGGTTTACCAGAATGGTCCACTCACCTATTTTGAAATATTTTACAAGCTCTAATAAGTTTGACCATAATTTTAATAAAAAACGATGCTGATTTAATTAAGAGAAAAAGTAATTTATGAAGATGAAAGGGCATAGAATGTGTTTTAATAGAATGTGATCATCTACAGTAAATTTGGGTCCAGGTTCTTACAACATTTCACCTTTCTTGACAGATCTTTTATTATCACAATGTGCAATATTTAATAACAAAAGTGATAAAAACAAAAGTATAAAGAAACTAAATTAAATTGACTAAACTATAAACCCAGACAAAAAAATTAATTTAAAGTTTCAACATAACCAACAATTTCAGCATTTCCTATCTATGCATAATTATAACCAACATTTGCATTTTTATATTACTCCTCCCCTTCACACTCATATGTAATTATATCAACAAAAACATTACTTTAGTTTAGTGAAATCACACAAATTCTTTCCACTTTGTAATTAATTTGCCTAATATATATATTCTAATTTTTATCATCCTAAGGACTTGTGAATAATGGAATATGTAGAATGTTCCCTTACACTATTGCACTAAATTATGAATCTGTCACTCATTATCCTGTTGCCAGATGTCTTAGCCAAAGATCATGTTAGTTACTGACATGTCACAAGGAGTGAAAGAGAAAGTTATAGTTGGGTCATTTTGCCCCTGCTACTTGGTAATAAATACTGCCTGTTGGAGAGGAAATGGACATTCCAATTTCCCTGAGAAATATTACGAAGAGATCATTTTTTTCCCCCAGAAATCTTACTTTAAATACTGTATATTTAGGATATTTTATCATAAGTCACAATTCCATTACCTTTGGTTAAAAAAAAAAAAAAAATAATAATTATACAAATACTATATCAAATAATCTTCTTGACACTGCATACCATTTATTGAAATCAGATGCATCTACTTATTTTAAATGTTCATATTTTATATTCAATTCTGAATTTTGGTTTGGAAATGTTTTTTCTCCCAAAAATATATAAACTGCAATAGTATGAGGTAATTTGGTAGGGCAGTACTTCCCAAACACCTATGGCTGTGACCCTGAATACACAATTTGGGGGTGCAGCTGATAATTATTTTTATTCACAACTATTTTCCTGTTCTACACATATTCTGAAATTGTGACACAAATATATTTTTTAGTTTTAACTTTTATTTTCTTATTTTGTTAACCATTCCATTGTGGTTAGGATCATTCTTGTCACCTTTATTTTGGTTTAGAAACTACTGTGGTAGCTTAATGTTTATTTATATGCCTTAGCCTACCTCTCTAATATTAAATGTAAATGGTGATTGGGGAAGATGTATACATTATCATTGATTGATTCATTTTATTTTGCATGGTTGGCATTCATACACTGAACTCTGAAAAGCTCTTCCAAATTCTGTCTAATATTTTCCTCTTGGAGCAAATATTTCTTGGTATAAAATGACTTTCATAATTAAATAAAAAACATTGTTAATAATTTTGAAAATATTATCACCATTCTTGAAAGAATGGTATTTTTGGTTTTTCTAAAAATATTGGAAATAGTGCATCATATATTTGAATCTCAGGCTTTTAGTAATCTTCATCACTAAACATGCATTCAACCATGGAAATATGCAAAAATCTTCAACTCTCAAAAGACTGTTATATCTCAAACACTTATACACAGGTATTATCATTGGGAACCATAGACAGGGTTTGGTTTAAGAAATTTTTAGTCATTTTCTTATCATTTTTTACAAGATGACAGATCCATTAACTTATTAAAAGATACCTCATCTTAAAACAGGTTTAAATAAAAAGAATTGTTGCCAAATATATATAATAAAGATAGTGCCCTGGAAATCCGCCCCCCCCCAATTTGATGTTTGGGCCTTTGGTCAGATTTTGGTAAGTGAGTTGATCTGAGAACTTTTGAACATTTCTGTGTGTATATATATATATATATATATATATATATATATATATATATATGAATCAACACTGCATAGTGACTGTCAGTTTTATGCCTCAATGTGATTATTGGATAAAGTCTAAACCATATATATCTATAAATGCTCTATCTCTAACATTGAGCAGTCTACTCTCATAAATGTAGCAAATTTTGAATAATTATGAGAAAGAAGGGTCCTGTAATCTCAACAAATGTCTTTGATCTCTTCATGTTCTCAAGGAATTTAAAAAAGCAGGAAATATATTTTAAAATTCCTGGCATAAAAATACATTAAATCAATTCTTTATCTTTTCACAAATGATGTGGAAAATTATATCTTGTAAAATATTGTTTCTTTTTCTTATTATAGATAAAACTGTATTCTTCTTAAATGTCACACTTTTTTTTAAATATTAAATTAAAGCTGAGCTGAAATCAAGTTGTTTTTTTTACAATGATAATGATGAGAGATGTGCATCTCTCCATAGTTGCCTTGATAGCAGCAGCAGCAGCAACAATTTCTTTCATGTCTATTCACTATCTTTCTTCTCTGCTTGATAAAATACTGCTGATTACATTGTGTTATCATTGACTGTAAAAATTGCCTTTCCTATTTCTACTAAATAATTCATTAGTAAAATTTTTTTCCTTTTCATTTTAGTTTGGGGCTTTTTTACCTTAGAATTACAATTAATAAAAAAATGAACTGTTTTAAAATAGAAAGCAAATAATCTTTGTTTTAACAATGTAGTATTTTCATAAACTTTTTGCTTAAATTATTGATAGACTAAAATTAATTACTTGTATAAATATGACTTAATTATTGTTATTAGTTGTGATAAAGAAATCCTGCAATTCCAAACAATTTCTTTCTGATGAGAAATATTGTTTAACTTCAAAGAACTGAATTAAAATTTTTAATTACTTTTAATACATAAAGGTACATTTTGAATTTAAAAAAAACATGGTGATAATCTGCAAACAGTGGTGTAAATAGGGTGTCAAAAATACCTCCCACATAATGGTAAGGCATTAGCTAGATGAAGACACCACTAATGTTTTACCATTATGTGGGAGGTATTTCTGCCACACCCTGTACTTTCATAAATAGTTTTTTTTTTTTTTGTTTTTTTTTTTCATTATTTTTGTCTGGATTTTTGAGAAATCTTGAGAAATTTTGTCTGGATTTCTGAAATATCAGAGAATCTTTTGAACTGTCATCTTCATTTTTGTTGTTTTTATTACAACCTTTCAGCCAACCTTCTCCAGATATATATTGCTTTGAGTGACCATATTAAGGGGGAGCCAAAAAATTTTGGGCCTAACCAAGATGGGATTTTCCGCAAAATTGTTATGTTTGATCAAATTTTGGGAAGTGAGTCAGGCTAAGAACTTTTCAGCTCCTTATAAAATCTACCTGAGCATGTACCAAAGCTGCAAAATATAATAAATTCCATTTAATATTTATAAATTACTATTATTATTAAATAATTTTTTATATCAGCATTTTGTTCTTTCTGGTGGTACAAAGATTGTGACAATAAAATTAAGATTTTTATACAATTTTGTAGCATCTTTTTTATCACAAGTGTATGGAAGTTCCTAAATTCTAAGAATAAAACATATAGCATATATAAGCAGTCGATCCTATTTATATGATTGACTGTTTGAGATCTTGACATCCTTTAGTGACTGGATGTACATACAGTATAATTGTTATCAACACTGAAAATGAAATTGGTGAGCCAAGTTCAAATCCTGTCTGAGTTTGTTGATTGATGGTGTAATGGATAGCTGCTTGGAATGAGAAATCAGAAGACTGTTCAAATCCCTCTCTCCTCCTCCCAGCTATGGGTTAAATCATAGGACTGAAAAAATCATTGTTATACTAAAAAAATAGTTAATGCAATATTCACTCACAAATAAAGAATTGTTCTTCAAACAATCCAAAATATGTTTTGGCTTTAAACAACCAACAAAAGGTTGATAAGCTGATAAGACAAAACTGAGTTTGTTGTCTTTACTTTGAATGAATGTCCTTGGGAAAGGCATGAATCTATCTATTTTTTTGTCCCCTCCCAGTTATGAATAAAATAGAAGAGCAGAATGGGTCTCTGGATTTGGTTGACTACCAGTTTAGAAGGACAATAAACTCTAAATGGTTGGGCATGGTGGTACCATCAACTCTAATTGATGAAACCTATTTGATACTGAAACTACATCACCTTGTGGCTCTATACTACATGAGGATTTTACAAGTTCAAGAAATCCTGAGTATGCAAGTTGAGTATATTACAGAAAATCTGTATTGATATGAGAATTTCTATCTTTTCTGAAACAAAGACTTTTTATGATTACTTTTGTATCAACATTTTTAAAACATTTTTCTTTTAGTTTTTCTAAAAAGCAAAAGTTGCTGCCATCATTTTCCACCATTGTGTTGGGAAAATGTTTTATGTGTTGTGGATAGTATCTAACAATCATATTTTGCTATTTTCATCTGATTTGATAAAACTTATAATAAACTACATAAAATGTAAAATTTGTTAATTTGGGGTTTATTGATAGGATAAAAAATATATGAAGTAATTTTGAAAGACCACTAAATGTATCATGAAGAAGACTAAATGACATTGGTTAAAACAGAAAAAGCAACAAAAATGAAGATATTAATTGAAATATGTGGAATATTAACTTTAAAAACCTTAAAAATTTTGAGCTGGTAATTGCAATGATTTAATTTTGAAACCAGAAAAATATTGTAACACAAGAATTGAATTTAATAAAATTTAACAAGTGTAAGAAAATAAATTATGAAAAATCTCATTCTTTTCTGAAAATATATTCTCATAAAGACCACAGGGAAATTCTCAGGAAATGTACAGTTGAATAGAAAGCCATTTGAAAATGTCTACTTAAAATGGGGGTCAAGAAATAGCTATGTCTTGTCATAAAAAACACAACAAACAGGAAACTCTGTTTTATGACACTGTTTGACTGTATTGTTCTAATAGAAATGATAAAAAAGAAAAAGTATGTAAGTAACTAAAATCTTACTAAGTAAGAATGAAGAATATATTGGCTGAAATATTTCATTAAAAACAAAAAAGATGAACCCAATAATCCTCTCCTATCCAAATAATGAATGGCAAAAAAAATTTATGGTTTCTTAAAGTGTCTTAGTTTTATTTATAAAATCTCAAAGCAAGTAAACTTTTGAATATGTATCAAGTTCATTGGTATTGGATGTGGGTATATAGTTGCTTTTACAGGAGACTTAATCCATAAATTTCTCTTTCTCTTCAAAATATGTCAGTACTTTTTTTTGCCTTTGAAGGCAGTCAAGACCTGTTTCAAGTAGAAAAATGAGATATAAAATATTAAATAAAATGGAGAACATGTGCTTTTGTAAAATCTTTAACAGTTTTTTCCCTCTGAAATTTGAGCAAGCCAATATCCGTATAGTGGTATATAAGTATATATAATAAGTATATATACTAATTTCTTTCTTTTATTTTTGTTGAAATCTTAGCCAAAAAATAAGAAGCTGTTTACTATAGAAGATGTTCCATAAATACTGCATAATTAATTTTTTCTATTCTTACTGTATTTGAGCAAAGAACAAATCTACAAAAGTCTATTCAGTGGAAATCAAAGAGATGACTACTGAATAAATAAAAAGCTTTTATTTTGCCCTCTTATTCTTTTGATTCTAGATGTATGGAATAAACATGTATTTTGATGCATAATATAAAAAATATATCCTCATAAAGCCCTTTTTACACCTTTGTTATGGTCCAGGTTATGACCAAGGAAGAACAACACGAACACAAGAGTAGAAATAACGAAGGTATATTACACAAAATAATAATACAAGATGTGGAAGATGTTAGTATGACTGTCAGTCTGGTTTGGAGTGAACTACTATCGGCTCGACTCGATTCGGTCCTCTCTCTTGAGAGGCGAAGTATACATAGTGTTAGGAAGAGTTCATTCTGTAGTTATAGGTAAGGACCCATGACAACTTTGATAGACATTATTATAGAGTACAACTTTTAAATAAGAAAGCATGAACTTGTGTTGCTTATATTTGTGAGCAATCCTGATTTAAAGAAAAAAAAAAAAAATGAAATCAAGGATTTTGTTTTAAATGATTTAAAGAATCCCCCAGATGAATGTTGCATGTGGGGAGGCTACGAGTGCCTCAGCCTTTACAATTAAAACAAAAATGAGACTACTTATCAGAATAATTACTTGAATAAGATGTTTTTTTTTTTTTTTTTTTTTTTTGTTGTTCTATTTGTTGGTCTGGGTCAATGCAAGCAAATGGCCTCATTCATGAAGCACATGAGTTCATTAATAGTAGCTTTGGAAATTAGCATACTATCAGTTTCTCTATCTTTATATCATGTATTGATTATTTACAGAGTGATATATATATCTGAACCTCTGTGTATTAGTGAAAGGTATGAAAAGGTATAGGTTTGATTGGATTCTAACAGCATTTGAAATTTTGACCAAGACAGTTTGTGTTCACTTTGCACTAATGCCCTTGGGAATATTATGAATGTCTCTTTTCCTCTCAGATATGAATAAAATAGCAGGACAGACTGTACTTTGGTTGGCAGCCAGTCTAGAAGAAAGACTATTGAATTCAAATCATTTTGTGAATAACTTGAATCCATCTCTTCTTTTTTCAGCTGTGGATAAGATAACATGCCAAATACTGCTTAATACTGGTTTGGATCTATGCCTTATTCAATAATATCAGCTCGAAAATAAAACTCAAGCTTATTAGTTAACTATTTATAGTCATTACATGACAATTACAATTGCATCTTTCTTGCTTTTACTGATGAAAATTGGCCCAGTCTTTTCAATCCTTTCTCTTTTTACACTCAGCAGAGCAAGATCACACTCTGCCTTGACCTGTGTATATTTTTACCTCATAATTTATATAAGTGGATTAATAATCTACCTATCCTGAGGTTTCTCACTCATGATAATCAAATACAGATCATACAGATGAAGAAAATTCTTTTTTCACTATTCAAGAATAACTTGTCTGATTTTAATAGAAACTGGTCAGTGATATCCCTTTTTATTTTTTAGCATTCAATCTCTCCAAACCTGTCCCATAAATATTGGCTCTCAATTTTCAACCCACACCATGTATACTCTGCCATATGATGACATCAGTGCAAATAACGCAGAAAGTTATACAGTGAGACTTTAACTATGAACAGTGAGACTGAGAACTCGTATTTATGGGCAGGTTTGAGCATGTTGAATGCTAAAGGGTTAAGAAGCACTTAGTGATGTACCATACCTGTCATACTTTATGTATGCCATTGTTCTTACCTTGTTTGGCATTCAGTCTAGTGGAAAGACAACATTGTATTGAAATCCAAGAGTGGAATCCATTCTTCTACTTTGAGCTATGGGTAAAAATAGCAAAAAGTACTGAGTGGAATCTATTGTGTTCCATTGTGTCAAAACCTAATTGCTAAAATCTGATCTGATTTCCAATCTGAAGGACATGGCCAATTCATAAAGTTCTTATTATTCCTCTTTTTAATTTATCAGATAGATTTTTCCTTTCTTTTGTTCTTTAAATTATTTCATCTAAACATGTTTACATATGCCTGTTCCTCCCAAACATGTAAACATTTTTAAATATGTTTTTCATTGCATAAATGTTATTTTTAGTAGATACCCATATTTGAGTAGATGTTCTGTTTATTTATTAAACATTATATTTATTTATTTCCGTCTACTGGCCTGAATATTTGAGAAATCTTATTTGAAAAATATGCGTTCTCCCCAAAAAATTAATTTTTAAAAACCTAAATAATTTTTTATTGGCTATTTCTGTGTTAATTTTTTTCCCTAAATATGAATAATTTTTTTGTAATGCAAATAGATGATCTCTCAGATTGTGTGTTCCAAAGAGAATCCTGATGAATTTAATTCAGACTCTAATCAAGAAGGTATTTTTATGGTTCAAGAATTACAATTTACCTTCATCAAATTTTATATTTAGAATTTAAATGATGACCAGATTAACCTTAAAATGTCAGTTTAATATAGTCCATTTAGTAACCAAAAATAAACCATTAAAATCTTTTTAATCTGATTCTTCTTTTTTATGTGCCATGTCCTTTCAGGATGTGGACCACAACGTCCTCTTTATGCCCATTCTGCCATCCATTCACGCAAACTCACCAAGCAGGTTACTAGCTACCACTCTGACCTTTCTAGTAAACAGATGTTTTTATTTCTTCTTTCTCTTATATGTGCCATGTGGCTTTTAGAATGTGGGTGATCATGGCTCACCACAACTTCTTATTATTTGTAACTTTAAGTAATTTTTGTCATCTTATCCCTCTTAGTCCCTGTTTTGACATTTTTGTGTATATATATATACACACACACACACACACACACACACACACAATCTCGTTAGATATGTTTCATGAGAAACTCAGAGTAAAAGATGTATGCTTGCCTCTTACTTTCAACATGAACTGGACTCATGGTTGTAAGGTATAAGTTTTGTAAAGATACAAAATACTACACCTGTATGTATGTCTAAATGGTATAAAAGCCTCCTTTGGAAGGTGCCAATTCAGAATATATGGTTTTATGGGTCAAACTGTTATGTTTTTTGAAGAAACCCTGTATATGTATTTATATAAAGAAGCCCTTCCAAAATAAATTATGAATTCTGTTGTCTGTTTAATGGATCTGATCTACTAAACAAACATCAAAATTTATTTTGTAAGTAGGTCAGGCTGAGAACTTTTCAGCAGATTCTTGTATATACATATAAAAACTGATTGTCCAAATTGATGTGACAGCAGTATGTAACCATGACACTGCATGCAGCATCTCATCTGGGCTCATGATATTGCTAATTGGACTTTAGAGGATTGTCAATATGTGACTTTATCTAATAAGTTATGGTTTTAGTTGTTTCAGACTGATGGTAATCAGGTATGGTGCAGACACCATGATGGATCTCAGTTGTTAATTAAGCACTGTGAAGGCTGATAGTAGTTTTGTAATAATGTAGAGTGTGTTCATATGACATTGGTTAAGTCTGTTGCTCTGTCTAAGCATGTTACTGACTGGTGACTGCTTTGTCAAAATTTGCACCCATTCATAGATTTCATTCACCCCCAACAACAATGGGGTATTCCAGCAGGATAACGCTACATGTCATTGGGCTAAAGTTACCCAGAATTGATTTGAGGAGCATTCTAGAAACTGCCTTGTTGAATGATCTGGCTACCTTGTTTGCCCAATACGAGCTCAATCAAACATTTATTAGATTTAGTGAAAAGGCATATTGTCATGCAGGATTGTGAACCTATAAATGTCAGGAAGATGTGGACAGCTATTGAGATGTCATAACTTAATGTCTATCCATAGGTCTTCCTTCTAGCTATTTGTGGAATTGATGACATGTCAAGCTGCTGCCACTTTGATAGGCTATGTACCTTCAGTCTCTCCTCTCTCTCTCTCTCTCTCTATATATATATATATATATATATATATATATATATATATATATATATATATTAGTTAGAAGGGAAGTTCTTGCAATTTGTATGACATTAAATTTATTTAGAAATCTCAAGAACTTTTCTTCCAACCAGGTAGTATTTACTCATTTTGTTGTTTTTTTTGTTAACTACTACTGATTGTTTTTTTGTCATTTAATTTTATATATTTCTTTCTATATTTGTATATGAAGATGTATGGAACAAACTAAATATTTTATTTATATTATTTTTTCTAATCATAATTTCTGTTTGTAAGATGTTTGGAAATTTTCTTGTGAGTTTTGCTGGCTGATCTGTACATAATTTATATGCTAATTTTGTTTCTGGGCACTTTTCCTTACCATTCATTTTGTTTACTTTAGTTTTTGTCTAAATTTGGTTTTGTAAGTTTTTACAATGAAAATCCATTTTAAAAATTTATATGTTTACTTTTCATGTTTCATATAAAGGAGAAAATAGGTAGCCATTCTTTGAAAAAGGTGTATTGGTTTGGGAACAGTGGAACAGTCTAATAATCGAGATGTTTTATAATATGAAATATGTGCTTATTAAATATGATGAGGAAGATATTGAAACAGCCAAATAAAATGAGTTAAAAAGTTGTGTTAATAGCTAGGGTTGTTGAAGTTTCAGGCAAAGGACAAGATAGGATGTTGACAAGATGGTTTTACATTGGTGATGATTTAACATGGGGATAGATGATTAATGAATTAATATTAAATATTAATATATCAATATGTTTAACTTATGCAATTGATAAAAAAGAATGTGAAAACACCTTCCTCAAATTCAATTGAATAAAAATATGCTCTGCTATCACTTTCTTAATCCTCTGTCTGTCTTTGAACCCGATCACTTGTTTACAGTCATTAACGTGTTCTCTGTCCACCTCCTCATCAATGGTGGTGACTTTATATTCAACACCCTCTAGCAACTTCAATAGTTCTAGTTTCAAGGATGATTCCTCAACAATTTATATTTCCATTCCATTTTTTAATTATTATTTCTTCTGCATTAACAGAAATTCTGAGATAAATTATTTTTAACATTACTATTTTTATCCCAGTGCTTTGGCCTATATATTCTTGAGCCTTCCTCAGGTATATATTTAATCTGGTTGGAGTTGTTTTTTTATAGTTATTTATCTGGATTCAAATTGTTCTTTTACATACCTAAAAAATGGAAAATCTGACACAAAATTATCTTTTATGTGGTTTTCAACAAAATATTCCTGGACATTAATGCCCACCTTGACTACACCCCTGAATGCATGAGTAGGTGCTTTATTCTTCTTTTTTTTTCTTTTTTTTTTTTTAATCATTGCTTGAAGGTAGTGACAATATGAACAAAAAAAAAACTGAAAGTGCAATGCAATCCATTTTTTTTTAGTTTTTCTAGAACATGTACTAAACTTTGGTAGTGTTATTTTTCAGACACAGTAATCTCCATTTTCATAAAGAAAATTGTTATGTTAATCTTTTTCTTTTTGTTTTGTTTTGCTGTAACTAAAATCATTATGTAATTTGTTCTTTCTTTTCTTACTAATTTTATTGTTATAAAATCTTGGATAATCTAGTGGCAAGATTTTGGAATCTTAAACATAATGTCTGAAAATTATTGTCTTTTTGACAGTCCTTATCTATCTATATTTCTGAAATGAGTTATTGTAATTATTTACATTATTTACATTGTTTGGACTGATATCCTCATCTTTGCTGCCATATTCATGTTTCAGTCGTCGTACACTCCAGCTTTCTTCAGGTGATTGGAATTTTGAACTGCACATTTTATTTTGTTCACTGGGGTAGATTGTTCTAGTCCCACATGCCATGCCTATTTCAGATGTCTCAGTATCAGTTATCTCCCTTTAACTTTCCCTGGTGAATGAAATAAAGGGTTCAGTTTGAAATTCCAATCACCTGAACAAGGCTGGCGTGTACAATGGTTGAAATGTTGTGAATATGGCAGCAAAGATGAGGACAACAGTCTGAACAATGTCCTTTTTTAATTGGGGGCTCTCAAATGGTGTTCATCTCTATGCTAGGCTTACTGAGGAGGTTGCATGCTGATATTTTTTTTTTTTTTTTCACTATTGTTGTTATTTGTCTATTATGATAACTTTATGATCACCCTTTTCTCTCCATGCATGACCAGCTATGCCTGATTTCAATGTCCCTCTCCAGATTTCAATGTTCCCCCAACCTTATAACTCACTTCTTTCTATTTATTGCATGAGATGGAATGCTCACAGTTTTTGTTTGTTATTTTCTCAGTAGGATCTTGGTTTGGAGGAGATATTTCTGAAGATTTTAACTGCTTTTGAATAGTGTCCTGATAGTGTATGGGCCAGAGATTCTCTTGACTTTTTTAATGTACATTTTATGCATGGTAGACAGTCTATAGTTTTGTCTTTTTCATGGAAACTGATATGCTTGAAGAGTAGATTTTGAAGACTGTTTCTAATACTGTTTATCTTCTGTTGGTTTGTGTCTGGGTCACCACTTATGAGTTTGGTCTGATATTATAGGTAGCGGACATTCTCTTTCTTCATGCTGTCTGAATGGTTGGAATTGAAGTTCGGGCATTGTTTGAATGGAAAAGCATGTAATAACAATAATTCCACATCTAAAAAATTCCAACATAAATTTGAGTTCTTTGTTAAAACTTTTTCTCTTTTAAATAAGATTTGCCTTTTTTTTTTTTTTTTTTTTTTGTGAACATTTTTAGTTTTGTTTTCTTTCAAGTTTCATTTCAAGTGGATAACTTATTTTCATTTTTCATAGAGTAATTTTCATTAATGGCACATGATTCTACTTTCTCAGAGAGATACATCTGAGGTTAACTGGTGGTGTTCTGCTTAAATTGTTCTTCAAATTCTTTTGTAGGATTATGCTTTTCTTTTTTGATTTCAGAATCACTTTTAACAACACAGATTAAGATTGGCAACAAGAAAATAAAAAAACTGTTTAAATCTTTTATTTCTCTGTTGTAGTGTTTTACCTTTTACCAACCATACAAAATAAATGCCCAAGTTCAATCTAGGAGAGCTGAAAGTGTTGACTTTAAAAACCTTAAATCATTTCATAAATGGGTTAAATAGTGAGGAAGACTGAGCTCTCTAACCTTAGTTGGCAACTAGTCTAGGAGAAGGCTATTAGGATATTTTATGGCATTCTGTACATCATTTTTCTATTATCAGTTCTTTTAAAAATTGTGGCCAGTTGTAGATGAGTCTTTACTACAATGTATAAATAAGGAACAAGAAGGAATCCATTCATAAATTTAACATGTTTCACTGTGTATCTAGATTCATCAGAAATTTTGTGAAGTGGAATTATGCAGAGTTTTGATTTTATGTAGTTTTGTTTTCATTGGTTGTGCAAGCATCACATGTATACCTCATGGCTTCTGTGTGTGCGATTCTTAAAATGTTAGCTTAATTCAATTATGTATTAAAATTGAGTCTATTTGTCTATTTTAATTGCATATTGTAAGAGAATGGGTAATATTAGGTTACATCATCAGAAAATGTTTGGATTTTGCATTCTTTAAGCAATATATGTATGTTTTTTTTTTAATTTCATTTTTTGTTTTTTGATCTTCATCATTAAATGTGGCAATTTGGAACAAAAATGACTTTGAATGAAATTTGGACTTAGATTAATTATTATTTCATCCTAATTTCAGTTGATTTTTATTGAAAATCTCAGACTGTCATTCTATGATTATTGATGAACAATACAGATTGAAAATAAAGAATACATATTTGGCAAAACTCAAACTTGCATGTGTTATCAGGCAGTTGAAGAATATAAAGAATATTGGCTATATGGTTTGATATTATTGATAGAAGACTCCATGATTCAATTAGTAAAGCAGCTGTCATGTGTTTCATGCAAATTCAAGTCTGGCCTATTCTTTATTTCTAATTTTTTCTTGTTTACTGATGACCAAAGGATAAGTTCGACATTGTTATAAAAATATCTGAAATTAAAGTGGATGAAATACTAGTGGAAAAATTAATAACTGACAGTGTTTCATGTAAATTATAAAAATATTGAATTTATCCATTATGAAAAGTATGTATGTTACCAATGCCTTTACCATTTTGGCTATTATATTATTAGTGCTCTTGTCTCTAATCTTTCTACCATTGTCTTTTGTTCTGATTTTGTTACATTATTGGATGATGGAATCTTGTGATTAAAGACAGCAAAATAAAATTTATCAATCTTTTGCACTATGTTATGGAAGTCTTAGAAGTACCTACAATCCTTAGAATAAATCTGAATCTGGGGAAAATGCCTTCTAAATGAATTTACTCAAACATTGGTCAACATTCAAAGACTTATCTTTCTGTGATAATATGATATTAAATTTGCAATAGAAATTGATAAAAAGACTTTCCATTAGAAATGCTTAAGATAAGTGCTGGTTGCATGATTATATTTAAAAAAAAAAAAAAAAAAAAAAAAAAAAACTTAAAGATGAATTCGTATTAATTATGATTTAGGTATATAGTAAAAAATAAGGTTAGAAGAATGTAATTATAATAAATTGAATTAACGCCTGGAATTGTCTGAGTTTGAACTAATTATGATCTTCTGGGTAGAACTAGAATCACCCACTCACTGCTAAAATGATTGCAGTTGAACTAAAGCAGATGATCTTGCTAGGAAGAATAATTGCTTAAATTCAGTTAAGGAATTTTGTTATTTTTCAATACTGCTCCCTAAATTCAACTCAAATTCATCTGACCACTTTGTAGAATTACCAAATCACTTCACTTGACTTTGTTGCTATGCACATATGCAAACAATTTTGTAACCTGACGCTTGAAAAAAAATGTGTTCACATAAATACAGGGATCCACACAGTTCCATTAAATTCTTTCAGTCCAGGAGAAGAGTACACTATTGGTTGAACCCACAAATTGGACTGCTCTAACCAGCTATGAACTTAGCTAGACTATTTTATTTTATATATCCATGGTAAAGCATAAGTCATCTAAGAGGCAATTATCTAGCCAACCATAATACAATAGTCACAGGTGCCAATACATTAAAAGAGGGATAAAGAATCCTTGGGTAAAGAATAGAATAAAAAGATAATCCAAGTTGCAATGCCAGACCATTAATACCCTATTAAGGTCTTTTGTCAATCTGGATTGTAAAGAGAAAATGTGAACAAAGATTAATAATAAATATAGAGTAGACATACAAGCTTGCGTGTCTTGATGGTTCTTTGGTAAACAGGCAGCTTACATCTAGACAGTGTTGAATCGCCTCAACAAACCCCAGTGAAGATATGAAAAAAAATAAAAGAAAAATCACTGTGTATTTTTGTAATGTGAACAAAAAAGGAGGGGGGTGGATTTGACTAGGGTGAAGGTCTGCTTTGATCAATAATCACATAATATAGGTGAGTAGACCCTTGGTCAAATTTCTTACTCCTGTAGGTTAACATTTGTTATTTAGCATGATGAAGAAAAAAATATCCTTTTTCAACAAAATAATCACTTGCAATAAGAAATGAATTTATTACAAGAATCTAAAATAAAAATTATCATGGTTAAAACTAAAATGGACTTAAAAGTCTCAACCTAAATGGAATCTTCTATGTATCATGCCCCTTTAGGACATTGATGATCATGACTCTCCACAACTTTCTATTCTCTGTGGTTCTTAGCAATGCCAATGCAAAAATTCTGATTTTGAGTATAAGTGTTCTTTTTGTTAGCATTTCCTTTAATACTTTCACATTGTCTACTTGCTCCTTTCATGAAATTCTCAGTATCTTTCTGTAGAACCATATCTCTCTAGTTTCCTCTTCATCTGCTGGAGCCTGTACTACCATACAAGAGGATTGATATCACATAGCAATTCAGCACTCTTTTCTTTGTTTCTAACAAAATTTTCCAATTTCTTAGTACATTGTTTAGTTTTTGGAAGGCATTTTTCACTAATCCAATGCATGTTTAGATTTCAGTGTTGCATTTTCCATCCTTTGTTAAAACACTTCCCAGATAATTAAACTTCTGAAATTGTTTGATTTTGACATCTCCAATTTGTAGTTTGTATCTTGGGCTTAAATAGAATCTACAGGTGAAAAATATTCTTTCATTTTCAAAGAGAATTCTTTGTTAAATGAATTGCTGGGACTCGGACAAACTGTATAACATTACAGAGAGAAACTAACTCTGAGACATTGGAAGAAAAAATAACTTTTTCTCAGCAAATCTGACTGCTAATTTTGCTGCATGTTGTCATATATACTGATGCTCTATACAAGTTAACAGACCAGATATTGTTATAAAAGACTTCAAAGGATATAAATGCTATTTTATAGACATGGTCATACTATCTGATAAAAACATTTCAGTGAAAGAATTTGATAAACTCTCTAAATATTAGGAACTAAAAATAGAAATTACAAGAATATAGCATTAAAACATAACTATTATTATTCCAGTCGTAATAAAGCACTAGGAATGATTAAGAATATTGATAGACACATTAAGAAAATCCCAGAAGATCCATCTATATAATGAGTATTGTTCATACATAGAAAAATCTTTCAGTAACTTCTAAGAAAAACCTCTATTCACCTTATGTCACAGGTAAAAAACTTGGTTTATGACTGTATCAAAGAGTAAATAAAAATAAATAAATAATAATAATAAAATATATGTAATGCTGAAAATAGATTCTTTCAGGAACTCAAAATGATTAATTGTTGAATTAGCTGAAGAGATTATGAGTGAAAAATGTTATAATTAAAAAAAACATTAAAAATATAGATACTAGTCAAAACTATTGATATTTTTAGATAAAATTACACAACTCATGACTTATTAATTTCAGTCATTGTGCTTTTTTAGGCCAACACAATTGGCCCAGGGTGGGTGTTTTTATCAAGTCACCATCTTAGATAGATTGCCAACCAAGGCTAAACAGCTTCATTAGCTCACCAACCTGTTTTGAGTTTAGAGTTGTCCTTCTCCCAGACTGGTTGCCAACCAAAGCTAGAGACCAGTCTGCCACCTGCTATTTAAACCATAGCTGGGGTGGGGTGAAGAAATGGATTCACACATTTCCAAGGGATATTTTTGTGAAAGTGAATAATGAATTTCAGTGGAATTTGTACTTGGTTTACTGACTTTTCTTTCAGAGCCACTATTATGCTATCCACACATCCTTCATAAGATGGATAGTAATACAAATGATTAAAAATTTTAAGCAAAATATTATGACTACTTGGTAATCAGTAGTACAATAATATATAGATGTTGGCATAGCAGAGCTAAAAGAATCATGACCATATAATAAAAATTGTTGGTAACCTAAATAAGTAAGGCATGATATTGATGACAAGATGTGAGTTAAAGCCTCATTTTGAAAAAAGGATGGGAGGAAAAACAAGAAAATGACAGATAACGGAGTTGATTAAAAATGTGAAATAATGTTTCGTGTCATAATCGTGTATTTTGTTTGATTCAATTTTTTAAAATTTAATGACTATTTCTGAAGACAAGCTTAAAATAAAGTAAATGGAAAGATTTTCTGTTTTTAATTTTATTTTGTCTATTAAGTTAGCAAATGTTAAAGTAATTTTTCCTTCCATACAGATTATACAGAAGTTTGTTTAATTTTTAGATAATTATCATGTTTGAGCAAATTGTAAAACTGTTGGATATATTTGGTAGGAATGTTGAAAGAGATTACCTTTTATTGTACCAGGATATTTGTTCAGTAGCCAGTCAAAAGTCAGGAGGATCTGGATTTGACCAAAATTTATATTTTCTCCTATTCATAATTTTTATTGTTCTTTCTGTCTTTTTACCCTTTGTCATTATTTTGAAAATGTTTGAATCATCAGCACAGATGCTTACAATTGGACGTTTACATTTGGCTGACATATTTTCACATACTTTGTTCAACAATTATGAAAGTTGTTTTTTTTTTTTTTTCATCTCTGCTTGTGATTTGCGTCTTATGTAATAACATAATTATTGCATTATCTTGGCATTTATAACTCAAAAAATCTGTCACTAAACATTAAATAATATCATTTACAAGGGCAGTCAGCTTTAACATTTATATTCTTTAAGTCATCAACTGGCTGATGTTAATTTTTATCATTGCTCAGCTAATGATAATAGAAATTTTTACAATAGTTTTTTAGAATAAGTTAGTTTTTGATAAACTGTACATATAACCATTCTTTTGAATTAATCCTGCCTGTAACTATTCTTTAGTTAACCTATAACTTTTAAGCCAATGATTATTTATTTTATATGACAGCATTGTTTTCTGATTGGTTGAAAAATTTTGATGGAGCCCATCTATACTACTATTTAATATCTGCTTATTTGTATGCATAACAATTATATTTATCTACTTAGGATCAGCATGTAGTATCTGTGACCAATTCCCATTTCTTCTGTGCTGGAATCAGTTATGCTTTCTGAACAAGAAACTTATGTAATAATATTGGGGGAAGAGAGGATGTGAAAGAGGAAAGGTAGGAGATACAAAACTTGAGGAAAACAAAAAGTATTAATGGTTTTGATGTATGAGGATCCAACAACTTCATTCAGTTCTTTATGTTTGTGTCATATGCAACATATAAGTCCTGCAAACATACATATATACAAATGGTAATCACTGAAAACCCTGGGATTATGTGACTTATCCCTGGTTACAACCTTAAAAAAAACCTGTGGGTTTTAACATTGACTAGAATGAACTTCTCCAAGTCAAACTAGTCACCTTGAATATATTATAGATTGTCTGATAATGAACTTTATTGATAGTGTAGTGAACTTATTCAAGATTGTGTTTAACTTTCAAGTGACATTTCATTATATTTTAAATTCAAATACCACCTGTACCTTTGTGCTTTATCTAAATATTCTACTTGAAAAGTTTCTTGAAGCATTAAACAATTATCTTTATCCAAAAGAAAAAAGTTGGTGCAAACTGTATTTTTTTTTTTATTATCAACCATTGTGAAAATTGAAACCTACCAAAGGAAACAAATCAATCCATCCAGAATCATATCACATTGGAAAATGTTTCAAAATAGTAATGACTAGTGACACAGTATAAAACCATATTTAGGTTGTGTGCTATATTCAAATTTAATTTTTTGTGGAGTTTCCCTCTTAGTATAGACAGAAAAAAGTGTAAGAAGATTGATAGGTAGGTAGGGAGGAAAAGGTGTAAAATGATTGAGATTGAGTAGTGAAAAAGTGTTAAAAAAAATATAATGCATTAAAATTCTTTATGAAGAGATAGAGCAAAAGCAAGATAAACAAGAGCGTGATGGTGGCAATATTTGTTCATTTTGTTCCTTATTCCTTTTTGTAACTGAAACTAATCCATGTTTGTGTGAGATGAAAGCATGAATGGTCAGCAAATATAGAGAATGAAGTGATAGAAGCAAAAGGTGAGAGAAGCAGTGAAACATCAGATAATGAATAATCTTAGTTGTTGTCAATACTGGTGGAAATTCCAAGTAGTTAGTAAAATATGTCAGAAGAATACAACTGCTGAGAAATTAATATAAGAGAAGACAATCAACTCTACTATTTAGTAGAGTTGATTGGCTTCTCTTACTTTGTGGTGGCAACCAAGGAAAGGCTTGAATTCAAAACTAACCTGAAAAGAGATGTGCTCTGTCAAGCTATCTTGCCTAGATACACCACTACTGTGTTATGGTTTTGTAGTATATATGGTGCCTTGTTATGGGACTTGTGACATTTCTGAAATTGTGTGTTTTATGATCAGTTGTCACAATAGCAAAAATCCTATCTAAGCAAACCAAAAAAATATCCTGTCATGAAATAATGACTGTTGAGAAGACAATTTCTTTGTGCCAGCAGGTGCTTTAATGACATATTTGCACCATCAATAAAATGTTTTGTAAATTGTTGAATGTTTCAAATGTCAATTCATAAACCTTGTGTTTGTCACTCATGTAGGAAATTATAGCATATGGTTAGGATCTGGCCTGAATACTACTTTTAAAAATGACTTAACTACTTGATCATTTAGCAAAAGAAAATATCAAACAACAACAGTTTATAGATTTAGAAAAAAATTCAAAGTAAACTGTCTCTTTTTTCAGCTTTTAAGCAAATCATAGTTTTTGCTTCTTTTGACTAGATTGATTATTTTTTTTTATTTTTTTTATTTATTTTTTTGAGATAATAATGATTTAGTGACATAAGACTTACTAATTAACTCATAGCTAGAGGGAGAAGAGTTGGATTCATACCTTTCCCAAGGGTATTTGCATGTAAGTGAATATAATGAACCTGACAGGAATTGGAACTTGGCTCTCCAATTAACAATTCTGAGCCATTATCCATTACACCACCTGCACATCCAAGCTTATAGCATCTGGTATTCCCAAGTGGTCACCCATCTGTATACTGATCAGGCTCAATGTTGCTTAACTTTGGAGATTGTAAGTGATCCAGTGTTTCAACATGATGTGGCAGTAAGCTCCTTCTTTTGACTTGTTTTATAAACTCAGAAGAAAGGGGTTAACCCTGTCAGCCCTTAAAAGATTTTAGTTGTTAAATCACTGCAGTCCTGAGTGAATTGTTGAAAATCTGAATATGTAACATTAGTACAAGTAAATTGGTATAGCTTAAAAACTCTTGAAAATCAAGAATTACAAATTAATTTTTTTATAAAAGTAAATTTGTTTCTCTTTCAAATGATACTAAATTTAGTCTCCTTTGTATTATTGGTTTTGAGAATTTACAACTTTGTAAAAGTAGATTTGCAGTACTTCTAGTTGGTAATGTGATGAGTGTTAGCATTATTGAAATACAGAGTTACCAATTCTGAATTGCAGGTGCATTCAGGTACTCCTGTATGCTTAAGCATATGAAACATGGAACATTTGGGCATGTCTAGCCTTAAAGAGTTAAATCATATTGAATCATAAAAGAACAAGTTCATCTGCTGAATACTCACTATATCCTTGACAACTGTGGCCTTGTGTCAGACTAAGCTAAATTTATCAAATATCTACAGAGCCTATAGATTCAAAGCAGAGGATTAATTTGCTTATTATAATAAATAGATTAGTCTCACATATTGATTATGTAAGGAGTTGATTCGTCATTGAACTCACTATTATTTTTATTAATAGTATAGCTTATTAATAGTCTATCACTGCTGCATTTTGTGTTGGCCTGTTTTGGAAAAAATAGGAAATTGTCATTTATTGGAAATAAATCACTATAAAGATGTTGATTTCTCACAGGTACCAGATACTCTGTAATCTAAATGACACCTCCAACACAATGAAAATATGTCACAGAACAGGTTATATATTATGTTACTGTCTGTGCTGATTTGGAAATAGCACTAAGCAGAAGTTAGTTTGTAACACAAATGCTAGAGACCAACATTTCACAGTGTCTTCAGATATATATATATATATATATATATATATATATATATATATACATTGACAGTAGTGGAAGTGTTAAAGTCACAAAAAGGTCAGTATAAGATCAGAATAATGTGTCAGTCAAAGGGGAAATTCAGTGTCTAATTAGACACAGTGTCTAATAAGAATTTAATATAATTTTTGCATTTTAAGAATATACTGAATTGTATTAATCTGCAAATTAATATAGATTTTAAATACAAGATAAAAAAATACTAAATGTGACTTGAGTAAAACATTTTTTTCAGACAGGTTTACTGAATAAGTTGTTAATCAGTGAAGAGGTTAAGAGTTGGGAATGTAATGAGGTGCTCCACCAGCTACTATTAGCAGGTGGAACATTGAAAGGTAAAGGTATTTATATATATATATATATATATATATATATATATATATATATATATATGTATGTATGCATATACACATATACATAACTATGGTATTATTATACACATAATGACTATTTTCTCATGCTAAAGTGATTTCAGATGTCAGCCACTCCTACCATTGATACAGATTAACTATGTGATCTAAAGCTGATTAAACTTTATTTTTTTAATAGCAAATCCTTTTTTTTGGTTCATGATAAATTCATTTTTGCGATGATTACTGTAAGTTTTATTATTTAATGAAAATGTAAATCCTTTTCTTAAAAAATTTGAATCCAGAGCATTAAATTGCATTGAATATGATGAGTAAATTAAGTTTTAAAGTCTCATTCAGATATACAATTAATTTCTTCTCTTCTTGTTCCTTTAGAACATGATCAAGCATGGCTCTCCACAGCTTTCTGTACTTTGTAACCCTAAACAACATTTGTCCCCTTATCATCCCTCCCATCTCATGAACTCATTAGGTAGGTTATTCACTGTTTTCCTCTCTCCCTCTTGCCTTCAACATGTCCTGTGAGTGTTAAATTCACATAATTCATTTACTTATGTCAGACAAATTTTTTTAAATGAGTAAATATCTCAGGTGAGGAGGTTACAAAAGTGAATTTTCTGTTAAATACATAAAAGTGAAGTGCAAGTTCTACTTTAGTCACATGGTTAATTTAAAACAATCTTTTAATATTTTGAGTGATTTATGATTTATCAACACTTTGTAGATTATTTAAAGCCAAAACTTTTTTTAGTGTAAGAATAATTTTTTTTTTTTTTTTTTTTGCAAGTGAATATTGCATTATTAATTTTTTCAAGGGTATTTGCTTGAAAGTGAATGTAATGAAATTGACTGGAATTCAAACTTTGTTCTCTAATTTCTCATTTCAAGCTGCTATCTACACCACCTGCACATCCACAATAATTTTGGTGAAAATAATTTTGATGATATAAATAAGATAATGAAATATTTAATTATGATATTTTTTTAACTAGAAATGGCTACTGAGGAAAGTGTTACAGTTGTCAGTGTATCTGAGTCTGAAAATACAGTCAATTCCTTCATTCCAAATTTTTGTTATTAAATGTAAAAAAAAATATCACAGTTGAAAGAAAAGAGAAAATATGAAATTCCTGGTTTTTTTTGGAGTTGAGATTAAAGTACTTTTTAAACTAAAGTAGTAGCAGCAGCAGATGTTAAAACCTGGACTGACGACTTAACCATCATCTACCATTTTAGAAATGCAATTTTGTACTTTAAAACATATGCAAGTACTGACTGTATAGGTAATCACCTTCCAGTCATATGTAAACAAAAAGTAAAAACTACAAAAACTAAGCAAGTCCAGAGCAAAGAAATAACAACAAATTCCATTTGCAAATCTAGGAAGTCACAGTTAAGAACAAACATTGGAACAAATCATAGAGTTAAAAATGGAACACCTTAAGGTAAAGCACTCATGATAACAGCAAATGTAATCAACCTGAAGACAAAAAGATAAGAACAAAAAAAGAGAAAGCTTTGCACATAAAAAAAAAAAAATTAGTTACAAAAAAAATCATTAAATTTTCTGATTTGAATAAATACTTAAATGGAAGTCTAGAATTTAAAACAAAAAGAAAAAAACAGCTAATTCATTGTAAAGTATTATAATAAAAGGATTTTATGTTTGGTATTAGGGTATAAAACAATTTTCAGTTTATATAGCATAAGAACATTTTACTGAGTTCAAAAAAAATATTTTATATGCTATAAAATATGGTACTTTGTTAATTTAATTTCTTATAAGCTAAGAATTGCTTTGTTAAAATTCAAATTGGTGAGAAGATTGAATTATATGTAAATATGGTAGGTATTTTGATTAATTTGTATAAATCTGGGGAAAGGGATTTCATGGATTCAAATTAAGTTTTTGTTTATTAATTGTAGGATTAATGTGGATTTGAAAAATTAGAATTTATTGCAGGGATAGGTTTTGGTGTTACAGGTTACTAGTACTATACTAATATCTAAATGCTTTTGTTTGATACACTATCCCACATGACTTCAGAATGAAATATATATGATTATGAATGATTAATTTATGTTTTACAAATCAAAATAATGTTAAAATATAAAAAGAACAATATATTTCTGGCTGAATCATTGGTTGAATATTATTACCCTACCCCCAATATTCCCTGCTAAATTATTGGGTGGGTTATGGAAAATATGATACTTAAATAATCTCCTAAAATTTATTAACAAAAGCAGTATGTAATAAATTTTGTAATAAAAATTAAAATGTCTTTTAGACTAGTAGAATTATTGTATTTCTTATAAAGAAAAACAGATTGAAGAAAATAACTTATTTACAACTCTTGTTCTTGAGAAACCTGAGTTAATCATAAAGATGAATAACATTTGAAAGGAATGCATTTTTGTAAAGAATTAAAGGCTTCTTGAGTTGTGGGGAGTGGTTCTTTTTTGTGGTATGACAAGATTTGTACAAAGTAGGACACAAACCCACTCCATCTACCCCACCATTGAATTTGAATATATGTTTCATTTTCATTTCAAATATTCTTTGTTTTTGTTTTTAGATTGTTTGTGTCACAAACATGTCAGATAACATTTTTTGTGTCAGCTTCACATTGAGAATTCATTTTCTTCAATGAGCCAACAGGATTAAACTGAAATCTTAGATCATATTTTATTAAATTTTGCATGTAGTTTTATTGTAAATTGAAATGTTTAAATTTTGAACCTCTGTTGTCTTGAACCAAAATTAAAAAATGAGACAGTACTGTATTTTGATATCAATAAAAAATTTAGAAATCAATATTTAACTTAAAATAACCAATAAAATTGCAATAATATGTTGTTATTAAAACCTATTCAAAAAAGGTTAATGATGACCCAGGAAACACTGTTGATGAGTTAGATGTATTAATTACATAATGATGATTGATGATCTGTTTCTCTTTGATGATCTTGTATTGACAAGGTGAAAGGTCAATAGGGACAATGTTTTTTTCCATTGCTTTTTTGTATTCATTATTTTTGTAACTTTTAAAGATGGGTAAATATCAAATTTTTAGCTTTTTTTGTGCTGAAAAATAAACTTATGTATTTTGTGTTTAAGTTTTTTAATTCAGATGTAAAAAAACAAGTTTATTTGAGTCTTTATAACTTTTAATATAGCTTTAGAATTTTGTAATAAAAGTTTTTATATATATATATATATATATATATATATATATATATATATATATATATATATATATATATAAAACACAATGTTTAAATGCCAATGAATACAGTTATAAGCATGAAGATATTTTGTTTGTGAATTCATATGTATTTCTAGTTGCTTGCATATATACAAAAATAGGCTTTGCATATACAGTCAGGCAGAGAAAGAAAAAAATGGTATTCTGTAATAAGTGGTGCTCTTTTGAAAACAGAGTTGGAAGATTCTGAAATGGAAGAAAAATATTCAAACTATCCAAAGCAGATTTTGACTTTTTTTGCTAAAATGCAGCATAAGATATTTTTTTGCTTTTAATTTTTAATACCATTGCTTAGAAAAATATGATTCGGTATAGTCCAACAGAGAGGTAAATCTAAAAATTATTATCAGGCCAAGATTACAATTCTTATATCATCATTATTTTTTATTTATTCTTATTTTTCTTATGAATATGAGTAAACTTTGTATAATAGAAATTATTTAATATATTAAGTGTTGCAGTCAGGTCAGGTATATTTTCTATACCATAGGAAAGCATATTTATTTGTTCTACAGTTGCCATAAATAATTCAGTATGGAATCTAAAAGAACTTAAAGGTTGTTTCTAACTTTGGGAAGAGCCAACATTGATTAGACAGTTAAATCACTTCTTGGTAAAACTGCAATTGTTAATGTTTTGTCTGATCCACATTTCAGCTTTCATCAGGAGTATTCCATAAGGAAAAAAAAGAAGATTAAACTGTAAATGTAAACAACTATTTTCCCATTTGTCATTCTTGTACTTAGTCAATCAAAAATTTCTAGAACAAAGAATTTTCTCTTTTTTTTCCTCCTCATGTAATACACCTGACTCAGGATGATTTGCTGATTTGTTTTTTATGGCTTATCAACCTTTTGCAGGTTATTTAAAGCTGAAAAATATTTTTGGATTGTAAGAATTTTTTTGAAATAATGACTTACTAAGACAAGTCCTACTAATTAACCTGGTGGAGGGAAGGTGGATTCACACATTTTACAAATGTTTTTGTGTGTAAGTGAATATAGTGAAACTGTCAGGAATTGGAACTCAGTACTACGATTTCCAATTCAAAGTTGTTAATCCATTACACCACCCTCACATTCGAGTTTACAGAACCTGGTATTCTCAAGCTGTCATCCATCGAGGTACTGACCTGACTTGATATTACTTAACTCTGGTGATTGCATGAGAACTGGTGTTTCAACTTAATATAGCTGTAAGCACTGACTCGGGCTGTAAGAATGGATCTTTTGAAATGTTAACAGCAAAGATACAAATAAGAAGTTGAGTTGTCTGAACAATACTGGTCACCTACAAAGTTCCAAGCAACCCTGTCAAGATAAAGCAATCCGGTTTAATTAAAGAGGTATGAGGTGCCATTATAGTTTACCATATTAGCTTTTATTCAATTTTCAAGTGCCTTGGCTTATTCCTCCATCTTGTCATGTAATGCTTTATTTTTTGTTCTAAATCAACAAATATCTGTTTCTTGATGGAAAAATGTGTCAGTAAAGATAACTGTTCTTGAGTCATTGTGCAAAGTTAAGAAGATTTGTTTGTTTGCAATTGAAGTTGCAAAGGTAGTCATGAAAGTTTGTATGAGTTTAACACAGCTAACCTGTTTTTTGGCAATGCTCCACCTAAACATCTCTAAAATCCTGATGCCCCCCTCATGACATATAATTCTTATTATTCAAAAAGTGAAATCCTATTCATGTGGAGGAAGCTTAAAAGGTCATTAATTTGGTATGCACCATTTTCACCTTCAAATGCACCTCAAGATGACTTCATTTCATTGATTCATTGGTCAAGCATTGTTGGCATAAGAGGCAGAAAGGTGACGATTCATCATGGATTGTGTGTATGAAACCAAATTTTAAATATTCCTCTGTATACTGACAAACTTTGTATACTCTCATAAGTTTCCATAAGAACTTGAGATTGTATATATGCAATAGTATTATTTAACTTTAGAATTTTATAATATTTATAAAAATATTGTGTTATTAATATATATATATATCATACTTATTATAAAACCCAGGTTGTGTGTGTGTGTGTGTGTGTGTCTGTTCGTTTATATATTGGATCGGATTTCCTACATTTTTCAACCAATTTCAACAAAACTTCACAGGACTACGTAAAATTACCTTGCGATGGTTCTGACAATGCCAAAAATTGGAAAAACACAATTGTTTTTGCACGAAATCAATTTGAAAACACGATTAAGAGTCATCACTGTCACCAGAATGAAAGGTGGACAACTCATATCGAGTTATACTTATTATGAAACCCAGGTTGTGTGTGTGTGTTCATTTATATATGGGATCGGATTTCCCACATTTTTCAACCGATTTCAACAAAACTTCACATTTATTTTGGCAGATAGTGTTTCTTATTGTCTTGCGCACTTTTTTCTTTATTTTTACATTCAGAATGCTTTAAAAATTCCATTTACAAGACAATTGTTTATAATAAAATTCTATTTAATTGGTAGACTCATAACGATTGAAAACAGTGTTTTTGTTTGAGTTTGGGTTTGACCAGTTCGTAAAAAAACAAAAAAAACAAAACTAATTAAGACATGCATGCCCGTCAACCTTAAACAATAATCTTTGTCAATTTTATTTTTCAGTCTTTATGATAGTCGATACTTGATCTATCTCTTACTGTTACATCCCCGGGCAATGCTGGGCTCTACTGCTAGTATATATATATATATATATATATATATATATATATATATATATATGCGCACACAGTACGTATATAATTACACATGTACATACGTGCACACAAATATTTTTATGCATGCGTACTGTATATGCACTGTATATATTAAATCACACACATTTATATTCACAGAGACTCACTAGAAAAAAATTCACTGTTAATAATTCATTCTTGAATTTCCTCCCTTAAAAATCAAATTGTTCCTCTGTGGGGTGTGCGCCCCACATTACGAAACACGGGTTTAATATTTTCAGACATATTAGACAAACAACTCAGTTTTTGAAATCATTGTATTTATTCAAATACCTGAGCTCCTTTATTAATGAGTTTGTAATCAAATATGCTAGATTATTTGTGCTATGATGCAATATATTTATATGTTGTGTAGGCAATGTATATTAGGGGAAAACATTTTTTTAAGTAAAATAGTATTTTATAGTAATGAAATAAGAAATAGTTTTTAAGAAACAAATAATGTTTTAAATTATTTAATTAATATGATTTATTCTAAATTTTAATGTACAAATAGATTTTATTTTTGTTGTTTTGTGTCATTAATTAACTAAATAATTAGTAGTACAAGTTATTGTGTTATAATTTAGCTTTGGTGAAAATATTCCAATAAAACATTCCAATAAAATTTATTTATTAATAGAATTATAAATAATAATTTAATTAATAATAAAAAAATTATAATTAAAAAAATATTTTAGTGAAGTAAATTTTATTAAGCTGTTAGTTTATTTCAATGTTTTGTGATGTCAATGGACACTTGTTGCCATTTTAGTAATGTCAATGAATACTCATTGTCACTTTCGTAATGCTTATTGTCGTAGAAATTTTGTAATCACAGATACGACTATAGCAACAACGTTGAACAATATTGGTGTCAGATGCCTTCGAATAACACCCACACTAATAGTACTTGCTCAATAATACTCGCTCGAATAGTAACTGCTGAATAGTAATCCATATAGTGATCACTTAGATGCCACGCATCTGTACATTCCCTTTACCATCATGTGATCTACTTATTCAAAATGGGATCGCCCGTGTTTCCTCTTTGGTGATCTGTGTTCAAACTCCAGTGTCAGCAATGACACTTTATTCCTATATAACACATTGTTATTTTTTGATTTCTTTTTTACAAATGGAATAATGCTAAAAATATTACTCAATTCTTATTCACAAAAATAACACTAATTGACTAAATACAAGAATGAAAAACGAGAAACATTTACAGCTGTTTAGTAAATGGTATTTACTGTTCAGAACAGTAAATATATTGAAGTCAGTGTTTAACATCATAAAGTCAAAACAAACTATATGCTTTGAAAAATAACAAATTAAAACCACTGAATATTAACCACTGACATGTCCACAATATTTGTAGGTTCATAGAGCACAGGACATTTTAAAAATTATTTTTGACCATTGCAACTCATGTCTACTTCCCAAGTACATATCTCAAGTTCTTTCTTTGGAGCTTTGTCATTATATTGGCTGGTAAATATAGTAATTATGATATACATATACATACACTTTAGAACAAAGTTGAATTGTACCTGGTATTTTCAATGCTGGGTTTCTAGCAATAATATGAGTGAATGGAATACAGTTTCATAGTTGAATTTTTTTAAACACTGTGTCTAATTAGCTGGCAAAAATACATTAAGATTAACATTCTGTGAATCTTTTATGCATATAAAACATAGATAGGTAGATTTAGAAAATTATGGAGTTTTGGTATTGAAAATATTTGATCTTTTTCATCCAACCATAATCTATTGGCCATAATTTTAAAGTATGGAAGCTTAATGGGGAATAAAAAGATTTTCTTTTTCTTGCTGAAAAAGACATGAATTGCTGGGTTTTTTTAATCATCAATCTCTAGCCTGTAGAAACACCTAACCCTGGTAGGAGGTGGGGATAACTAAAACTTAAAAAAAAAGTCCCTAAATGCTATGCCCTATATTGCTAATTTTGACTTAGTTTTGTATTAGCCAAGACTGCAAAAATCTAACCATTTATTAGAAAGTTCTCTAAAGTTAAATTGTTGTTAAAGTTGATTCCAAACTAACGTGATGAAGAAACAAGTTTTTTTTTTTTTTTAAATTATAAGAGACTTTAGTAGTTTATATCTCACCTCAGATGTTGACAGAATAGACTTCAGATGTGCCAGGGTTGATCTGAGGTGACATTGTGTTTGTCTTGTCTGGTATTTGCACATCCGCATGTCGAGAGCACTGTTCTCGACCAAGAAAAACACTGGTGCTATATAGCTATCTCAGTCCCAGAACCACACTAAGTATTGACTAATACCTGCCTAGTATTGTTCATATGCAAATAGTCAACGCCACCTACTCTAGGTAGAAGGTCTTCTCTCAACAGCACTTATCTCAATTGTGGATAACTCGTTGGTGTCGCTTGCAGCAGAGCATTGGTTCGATGCAGGTCAGAGGTCTTTAAGATGATGTGGCATGCCATGAATCAGGACAGATTGTAGACTAATGATCTCAGTGACCTTCCCAGTTGTAAATATGGAGGTACATCGGTACTGTGGTGGTCTCACCCACACCACGTATCCAACTTTATAAATTTTGTGCACTGTCCATGGTGTTAATGCAGGTACAATGTCAATACCCTTGAGCCTAACCTATGAATTGAATTAGCTGGTGCAGTTGGGCTTGACGTGTCATCCTTTGGCATCGCATTATACCAGTAAACGGCCTCTTGAATGAAGCATTGCTTCTGCACTGCAATCCGTTTTATGATCCTATGACACCTTTCTATTATCCCATTTCCAGACAGCACATGTGCACACCAAAAGTGCAACAGAATGCCCCATTCCTCCATGAAAGCCTTGAATAACCTGCTGGTGAATGCAGTATCATTGTGAGTAAGGATTTCACAAAATATTAACTCCAACTGCTGAATAATGCTCTCTGAAACTTGTTGCACTAGGGATTGCTACACAGAAAACCATGTTGGTCCACATTCAATCATGGTTAGGTAATTACTGTGGCCATAAAGTGTAATATCCATCCCCAGCCTGGACCACGTACTGCAAACCCCTAGTTTTCCATTCAGCCAGCGTTCTGATGCCGGATCTATCGACTGACATTCAGGGCACTTCTGGATCACCTTCTTGACAGTTTTGCTAGGCATGGAGGGATCAACTCACCTGACAAAGTAAGTAGTGCACTTAACGCCAGGGTGATCACTATGCTGATGTATTTGCATTATTTTGCATGGCCCCAACCCTTCTATGGTGGCACCACATGCTGAGAGGATAGAGGTTTGGTGTCCTTCTTTAACAAATCTAACTACTTCTGTGGAACTCTGATAAGTTTGGCAGCCTTATTTTGGTTGGACTTTGTCAGCCTCACATCCAAGTTGAGGCCATACTCTGCAATTAGCACTGTCATTTCCTGGCCACTCACACACCAGCCTCCTTTTGCAGGGTCTTCTTGATGCACTCTCATCACCATCGTGTGGATCATATGCTTTGGAGGGGGAATTATAGGTTTCGATGTCCCAACATTTGGTTAATGCAGTGGCTGCAGAATGCTGTGGCTGACCTAAGCCAACCACATACTGGAAGGTAACCTACAAGTTTTCTGCAGAGAGAGAATGTATTACAACGCATGTTAACAGTTGGAATATCTGGGAACATACTCCCTTGCCTTCATCAAAGCACACCGTGCTCCCCACAGACTTGCAAACCAAGCACTTTTGCACCATCGTCTAGTATCATGGGGTCCTTGCAGATCAGTCCAAAGTCAAGTATATTTCTGACATGTGCCATGGAAAGTGCACTTTTGTCAATGAAGATGTCATCTATGTATGCCGAAGTGACATTTTGGATTGATTCATCCAGTGACAGTACAGTCTTGATAATTGCTTCATTATAAGAGGTGCCACATTGAGACCAAAGCCTAATCGTGAAAGGCAGTACCTCCACCCTTTCAGTAAGACTGTCTGGAAAGGCCACAATGACCTGTGTACATGGACCTGTAAGTATGCTCTCTGAAGTTCCAACAGCAATACATTGCACCTGTATTGTCACCATTCCCTTAGCTTGTTTGCACAGACAGCCGCACTTGCCATGAATACTATGTACTTGTTTAATTCTCTGTAATCCATTACAGGGCGTACCTTTTTCTTGCTCTTTTGGGTAACAGCCATCAGTGGAACTATCCCCTTGGGAGGTCTGAGCTCCTCCTCAGGATGTGGTATGAGCCAGCTGTTATCCAATCATGTTTTTAACTCCTGTTCATATTCCTTACACGCTAACTTGGACACAGGATACTCTGCTATCTTGTTTTGTAGGCTTGTTGGTACCTGATTTTCGGTCCACTTCCATGATGCTGTCCACGCTTTCTTTTCCTGATTGAACTCGATGCTAAAGTCTGGTTCCTTTATAGTGAGAGCCGCACTTAGGGATGGTTTTTGTTAAAAAACTACCACACTTGAAGGAGTGATTCCTACTCATCTTAGTTCTTTGATTGCATTCATCCTGATCAGAAGGTTGAAACCAAATGGTTTTACTCACGCCACCAGTATGTCAATCTTGCAGATGGAAAGTAACAACTCTGATCCCACAACAGGCTCTGGTGTCCCCATCTATCATCGTTACACATATAGGCCATTTCATCCACAACTGACATATCTCTCTGCTAGCTATAGACAGTGAACACCCAGTATATAGCAGTGCAGTGATGGTTCTGCCATCAACCTTGACCCTGATCACAGATAGTGCTGTGCTGGAGAAGATACAGCCACCGACATATCTCTTCTCACGTTTTTTGGACAGTTTTGAGACATATGGCTCATGGTATGACAACAGTAACAGTGCATGGTATTGCATTGTCCTTGCTCTTGTCCACTGTCATTTTGTCGGCTCTGACAATCTTTTACCATGTGGTTACCATATTGCATCAAAAGAACTTTCTGACATGAATGTCTGTACTTTGCATTGGCTGTCCAGAGACCATCCAGAAGAGTTGCAGGAGATTTCAAAGTTGTCTGGAGGCGATGGTTGAAGCCAATAGCAATTTTATTGAATAAATTTACTCTTTAGTGTTTCAAGATATTTTTGTGTAATTTTGGTAAATTTATTTGTTAAAATGAGACATAAGTATTGTTTTAAATTTTGTGTAATTTAGACGACAATTTATCCATCGCACACTGTATAATAAATAATTTTTCTAAAACTGATTCTTTCATCTTTCTTTAGATGTGGAATAATTGATTGATTTGTTCTTATCAAACTTTTGTTGGTTATTTAAAGCAGAAATATTTTGTTTTTTGCGAGTAAATATTGCATTAAAAATTTTTTGAGAATAACAATGATTTTTTTTTCCCCCCGATACAGCTACTGTTTAATCCATAGCTGGGGGAGGAGATGGATTCATACCTTTTCCAAGTGTACCAACTGTAATTTGAACTCTGTTCTCTGATTTTTTTTTTATTTTAATAGGCTATTCATTACACTATCTGCAAATCCCATGAGATGTGGAATGATACCATTATTTCTAGAGAGTAATGCTGATTTGGCATATGTGAAATTACTGCAGGAGGCTCTGGCTGTGGAAAAACTAAAAATGTTGAAAGTTGCTCTGGTTAAACATAGTCATATGAACTTGGAAGTAGTTCATGGCAGTGATTGTAGTTTGTGTCTGAATATAAGTTAAAAAAAAAAAAGATAAATTTTTAGTATTTTCCTGCCAGATTTATATTTGTAATTTTTCTTCATGACTGAATCTGACAGATATGGTCAAGTCTCTTTAAAATGTTTCAACTGAGGTTCTTGTATGATCTCTCTGTTAAATTATCTTATTTCTCTATAGAAGAAAGTGAATTATTGAGATTGCTTCTTCTGACAAGCATGTTCAATAAAAATCATATGTAATCTGATGTAAATATTAGACATTTCTCTCTTGAACACTAACTCTGGATCTTGTTTTATTTATTGGATTGTTTAGGTGAATCATTTTCTGATGGAATTATGAGCCTAATATCTCCAATTTTCTGAGATAGTGATTACTGGTTGTGTGTGATTTTCAAAATCTTTTAAGCTTCTTTTTCCTGTCTTGGTTTTCCTCAAATGCCAACAATCATTTACTGGCCAACGTTTTTAGATGAATTAAATAAAAAAAAAAAAAGGAAAAAAAATGAAGAATCATTTTTGTTGGACATGCCGCTTGCTTGCTTGCTAGGCCTTAAGTAGATTGCATTTAATACATCAACATTGGTATATCCATTTCTTGATGTTTCCAACTAACAAATGTTTAATTACAAATTTTCTCTGATCCAGTACTGGTTCACCTTTAAATTGTCACTTTAGACTATATAAATAGGTTCGAATAATTGCAAAATAAAATTAAAGACATAAATGGGATAGAATGGGTTGCTATAATTTGAGCATTTATTTAGCCCTAGGAGAAGGACAACTCTGAATTCAATACATGCGGAGAGTTGTCTGTGGACCCTGTAGCTCAGGTCTCTGTATTCAACTCTTTAAAAAAGTGTAGTTTGTTCTGCACAGAGCCTTCACAGCCCTAATCAAATCACATATGCAGGTGTCTATATATATATATATATATATATATATATATATATACTAAAAACCATAACTGTCTTTCATTGTCTATTACATTCAACAATTCCTGTTTGCACACACACACACAATATTTTTTTCTTTTCCTCTTCCATCTTAACAATCTTGTGTACAAATATATCCCTTCCCCACTTGGAATGAGGGTTGGGATAACTTGTGAGTTCTTCTAAGAAATATATTTTTCAGTTTGAATATTTGAAAACTATCATTTCATCCTGAATAAAAGATGATTTCACTGTGTTTTGGATAAAAGTTCTGAGACAAGCTTTCAGTTTTATAATTTTTAAGTTATACCAACTATTATTAATTTTTAATGTATATCATTTTCTAGGCAAACATCAAATGAAAAATGTGTAGTTTATTAGCAATTTGAACAACATACAAGGTCTAAATGTAGTAATGACATCTTCTTAGGTATCTTGGAAAAACCAATGACCGTCTCCATTGAAGTTGTCTTGCTTTCAAGGAAAAATGGTGAAAACTAAGTTAAGTTTTTAATTTAAAAATTTTCTGAAATGATCAAATTACTGAAATTTTTGGGTAGCACTTTGTAAACAGTTTAAAAATTAAAGGGAATGGAATTTTTCTTGTTGAGCAGGACCTTTTTAAAAAGGTACTTGTTGTTGAGCAACACCTTTTTAAAAAGGTACTTGATGAAAGAATTATTTAAGATTTATTGAAGACTTATCAATAATTTTTAATTGGGAAGAATAAATTATTAATTCTGTACAGTATAATGAATTTATAGATCACCAAAAGCACTGGGTAAGACAGCATATAGGCCTAAAATAATACAGTGAATTGGGTCAGAATAGTACAGTGACTAGGTCTAAAATAAAATGGTAAATCGGCCTAATATAACATGATGAATAAGCCCTAAAATAATACAGTGAATAGGCCTAAATTCATTACAATGAAAGGAATCAAAATATGACCTGATGAAAAATTGTATTAAAATTGTGAGGACTTATTTTTTAATGATTATGAACTAAAGAAGAATTGTCATTTGCATGTATGCACATTTAAAATATTTATAAAATATATGAATGTAGTAATTGTTTGGTGACCTTGAGTTGTTATTGAAGGTAGGAATATCCTTAGTAACAATGATGTTTAAACACTGAATTGATTCTGTGGTTATCAACTGATGAAAGTTTTCTTGTTTTCTAGGCATTAGGTCTATGTGTGTATGGTTCATACACTTAAATGAATAGGACAGTATTTTCTTGTAAATTATTCACTATTTCAATGGCATTGATGTATTATTGATTTAATTAATGGAACTCTTTTTTTTTAAGTTATGTGTATTTCATGTTGCAGAAGAGAATGCCTGCAGTCAAGTTTTAATTGCTTGTTGATTTGGATTTTTTTTTGTATTCCCCAAAAGAATAATTTGTATGATGTAAGTTTCATCTGGATTTTCAATCAAGATTAAACTATTATCTGTCTTTGTTTCTGAAATGAGGTATTGTAATTATTTATACTATTCGGACTCTTGTCCTCATTTTTGTTGCCATATTCATGACATTTCGGCCATTCTACACTGCAGTCTTCTTCAGCATCTGTCTATATTTCTGAGATGAGGTATTGTAATTGTTTACATTGTTTGGACTGTTGTCCTTATCTTTGTGGCTATATTCACAACAATCCAACCTTCTTCAGATGATTGGAATTATGAATTGAACACTTTTTGTCCACT